>OY282584.1:22420620-22808005 GCA_958298965.1 Chrysolina haemoptera | reverse complement strand
CTGCTGCCAAAATGTGTTTGGCAATACAGTGACAAGTTCAGATTTTCAAGAGGACACAAGAGAAGGGGTGAAAAATTCAAACAGATTTTACCAACTCGAATAATTGATCGCCCCTAACGGCTCACATTTCTTATAATTCTGAGTCAGAAAATGGAAGCTGTAGCTTGTAACTCAGTTTTAACGAGATTAATCATTTTTAACGGGAAGAGACGGACGCGAATTATGATAATGAATGATGATGTGATTTAATGAAAAAGAGGATAGAAATCCTGGTAATAAAGATAACGTATGAGTCTTTTTCTAGTGATAATAATCCCTGATAGAAGCAAGTTCCTTTGATGATCTGGCTGATGGCCATTCGACACATGCCGAAAAAGAACACTTTCTACTAGTATATTGGAATATTCCGTTCGCCAACATTGTTTTTGGGTGTGTCAGGTAATGATATAAATATAAAAATGTCACCCTTATTAATTCGGTACAGAAGCGAACGATTATACGAAATAGCGATCCCTCTCTGCTGATTAAAATAGCTTTATCTCATTCTCCACAGTTCATTAGACAGAGGCTCAATCTAGAGCAACAAAAACGTGCTGTAACCCTCGTGAATACGTAGAGTATGCCCTTAAGTGTTGCTCTTCTAATACAGGTTTACGGTTTAACTAATGCCTCACACATTCGAACCGCTTACGAAAATACATTAACGGAACTGTAGAACATCAACTTTCTTTACAAAGTTATTCAAAAAGTATGCAACAAATGAGAAATATTTTCCTGTTGATTTCACGGTTCTTGACATCTGATTTTTTTTTTTATCAAGTGATATATGTGGAAATTACGTAGGAATGTATCACTGAATAAAACAGTTATATGGGAAATAAATTTGAAAATTATGTCAATAAATCAACCCACTTCTTCAATTCAAGAACTTTCATCTAAATTCTGACTACACCACTGGATTCAGAATACTTCGAAATATATTTGGTCATAATTTCATCGAAATCTGTTCATATATAAAAAAGTTATAAAATAATAGAATTTGAAATTAGTGGAATTTTAGGAAAATTTTATTTTATTATTTCATAATTTTTTTATTTATGAACAGTTTTCGATGAAATTCTGACCAAATATATTTCGAAATATTTTGAATCCAGTGGTATTGTCAGAATTTTGATGAAAGTTCTGAAATTGAAGTAGTGGATTGATTTATTGAAAAGATTTTCAAATTTTATACCCATATAACTTTTTTATTGATGGACGCATTCTTACGAAATTTTTACATAAACCACTTGAAAATATCGTGAATCCAGTGGCGTCGCCAAATTCTATTTAAAAAAATCGGTAGTATGTTTTATGGATTTTTTACCTTGAAAAAAATTCGAAGTAGGCCTAGAAATATTATTTCGAATTCATGGCACTCAATTAGAACTATCAATGCTCTATCTATTGAAAAAAAACTTCCGAATCGAATAATAAATAACAGTTTTAGAGAGGTGGCCCGCTTTCAAATGGGTCACTGTGTATATATAACAAATGAAGTATGTCTATTTCTCAAAAAAAAAAATCAATGGGAATATTTCAATGCCATTCAGATTGAGAATTTCATTAACATGCTACAGTATTTAGATATCGTACAACAACGTTTCGTGCAACAACGTTGATAACAAAAAAAAAAGTTGAAAAAATCGAAAGCGGTTCATATCTCAGATATTGTTATGATTTCATAATATTTCAATAAATATGGCATATATACCATCGAAAGTGATATGAATGATGAGACGATGACGCACCAGTGGGATGTGAAAAAAAAAATATGATAAATCAGTTTGATCAGAATCTCTTTATTATTGTTATAAAAAATATTTTTTTTAGTAAACAAGGATCTAACATAACTTTCTGATAACCCATTATGAGTGTCTTGATGGGCACCAACTTGTATCACGAATAACTTTTATGTGTGCACACTTCTGCACACAAGAGTGAGGGCTATTGCTGATTAAAATTTTGTTTCAGGGGGTGATGAAAATTAATTAGGCTAAGGCCACTTGATCACCAGTTCATCTTTGGGTCATCGAAGTCCTCTATACAGTATCGGAAACTTTTCATCTGGGGTATAGACAGAAATCTACGCGAGCAACAAGAAATGCAATGATAAGATAATACCACATAAATAAGAGAGACGCACTCTTGTGCACCTATCCTGTTACCCCACCCGACGAATTAACAGCTCACGTCAATATCCCTTCCTTCCTCGAGCAAGTAGAGGAGAAATTGTAATGCTCTCTCAACGTATAGCAAGCTATTCTTTACGCTCTCATGAAACCACCATACCCAAGATGAAAACATTCCTTTACTGTATACGTGATAATTAATTTTGAAAAATTCAGGACTATATGCCCACAGATTTGGAGTTTGCTTTATTGTCTCCATGATGTAGAAATGAGATACACAAGAGTTCTGAAGATGTTTTCAATTGAAGGTTTTATTTAGATTGCCTTGTCAAATCCATTCATTGAAATTTTAACTCCTTTAGACCGATTGATCTGGAATTTGGTACACATATAATTATGTGTATTATATGTATTCAGTATCATTGTAGATCCAAGATCGGTGTCATCACAACATGGTGAATACATATTATTCTATACAATCTCCTCAATATCAACATCAAATGAGAGGGGTTGAATGGTAGAACAAAGTACATCATGAAAAAATTACAGATCTGAAATGGCCACCGCTACAAAATTGTGCTTAATTGTCGATAAAATTGTTGTTGACATTGTTATTTCGGTCAACAGGCTGCACCCTCACGAGATACTTGTGCGAGCTAAGCAAGAGGAAGTCCTTAAATTTTAAAGTGTGATGCTATCCACGAGACTGGTAACCGTGCGGTGGATCAAACCCACGCGCCACCATAGGCAAACGTGTTTTTGCGCACGTCATGTCGAAAACTTGCATTTTCCTTTTTTATAAAATATAAACAACCAGCGATCAAAGGGTGATGTTTTACATACTCCAGATTTACTTCAATACCACTGAATACAAAATTTCTCGCCATTCTAGTCTTTGTAATCGGCACCTTGACTTTCAGCAATTTTCCTAAATGTAATGAACCTGCAATTTCAAAGATAAGAGCAACCTAGAAAATTCAAAACATTCTGATCATTTCTCTAATAGTCCCTCTTTTCTTTGAGCGATAGTATTGATTCCTCAGTTTAGTGTTCAAGACCTGGGCGTATAACCCGTTGGAGATTCATGAAATCCTATTCGGACTGAATGTAATGATCATAATGAATAGAACGTGAAACTTAACTCCATATAATAATAATAATTATCATTATTATTATAAATTAGCCCGGGGCCAATCGTCATCCAAGGCCTTGGTGAGTTGCGACACCACTTAGAATAGAATAGAATAGAATATCTATGTTTATTGTTCAGTTAACATTATATAATATAAAATGAAATGAAGAAACATTTCCAATGAACATAGATTGACTCCATAAGTCGGAACTTGTGCGGAGTATGTACAATGAGTGCTTAAAATAGATAAAAATTGTGAAAATTTATACTTAAAGTAAAAGGAAATTTAAAATTATGTATCAGGGTCTGGGGTAAGTATACATTTTTAGAACATTACAATAAAAGGTAAAAGTAGAGATAGTTAATGTATAGATAAAAGATATTGTAAAACAAAATCGTGAAGAAGTGAAATTATTAGTATTTATATATACACAGAGAGAAAATACACTCATAGGGGGCGAGGAGTTATATGAAGTATAAATATTTAATATTTTTACCGTAGTTCTATGATATTATGAATTGATTCACGGTTTTGGGATAGGATGAAATTTTTAATTTTTTTTTTGAATTTTGAGGGGGATTTAATATTTTTCATTATTTCGGGTCTGAAATTGTATAGCTTCGGACTGAGATAAGTGAGGCTTTTTTGTCCTATGGTTTCAGACATGAGCGGGGTTAGGTAATTTTGTTGTCGGTATCTGGTATTGTAGTCATGTTCATGTTTTCGTATACAACAGGTGCAAAACCGGGCCGGCAGCACCTGGGAGGGAAAGAACATTCCTTCCCTCAATCTTTTGATTCACAATATCAGGAAAAAATTATTTATCAGTTTTTTTTAATCCACTGCTCAATTTTCCAACCGAATATGTACTTTGTATCAATATTCCTTAATCTAGCACTGTCAGCTGACGTCACAACATGGCGGTCATGTGGGGACAAACAAAGCATTTGACATTTATTGATGAAATAAAAATTCGTTTTTTGTGGGTGTTAGTGGATAATTGCGATTTTTATAAATCACTTTTCGCAGAAAATAGACCAGAAAGATTTACGTAGCCTTATGGAAAATGGTTTCAATAAATTTGTTTTTTTTTTTCAGTTTGTTTTTTTTGTCCTCCTATGACATATTGTTCCGCAACTGTCATATTACGTCTCTGACAATGTTCTATTCATCTGGTACCAAATTGTACAACCCAGGTAATTTGCATTCAGTTGGCCTAATGTTTGCAGTTTGCAGCAGGGTATTATCATGGTATTACTGCGTTTTCTCGTTTCATGGTTGTGATTAGTTGGTTGCAATATGATGTTTCCTTTTTTTATATTTTTACGAGAGTTTTCCATATCAAGGAAATCAAATTCTCTGAAAAGCTCGTCGCTTGGATATGTACGTGATTCATGATATTTTATTTTGATTATGTATTTCTGCATAATAACTAATTTTTCAAGGTGTATATCATTCACTCCACCCCTGTAGTTGCGATTCAACCAAAGCGTAGTATGACATTCCTAAATGTTCAACGTCTAGAAAATCTATAAGGTATATGAATCTGTACAATAAACCCCTTGACTTTTCAACCACATATTGTATTCGTAGGTCCCACCTTAAATGACGATCTGTCACAATGCCAAATTTTTATTGACTTGTCTTCCGGTATTTCATAGCTTCCTCCCGTTTTAAGTGGTCCTATATTCGGGAGTCCATTTAAATAGGAAGAAAATGGTAAGTATTTTGTTTTCGTAAAAGTCAGGGTGATTTTATTTCTTCTAAATAATTTTTTTACTTCAAGAAAATCCTTGTCTCCAAGATCCTTCAACTCCCGCCAGGTATCTGCTTCATAGAGGATGGCGTTATCATCTGCGAAGCTCAGAATATTTCCTCGGGTTTTTATTTCAAGTGACCCGTTTATTAATCTAATCAAATTGTATTTCTACCAAGAAAGTTTTGGGGTAGTTTTGATTACTTCCATTCTCTATGTTTTTTGGGGTGCTGAATCCGAATCTGAGGTTTGCTAACAAATTTTCGTGACGGAACATTGAAAAAACAGCAAAAAAAACTGAAAAATCTCTTTCTTCTGTGGTTTATTGCTTATAAGTTGAAAACTACAAATTTTTCCATGATAACCTTTCTTTTAGGAATGAAAGAGCTTAACATTTTCTACAAATTTTATTATACAAGTTTTTTTCTACGACGAAGCATTCGGGCTCAAGGACTACTTGTAAATTGGCATATATCAGCTGACTGAGGAAAATTCCTCTTTTTTACCACAAAACTCTAATTTATTATTGAAGTTATTCAGTGGATTCCCCTTAGTTCTCTGCGCATACCTTATTTAGATCATACAATGAAGGTACAGGTCACTTTTTCAAAAATTACATACAAGTTATTCAATAAGGTCCGTACAAAACTAAAAATTATTATATATCATATTTTATACGATTTAGTTACCCCACCGCGTACTTCAGTCAAATATAGAAACTGGAAAAGATACTCAGCGTCACTCAGTGAGTCTCTCGAGAGGCCCGTGACTGAAATATGAGACAGTGAGAGACTTGAGAGGGCAGTGGACGAAGTGGACATGGCAATAGTCGAAGCCTACGAGGAAAGCTGTCTTGAGAAAAAAGGCCCAAAATAACAAAACGGTATGGTGGAATGAGCATCTAGAAACCCTCGGAGGTATGGTGCGGAAGCTTTTCAACAAAGTAAAATTTAATCAATATTGAACCACATACAAGGCTAAACTCACGCAATACAACAAAGAAATTAGTAAGGCCAGAAGACAATCACGTGATCAAGAATCCATAAGGTTTTAGCGAAAGAAGGGTACTGTAAACCAAGTAGGTTTCTTGAAAATAATGACAATGCCTATACTACAACATTCGAGGAAAGTATACGGATGCTCACAAAAGCACACTTTCCATCCAAACAGGTGCACAACTTCGGAATGGAGGCTTGCTACGGAAATATCGACACCAAATAGTATGAGGTGGGCTATCAGTCAAGAGATAGCCATGACATTTATAGACATTAAGGGTGCCTTCACCAATGCATCCACCGAGTTTATAGCAAACGGTCTAGTAAAAAAGAGGTTTCTCTCCTACTGTGCCAGTGGATAAACGCTTACTTTAAAAACAGTGTCATTACATTAGCAATCGGCGGAATAACACTAACACCTAGAGCAAACAGGGTATGTCCGCAGGGAGGGGTGCCATCGCCCCTACTTTCAGAGGCTATCATTGCCTAGGATATGCCGACGACCTCGCGATTATTGCAAAAGGCAAATTCGCAAGGACAGTCTCGGAATGGTGGCCAAAGACCAAGCAGGTAGGAATGGTTCGACGGCTCGGAGTACTGCAAAGACCAGCATGTCTGAGTGCCACCGGGGACATGAGAACCACCCCATCAGCAGCCTTAGAGGTCTTGCTCAACCTGCCTCCCTTATACATATACATATAAGGCGAAGCCAGGTCAGGACAAGCACCCATAAGCAATATGCACGGGAGAGACTACAACAACCTATACATATAGTTGAAAAACGACCCGGTTACAAGAATGCTATCAGATGGCATACTTCCCAGATATAGCTTTGACAAAACTTTCAAGACAAGTATAACGAAGAGGGATGCGTGGAAGGAGGGACCTCCCAAAAAATGATGAAGGTTCAGGAGCCGGCATTCAAGGAGCCAAGCCGAAGGTGGAAATTTCATTGAGCCTGGGCAAACATGCGACGATATTCCAAACGGAAATCGTCGCATGAATTGTACACAAGAGCTAATAAGGCATGAGTGTTCAGAAAAAAACATTGTCATATACTCAGATAGGAAGCAGCAATAAAAGCAGTCAACTCAATGCAAGTTACCTCAATACTTGTTTGGAGCTGAATAGAAGCCCTAAAAGAGCTTGGCAGTCAGAACAGACTGACCCTAGACTGGGTACCAGCACACACAGGTTATCGAGGCAATGAAGAGGCCGATACACTAGCTCGAGAAGGAGCAAGTAATGCCCTGAATGGCCCAGAACCGTTTTGCGTTGTTCGAGACTCTCAAACACTCCTTTCTTATCGCATTATCACTAGCAGTCATCGACATAACCTCAGATGAGTCCTCTTATTGAAACTGCTCCAATGACGAACAAGAGTACTTTTAGTTTCATTACAATATAATTCATTGAGAAATTCAATAAAAATGTCATTAAATAGTCAATAAGAGTTTTGGAGTGAAAAAGTGGGTGTTTTCTGACTCAGCAGAAAACGCCAATTTTT
This sequence comes from Chrysolina haemoptera, assembly GCA_958298965.1. NCBI lineage: Eukaryota > Metazoa > Arthropoda > Insecta > Coleoptera > Chrysomelidae > Chrysolina > Chrysolina haemoptera. Next base: position 22,800,443 of record OY282584.1, on the reverse strand, counting down.
ATTTGGCGTTTGAGCCCAAACTGTTTTTCGGAAAAAATACCTGAATAGTATAAATTGTAGGAAATTTTATATACTTCCATTCTGAATAAAATGTTTTCACCAAAACCTGATAATTTTCGAATTATAAGCGAAAAACTACAAAAAAATAGATTTTTTATCATTTTTTTTGCATTTTTTTAATGTCCCGTCAAGAAATTTTGTTAGCAAACTTCAGATTCGGATTCAGCACTCCAAAAAACATATCAAAAGGAAAAAATCAGAACTACCCCAAAACTTAAGATAAATAAACGAATATACATAATATAGACTTTTTTGGTCTAAAGCTTTATATATGGCCATAACAATAAAATTGTTGACTGCCTGCCAATGAGTAGAAGAATTTCTAACTTTGTATTCTGTGGTTCGTTTCAAATTAAGTCTCAACTAGTGACTGTAGATGTCACAAGTTATTTTTCATTTTCATTGTTTGGCCAATGTAATTCCTATCACAATCAAAACAAGGGATACTATAAACAACATTTGAAAGTGAAAAAATGTCAATTTTGTCTTTTACTTTTGATACATTTTCCATTTGTAGTCTCCCTGATGATGGAATAAACGATTCCGAAAGCTTGGAAAAACTTAAAAGTTTCCTTTTACATCGCTGCAGCCCTACTATTAGTCATACACTATATATATAGGTGATACAGATATAGGTGAAGAGAAAGAGTTTTCGATTTCATTCACACGAGGTCCACCATCCACCGACAGCTGTTTCGTGGTCTAACACTCGTCAGGGAGGCTTTATGGAGTCTCTTGGAGTTATATCGAATACACTGAAATAGTTGTGCACTAACACAAAGAAGAATAAGGTGAAGAATTGCTTCTGACATCTACGGTCAAATAGCGGAAACTTAATTTGGATCGAACCCTAGACCAAAGACAGATGATCATCTGCTACATTGACAGGCCGACAACTGTTTAGTTATACTGACCAACCTAAGGTTCCATAAAGTATCTACTGCGTTAGGAGGAACGCGAAGACAGTATAAAGGTGATACAGATATAGGTGAAGAGAAAGAGTTTTCGATTTAATTCACAAGAGGTCCACCATCCACCGACAGCTGTTTCGTGGTCTACCACTCGTCAGGGAGGCTTTATGGAGTCTCTTGGAATTAAATCGAATACACTGAAATAGTTGTGCACTAACATAAAGAAGAATAAGGTGAAGAATTGCTTCTGACCTCTACAGTCAAATAGCGGAAACTTAATTTGGATCGAACCCTAGACCAAAGACAGATGATCATCTGCTACATTGACAGGCCGACAACTGTTTAGTTATACTGACCAACCTAAGGTTCCAAAAAGTTTCTAGTGCGTTAGTAGGAACGCAAAGACAGTATAAAGGTGATACAGATATAGGTGAAGAGAAAGAGTTTTCGATTTAATTCACAAGAGGTCCACCATCCACCGACAGCTGTTTCGTGGTCTATCACCCATCAGGGAGGCTTTATGGAGTCTCTTGGAATTAAATCGAATACAATGAAATAGTTGTGCACTAACACAAAGAAGAGTAACGTGAAGAATTGCTTCTGACATCTACAGTCAAATAGCGGAAACTCAATTTGGATCGAACCCTATACCAAAGACAGATGATCATCTGCTACATTGGCAGGCCGACAACTGTGAACTAAACGAAAAAATTATAAAGTCTTATACAATATTCTAATTGAAAACTTTTATTCTTCAAAATTATTGAAAAAACTGATCTTTAATACAAGTATGAGAAATGAAAATAGAAGTAATAATATAAATTAAATTAATTCTTCAAATAACCACTAAAATATTCAGCAACACCAATCAGGTCAAACAAACTGAAATAATTTGCCAATTGTTTATTCTTCGTTAATTAACATTCAGAAGTTATCAAGGAAAATTGAAAATTTATTCAAAAAATATTACACATCTACTAATATAAAGATAGCTTATGGAAACATAAAAACAATTAGACACTTATTTACAAATTTGAAAGATAAAACTGAAGTAATGAAAAAAAAACTAACACCGTTTACAAAATAACTTGTAATGATTGTGACTTGAATCGCATTGGAACAATCTAGACAAGTCAAAGACCGCATAATTTCATGCAAAAGTGATATCAGACTCAATAAAAATCATGTGCTTTCACGGAACATTTTATTGTAAAAAATAATCAACCAAATTTCACTGATAGCAAAGTGTTACAAATTGAGAACAATTATACGAAAAGACTTTTTCCAGATATGGTTGAAATTATGAAAGAACCTAATGCTATGAATAAAAAGAAATGCATTGATAATCTAAGTTTTTGTTTCATTGACTATTTCTATTAGTGTTTCAGAACGCATACCAATCATCGCCGGTGACTTTTTAGGTTTTAATTGATTTATGATTGCTTTCATCTCATTTTCATCAGTGGGATACGCATATCTAGTGCTTTCGACTGTTTTTCATGGAAAAGTTTTCTCCCAGTTTGCTATAGTATTCATTAATTGCCTCACAAATTTCCTGTTCGGTATGGATTATCTTCGTCCAGTTTGACCTCATTTATTTTTGTTTTTGTTTCTGATTCAGTGCAAATCTCATTGACTTTCTTCCAGAGACCTTTTGTACTATTCTTGTTTTCTTCAATCAATTTATTAGCATATTTTTTTTTTTTTGGCATTAGGTAATTATAGATTTATTCAATTGGTTTTTTAATTGTCTGTATTCTTCCCGTTCGTTATGAACAGGTTGTGTTTGAACCTCGGTTTGTACTATTATATACAGATCGTTCTTTCTATTGACAATATCTATTATTTTGTTGATACGATATGATATTCCATATTAATAAACTCTCAATTGTAAATATTAATATATTTTGTCAGAAAATCTGCTGAGAGAACATATAAAATGTGACTGGTCAGTACAGCTACTGTAGAAGATTCAATAACAAGAGTGCTGTTCCACAGTAACCAACATTTGAAAGTCACCTCTCGAATCATCAATCACGTCTTATCGTGACATAGCAAAGAGAAAATTTCTCACCCTATGGAAAGTCATAATGAGAGCTATATGCCTCGATACTTAATTTATAGTTCTGAGCAGTATCATTAGTTGAAATGCAAATCTGTACCACTTGCAAAAGACACTTCAAAGGATTCAAACACGAAGACAACATTCTTTATTAATGTCAGTTAAATTCAACGCACCATCGTACCGCATGTTTTGGAAAAAAACTATTTTTGCATGTTGATCGAATATAAATAAATGATTTTTTCTTCCTCTTTTTTAATTTATATTGTGGTGAATGCTGCCAGGCTATTTCATTTAGAGCATGCGCCACTTATACAACACGGTCTATTCGCCATTTTTTTAAAGTTTCAGTGGAATCAATGAATAGTCGTAGTTTTAAACCACGAGAACAAATCAAAGTAACTATACGAAGCCTCTTGTCATTTGGTCACTGTCAAACTATATGAGTGTCAAGTGAACAATAATATAAAACGTGCACTGTACTGTTTGGAACCTTCGGTGTAGTTGTAATGAAAAACACTGAAGTTTCATTCGGAAATCAAACCACTATTGAACAGTCAACAAGTGTCATCTTCTTGGAAGAGTTCACTCTTCCTCTTTGATGGATATACTAGTTTGATGTTGGAATAAAACGCTAGTGAATTGGCCAAGATAAAAACTCGAGTCTTCCACTTGTGTTCTCGTTCACTTTCGATTTACTGGGATGTTCTAATTATCGATCAACAAGGATGTTCAATACCGCTAAAAATACTCTGCACAAGGTGGGAGTAGATTTAACATTTATTCTTGTACTAGCAAAATGAAGTAGTTATTAATTTGATTTGACGTAACATCTTGCAGAACGACGATTCATCTTTTTGAGCAAACTGATGCTGAAATGCAGAGTACTAACGTTGATTTCGAAACATTCTTGTTATCTCTAGAAGTCAGGTAGTATTGTAGCATTCTACCCTGCTCAAACTTTAGATATCTGGAAAATTGTTTTGTGAAATGGACAATGGCGAATTATACCCACTCCATTTAGTACGCAGGCACAGAATTCTGACAAAGCTACCCTCGAATCGGTCAGTATCACGTTGCCCTGATGTTTCTGATGATACATTGCCAGGATGGAGATATTGTGCAGTGTGATGAAATAATTTAATTATGAGGATGAGTCCTAAATACCTTTCATGATGGGTGAAGTACCAAGTGATTTCCATTAAAATGTATATCTCCAAACCTTCGTTAAAAGATTTACTTTTGAGCATCTCAAATTACATCCCATACAAAAATATTTTGTTAACAATGAGCGAGAGACTACTCGACAATTGAACATTTTTCAAACATACTCGGTGAACTGTTAAGGTGAGAAGGGGAATTTGAAATGAAAAGTACTCCAGCGAATAGTATTTCAAAATAAATTTTCTTTTCTCTCGATATAGAGGAGTTTCAATCCATTCAGTGTTCAACGTAGGAAATCAGAGAAAAATATAAAAAATGCCCTCCTAAGCCTTCGGTTGATAGCAGATATTATAATTTTTAAAGTGAGCTATTAAATACAAAAATTCTGTTCGACAATTTCCTGAATATTCTCAAATCGAAATGAATTGATTCTACTTAAGAACTGGAATTGAAAAAGGTTATTCATTTTCAGTGCTGGGAGTAGTGCCATTTAAAAACCAATACATCTACATTAAAGTAATTCTTGAAAGTACTCAGTCATTGGAACTGTTGGTTAATCAAAGGCACTTGGTATACATATTTTATAAGTTTTTGGGGTTCTACGAATTCCGCTTAATTTTTTATGGGATTAGGGATGGGAGGGAAGGTTAGGTTAGGTTAGGTTAGGTTAGCTGAAACTGGTGGCACGTATATTATTTTTTAGTTTCTTTGGGTATATGTTGGTATCACCCATCAAATTAATTGTGGAACGCTCAATACACTAAATAGATTTTTATGATTTCACTTCGATCCCTAGATCACTTGATCTCTGAGAAAATTTTCTTTAAATTTTTCGAAACTGATTTTTTTTTATATGCCTTCGCCGTTTTCTTCGAATGGTTTATGTGACCAAACAATGTCGAAACTAAATTAATATTTTTATGTGCATCCACCATTTCCTTTGGATAGTTTCTATGACCAAACGATGACTCTCACACGTTTGGCCCAATTGTTTACTTTCAATAACTATGATGATTCGAAGTTAATCGCAGCATGCTATATTCAAATCAAAACTTATCTTTAAAAAAATGAAGTCGTTTCAGAAACATACTAATTTAGTTTTATTCTATGCCAAATTATCTAAAGAATCTGAAAATGTTAAAATATACTGGGTAGTCCAGTTGAAAGTCACTTCCAGCTAAACCACAATGCAAAAGCGTCAAAGATCCCGTATTTATATTTTGGCAGTTCTCATAACTTCATCAGCATTAACTGAGATGCCTACCAACCCTAAAAAACTATGGATCTTTTCCAATTTCCTACAATATTTGTGTGCATCTCCACTGTTGATTTCCTTCTTAGGATAAGGTTTCAAGAACAGAAGTTTTTAAGTATTGCATACCAACGAATGTTAATTGGATGACATTATTGATGGATGAATCAACTCCAGTAAAAAGAAACCCATTTTAATATGACATCTGAGTCATTTTATAGGCGATAACAAAAAATCATTCCTTTTGATAGCGATAAAAATGCTTGTTCCTCTAAACCACACTTCTAGTAAACGGCCTTCAATGTATGTCATGACAGCTATGATTGTTTGGTATAGTTCTCAAAATATGAATCGTTTTGATGGGAAAGTTTCATCTGAACAAATCAAAAAAAAAATGGATCATTTCTGTTGTTAATAAGTGGTGCTCCTTCAGTAACTGTTTCAATGATGGTGATTATTATTGTGGTCTATTCATATATTGTCCTTGATTTACCTCGAGAAAAACACACAAAATTTTCTTTTATTGGATACATTTTTCTCTACTGAAATTTTATCCATCAGTGATTTTACTCTAAGAAGTGACATTGGACAAAATTGCTCGGCCTACGGTAAATTTTTTCATGTGAGTTCTTCTGGTGAAATTATTGATTGGCAAAATTATTTAGTTGAAGAAAGAAATTTATCCGATGTTTTTGGTGTTGAATATACGAAATCACCATCTCTGGTAATTTTAAATGTCGGATATCCATTTTCTAAAAACTGTATTCAATTTTCAGCAAAATGCAACAAACTAGAATTACTAATGATACATTTCATATACGAATTTTCAAATTCAGGTTGATTCAAAGAGAGACGGTTCACTCAGTCTACATGATTTACGAGTTCAGTTAACACAAAAGTGGAAACCTGTTCTCCAATAATTTTCGACTGAACATAATTAGAGATGTGCTACGAAAGGTAGAGAAGTGTCCTCTAATGAATTTTCAGAAATCTTGGCATGATGAAAGAGCCTCCTTTCACAAGATTTTATGTAACTTTCCTTGGTTAGGTATCTGTTCATCTGTACGTTTCTGTGAAATCTTGCATTTGAATTTTGACCTACTTTCAGTCTTCCGACTGACATGGAATTGGCAGGTATTGATAATAATTTCAATGTAAATGCATTACGAAATTGTTCTGTTGAAAAAAAAATGGCATGAAGAAAAAATGGCATGAAGAATAAAACAATATACAACTTACTATGTTTTTCTACCAGTTTATATTTGCACACTTCTCGTCCAATATAAACATTTTCAAACTGATAACAGAATATACTAATACACTCACCTTGAGTACCAAGCTTCTTTCAATAACTCCTTATCAAAATTCAACTCTTAACAAAAATTTCCTCTCCATATCCTTGTACCTGGACATTATATGTTTACGAGCGACAATGTGGATATGCTGTGTTAAAAAACAATTCTGATTGATCATTCATTAAATTACATCCGCAATGTTTGTGATTTTGAGTATCTAAAGGTTCGAACTATAGTCCAGTAGAGATAGACATGAAAAATCGAAAATTTAACAATAATTTCAAAAGTTTTCAAACTTTGGTCAAATGAATAGTACATCAATAAAGCAATGAATCACGGTTTGCAACCTCTTCCGTTGTACGCGACATTGTCAAAATGACAATTAACTTGAATTTTGCTGTAAACTCGAGAAAATGCCAAAAGTTCTACAAACTTGTTATACCATAAGAAGAAATTCCAAGAGTTCTGTAAACTGGAGGGATACATCTGAAAAATATTCCAAACAGTTGTATATATTTTTAAACTTTTACGTTGACCAGACATATATTTTCTTAATTCGTGGTAATTTTTTTGAAAATAATTGCAAAAGTTTGGCAACTTTCTGGCATATTTTGAAAACATTATCACACGATCTGGAACTTCATGCAATTTTGAAAAATCTTATTGATTCACAAATTATATTTTTCATCAAAAAAATTACCAGGAATTAAGAGAATATATGTTCCGGAATCGTAAAAGGTTGCAAATCTGTACAACTGTTCGGAATATTTTTCCGATGTATCTACCAAGTTTGCAGAAATCTTTCTTATGGTATAACAAAGAAAAACATTTGTTTTTGATGAAAAAAATGTTTCGTACCCTTGAATTGGTTGCTAACATGATTCGTAATATGAAATAATATATTCAAGGGGGATTAAACTCGAACCCCCATTCTACTTTATAGGATGTAGGAACAGGCCAGATAAAGTGCCCATCAAAGGTTTCAACTGATGCCTCTGCAGAAATGAACAGAACTGGAAACCATTTGATTTCTTAACTGAAGCAGAAAAGTTATACTTTTACTCAGTGCACCAAAAAAAAAAGAATAAAACTGAAAGTGAACAAGAAGTCAGTGACAAGAGGTCTTATTCATAAGCCATAGAAAGGAAATATATTAGATGTCTTCGCAAAATCAGCTTTGGAATTTACTACTCACAGAATAATCTATGTCATGCATCTAAAGTATTATTTTTATTTTCAGTGCATTTGAATAAAAGATTATTTCTATTTTTTTAACTTTATATTTTTTTCTGGTTCGCATGAAATGGAAAAATCTAGTAATGCTCGGAGAACATCATCAGAACCAGAGGAGAGTGAGTCAAAGTTTGTGTTATTTGAATTTTTGTATGCTGTATACCGGGTGACTACGAGGTGAGGTACGCCCCCTAATTTTTCTCTAGTTTTGAAGATACAGATTTCAAATTTGGTTCAACCGGAAGTGACCTCAAACTTTTTTTTTTCAAATGACATTCTGTACACATTTTTTCATTATTTGAAAGTGCACGCAATTTGTGATAACACTAATCTTCAAAATTGAAAATCGGTTGAAAAATGGCGGAGATAGAGGTGATTGTTCAATCGAACAAAGTTGGCATGAAACTCAAACTTAAATCATGACAATTGACAAACAACATCAGAAGTTATCAGAGGCAGCTTCGAAGTGCGATACAGTTGAAAACTGAGATTCTCGTGGAGAATTCTTAAAGGAAACGAAGATACAATCAGGTTTCATGATGAGTGTTCCTTAAATTGAATGTTCTTCAACGTGAGCGGCTCAGAACATAATTAAAAAACCAATACACAAAAGCTCATATCATTTGAACAAAGTCAAAGTTTGTTCTACTTGATAAAACAATGCTGCCTTTTTGTTTCGCTTTTTTATGTTCATGGCCGCTTTCGTTGAAGAATATCTATTTTGAGAACACTCATGATAAAACATCTTGTATTTGCGATTTCTTTCGAAATTCTTCAAGAATTTTCACACAAGTAATCTGATGACGAAGTGAAAAGAGCATGTTGCCATTTGAGAAATAGCAGTTGTGAGCATTTCTTAATGGGTACTATTCCGTTTTTAGGAGATTTTTGATAGGTAATTGATGTGGGAGCTGCAATTACACGAGAATCTCAGTTTTCAACTGTATCGCACTTCGAAGCTGCCTCTGATAACTTCTGATGTCGTTTGTTACTTATATGATTCAAGTTTGAATTTCATGGCCAACTTTGTTTGACTGAACAATCAACTGTATCTCCGTCATTTTTCAACCATTTCTAATTTTGAAGAACAGTATTATCACAAATTGTGTGCTCTTTCGGATAGTGAAGAAATATGTGCAGAGTGTGTTTGGAAAAAAAAGTTTGCGGTCACTTCCGGTTAAACCGGAAGTGGTAAATTTTCAGTAGAGGTGTCAAAATATGCGTATTGAAGTACTATAGCAACATACCAAATTTTAAATCTGTATCTTCGAAACCATAGACGAATTGGGGGGCGTACCTCACCTCGTGGTCACCCGGTATATGCCTCTTCAAAACTACTAACGGTGGATCAATTCATCATATTTCTGGAGTGTATCCGTCATCGATTCATCTATAGAAGAGATAGAGCTTCCCAACTTTTCTTTGGTGTTCAAGAGAAGTGAGCGTGTTTGTGAACGAGGCAAAACCACCAAGACGAAATGCTTTATTTTGGACACAATCTCAAAGTTTTGCTTATATTCACGCTCTTTGTATATGGAAGCGGTAGTCCAGAATAGCTTGAATATCTGCCTTATAGGCAAATTGGCTCTCAATAAGTATTTCGAACCTTATTACGGATGATTTGTACAAACTCGTCACTATCTGAATTATTTGTTTCACTCATTTCTGAGTTGATTACAAATCTGAAAACTTTAATAGCAATCATTGTTTATTCGAACACTACAGGTATCAGTTGAGAATCATAGACATGATTGAGATTGTTACTTGGATAAAAGCAATTTAGAACATTTTCCACTCTCGCAGATACTATTAGCATTTAAAATGTAGAATTGTTAGAGACATCCACAATTTTCCATTACGAGAATAATTAACGACATAGTCTTCCACTCAACCCGAATAATCAAATTACCCTGAAATGAAATTGAAATAATAATTCTTGCTACGCAAACCGAAATTATCGTGAATTTAATGAAGAGTCTGACAAGCACTTATGCGTTTGGATTCAGTACATAAATACAATTTTGAAAATCAATGTACTTTGAGGATATCGAAAAACCATTGAGAAATGAGAAAAGAATAGGAAAAGGGAAATATGAATTAGTGAATTGAAAATAATCTGTTGATATGATATAACGATTCCAAATTGATATTTTCACTTCGATCAGCAATGCTGAATTTATTCTCTTCCTCGTTTCACACTGATATATGAATATTAATAATAATAATAATAATAATAATGATACTCTTTCTTGAATACTCGTTATCCTGTTATCCTGTTCGTGTAAAGGACGTCTATTATTATGAATTGCTGTGACTCTTTAGGGCGTTTTACTGACTTTTGGGGCTCATTCAGTTGAAATAAATTCTCTTTAGATTTTTCAATTATTCTTCAATGTTCATGTAAATAAATCTAACCTCATTGCCAAAGAGCTTATCGAAAGTCTCAGAAAAATAAAGCATTCACTTTTCATTTTATGTTCTAGTTCATATGAAAAGAAAAATCCTGTAATGTTCATGAAATGTCGTGAGGCCTGAGGGAAAGTAAATAAGACTTGGTGCTCTTCTTGCATTCCTACATACTCTAAGCTTGCCAAGGTAATGAGTACTAAAACTTTGCAGTTCGTTGGAAGAGCAATCCTTAGGAAAGAGATGTACGGCATGCCTCCACAGTGACAAAAAATGTATTGTTACAGACCTGAAATTTGATAAAGACTTCACGAATTGTTCGAGATCGTTCGATGAATTAGATGGAAAAATCTAGAAGCACTAACTTTTTTTCTGGATCAATCGTCGAACATTCTTATTGTGTTCTATTGATTTCTTCATTTTTCTAGAACTTTATTTTTATATATAAGCAATGCATTTGTGAGAAGTTACAAGTTACCTTGAGTTACCTTGGATACTAGTATTTTGGTATGATAATTTCAGTTTTGACAGTGACTCGTATTACAGTGTTGTCAAGTGAAGTTTAAATAATAAAGGCAAGTCCATACCAGTATGTAAGGACTGAATTCGAGTCGGTCTCGACGAGACCGTTAACGGTGGAACGATTCATGTCAAAACTATTGAACTACTTTCAACCACATTTCACCAGAGCAGGTGGTTGAAAAATTCGACAATAAAAGGTATTCACGGCAGTTCGTAAAGGAAGTCTATACAAACTGTTCACATTTCGTAAAGTGATACTTTTCACACCGAGAAAAATCAACAGGGCGTAAAAATATCAACTGTGCTTGGAGTAATTGTTTACGCACTTGTCATTTATTACTTATATTCGAAAAGTACACTATTTTATGTCAAATTCTACTCGAAGGGTATGTTTTCAAATTATGGCCACAGTTCATAACACAAAACATTCGGAAATGATACAATTGCTACAATTTGCCAACATTATAACTGTCATAGAAAAAACTTACATTATGTTACACAGTCGTAGAGATATTTTTTGTACTCGCGTGTTTGTTGAACTCTGCTGTGTCTCTTTCAACAAAGTTTTCGCCCATATAAGAGAAACCCACTTTATAAACTTGTATCAAGAAGTATTATTTCATTGCTTCTCATAAATGGCCACCGAATGCCCCGCGTGCTTGAATTATTTGCAGGAAACGGATAATTTTCGAAATTGTTGTTGTTTAAAAAATTGTTAAAATTGTTTTTTCCGTTAACCAGCTGTCGTCCCCTTACGAACGGCAGCCCTCAAAAATCGAAACTTGTGGATTAACGAGGTCTTACCTTTCAACGTGCGATTCCTAGCACTTTCTCGGGCCATCAGATAAAAATTTGTACTCGCTAGGATTCGAACCTAGTCGACCAGCAGACAATGGTTTAGAACGTGAAAGTCTCAACCACTGAGCTACATTCGAGTACCTATTACTTGAAGAAATTCGGCAATATTTAAGAATTGGGAGATATTAAGAGATAATTCTTTCGAAAGTGCAAAAATAGTGTATATACCGTGGGACTCAAATAGTTCTGACCTCCCCAGAAAAGCCTTCTGGCAACAAACATCACTCACGAGATTAAATGGGCCACTTTGGTCCCGAGGTATATAATATACCTACTATTGTTGAATAATCACCTGTTTTTCGTTCGACGGAAGTATTTGATGGAAAATATAGTATATAGAGATTTATCTGTATACCTAGTGTTATCCCGATAGCGATTGAGTGAACAATCTGGACATTTCGCAAACATTTTCTATTATTGTGAAAAATAATGCATAATTCAATGTCACGGTTTCAGTAAAAAGATGAGTTGTATTCTATCAGATATTTATAGGTAGTATAGGTATACTACATTTCAACATTTCAACATGTATTCATTAAATTACTCCAGCAAATTACTAGTACTTTATGTTTGATACCTTTACATTCACCTACTCTTCCTTGTATTTTTGCTGCGGAGAAGTACATAATATGGTTTCGCTTTTGAGGTAGGGCATCTAGTACTCTATAGTGGATATCACTTCATCAACTAGAGGCAATCAGAATCTTGGGAATAGGGACTGATGAAGAGCATGGAACTCGAAACCGATCTACATGTCAATAAAAATCACTTAATGTTCTCTTCGAGGAGCATTATTTATTTATTCATTAATTGTATACATTTAAAGTTACGATATATTCAACAAACCAGAGAGAGTCCAATCAAACGTAAAAGATATAGCCATGCGTGTTACATTATACAAGTTGTTTCATAATTGAATGCTGATCCTGAAGGATGATCGATTTCAAGAAAATTTCTTCCAGAGGTCCGCAACCGCTTTATTTCAGAGAAACAACAGAGAAAAAATCAACAGTGCGTAAAAACATCTGATGTGTTTGAAGTATTTTTTTACGGATGCTATACAATGTGCCACTTCTCTCATCGCTTTCATACGTTCAAAACGAAAGATTTCTCACGCAGTTAGAAATATCCGCCAATACAGTGAGAAATTATTTCTCACTGTTATCACGATAACCCAAGTCAGTCATAAATTGTTACATGTCAGATTGATATGACACGTTCTCCACGTTGACAACGCTACGCCGACGATTCGCGTGCAATATCCAAGTAGCCCATTATTAGCGTTTCTATAACAACAAAACCGAAGCACTACATAATTATTGCTGTCAACTCACCCAACAAAAATAGTTTTATTGTTATTTGTTATAATATAACAATTCAGATTCATTAAATATTGAATATAATGGAATACAAAGATTTAGAATCGGAAAATACACCTCCAGATATTATTCAGAAAGCAATAGATGTTTGCAATAATTTGCTACCAAGCACATCAAGAGAAAAATATGAAATCGCTTACAGAAACTCTATGGACTGGAGAATGAAAGCCAAGGTAAATTCTTGTTCCGAAAATACCTCGTTACTTTATATTGAAGAGTTCTCAAGAAGATTGAAATCATCAACATTATGGTCTCAGTACTCGATGCTGAGGAGTACCTTAATGAGTAAAAACTGTGTTGATATATCAAAATACGTAAAACTACGTACATGTTGAAAACGCAAATCTGAAAAATATGTTCCAAAACAATCCAAAACATTTACTTCTGAAGAAATCAACAATTTTCAAAAGATGCACCTGATGAAAAGTATTTGCTAATAAAGACATGAATTTAAATTTTTAAATTGTTATCGGAAAATGAATGTTTGGTTTTGATTTCAGGCTGCTTTAGCTATTGGCCTTACAGGGGCATGCCGTTATGATGAACTTCGAAAATTAAAAATTGATTACATGGAAGATCTTAATTCGGCCCTTTTAATAAAATTACCCGATACTAAAACCAAGGTTCCTAGAAATTTCACAGTCACAGGAGAATTCTACCAAATTTACAAAAAATATGTGAAGCTTCGACCATGCACAAATGGAACACGGGATAACTAAATTTGGCACCATGGCGAAAGAAATAGCGAAATTTTTGCAATTACGGAACCCTGAATTATATACTGGCCACTGTTTCCGAAGGTCATCTGCGACTATTTTAGTTAATGCAGGGGCAGATCTTTTAACTTTAAAACGCCATGGGGGTTTGAAATCCAGCAATGTTGCTGAATCTTATATCAACTCGGCACTCGCCTTCGGATTTGACAACTAACTTCTGCGCTCGTAAGAAATATGTCGTTTTTCTCACTTGTTGTACAATATACTATTCACACATTGTTCCCACATTGTTTTGCATTCTTGAAAAATGCAGTAAAATGCGTAAAATTTTACTAGGAAGACATTATTTTTTGATAATATTACAAATCATTACATAAAACATTTGAGTTGATGATACAATTTGGCAATATAATATGAGTCATAGAAAAAAACACTTCATGATACGCTTTCGTAAACACCTAAACTTTGCTGCCCCTCATTCACGCTCATACAAAAAAGTCCCACTTGACGAATTTGTTTCATAAAAAAATATTACGGCATGAACGAGAAACACGCATGAGGAATCAAAGATCAAAAATTGAGAAGTGTAAAAAGATAAGCAAAGGCAGAAGATATAAGGTTTGTTTTGGTTTTAAATTTAGAACGGTTCTGACATGCGCAGTAACAAAAATTCTATAAAACGTGTTTTGGTTCGGTAAGAACTGTTCTGGAACCGAATTCCGCGTGTTTTTGGTTTATTATCGCACTAGTTCATAACGATCCCAGAACCGATCAAACAGTTCATATATATAAGCAGAACTATGAAATTCGCACATGCGCAGAAGCGTACAATATTTTGATTTTTGTTCGAAAATATGAATAGTGTATGGTACAGAATGAAATGTGACTTCGATTTTGCAGTTCGTTTCAGTTCAGTAGTTTCAAATGGAACATCTACTTGACATTTGCGATTCCATCAGTTCCAGCTCAAGTTCTTCATCTGGCGATGAAGATATGTTTTTAACAATGATTCCACCTGAAATTCTGGAACATCACCAGAAAAATGAAATGTATTGTGAAAATGTCATACCATCATATACTGATAAAGATTTCAAAGACTTTTTCAAAGTGCAGAGGAACATACTGGTCAGTCTAGCTGGAGAGTTTGAACAAAGTCAGAATAAGCGCAGTGAAATGTGTTTTGCTGG
Organism: Chrysolina haemoptera; assembly: GCA_958298965.1. Taxonomy (NCBI): domain Eukaryota; kingdom Metazoa; phylum Arthropoda; class Insecta; order Coleoptera; family Chrysomelidae; genus Chrysolina; species Chrysolina haemoptera. Next base: position 22,785,398 of record OY282584.1, on the reverse strand, counting down.
TATGCCACACATGAAGCTGCATCGTTCCGGGATGTAGCCGATAGATTCAACATTTCACTGAGCACATTACATCTAATAATTAAAAATATAATGATTTTTTCAAGTAATGAGTCAAAAACTGTAATAACATGGCCATCAGAAGAAGAAAAAGCTGAAATAATTAATGATATCGATTAAATGAGATTTCCTAATGTATCAGGGTGTATTGATGGTATCCATAATAGAATCGATACACTAAAAAATGACAGTGAATCATGTTTCAACAGAAAAAAGTACTATTCCATATATATATATATATATATATATATATATATATATAACTCGAATGATTTATCTATAAAAATTTCATTTCAGGTGCAAGCAGTTTGTGATTCTAAGCGCAAAATACGTGATGTATTTATTGGTTTTCCGGGCAGAGTATTTCATAATTTTTCTGTTTAGTTCTCTATCAGAAAAATGCCAAGAGAAATACTTACTGGGCGATAGTGCTTACCCTTGTTCGATGAATTTACTCACCCCCTATAGAAATACTGGAGTTTTAACCCCTGTTGAAATAAATTATAACTATCGCCGCGTTATAATTGAACATACATTTGGGATACTCAAACAAAAATTTAGACAATTATACCACCTGAAAATGAGAAGTATTCCAAGTATTTGTCATTTATCAGGGCATGTTGTGTTTTACACAATTTATCTCTTGATCCCAATGAAGAGTTAGAGATAGAAGAAACGCCAGAAGATGCAATTGTTGTAAATGAAGAAATTGATGAAGGAGGTGAAGGAAACATGATAGGACTGATTTTAGAAATTATATTGCCAGTGTCCTCATATTCAATCAGTGAAAAATATACAATAAATGTAATGTATTTATTTCTCAAAATTGTAATTATAATAAATCAATTGTATTTATTTCCTTCCTGTATTTTAACAGGTCTTCCAAAATTTTGGTCCTCTCCACCCTATCTTCAATTTTTTTTATTCAATTCCAATTTCTGCTCTTCTCTTCGCATTTTTTCTGCATAATACTATTTTAAATCATTCTTCATCTCTAGGAGAATTTCATTTATCTTTTTGTAAGTTGGGGTTATGGATCTAATAGATCTCTTTCTTTTAATAAGATTTTCCTTCTGTTTACTTGTGGATGAGGCTGTGTTTACAATTTCAGCTTCCTTAATCTCAATGACAACTTCGTTCTCATGTTCACTTACTTTTGACGATTCGACAACAGTATTGCTGGAGAGTAGAATGGATGGACGAATACTCATCTTCTTTCCATATATTTCTTTGACTTCTTTTATCAACAACTTCCTTATAATTTATCTCCAGCACTTTCCATCTCTTTTCGCACTTGGCTGGAAGTATAGTTATTTTGAAAATGTTCGAGATTTCTCTAGAAATCACTTCCAACATCTTCTTCATGTTCTTGATATCGGAACCACCAACTTTCGCTTTATATTTTTTGAACAGATTCATCAGTAAAAGTGTCCTTTCTCTGTTGAATAAATTATCCTCAAGCATGTCTGCTTTGAGGCACAAATTCTCGGATTTAAAAAAATCTATATAAATATTTCAACACTTAATCAACTTCGTGACCAAAAAACTTTATTGTATACGTACCATTATTGTTGATCATTGTTAACGATTATTCAGTCAGTACTGTTGGATCAATACTGTTAAATGATTTTTTCAATTACAGAATTGACTGAAGCCAAAATTAAATTTGAAAATTCCACATGACAGCTGTCAAAGAATGGCAGATGAGGATTCTTTTATTTTCTTTTTGGTGTTTTGTTTCACGAAAATTGGAACTGTACTAGAACAGTTCGTAGTTTAGTTCATACTGCGCATCAGTTCTGCGCACATTCAGAATTATTCTTGGACAGTTCACAATTTTTAACCAAAATAAAGCTATACTATTTCAGTTCGGAATTATTTTCATATTGAAATGCAGATGAAAAGGAAATAATCAGAAACGGAAAGTTGTTCAAATTTATACACACATTATTTAATGGGCTATAAAAATGATACTGTGGAATAGGAATGGTAAAGTGAAGTTTTAAATTATTTCTGGACGTCAGTCGTGGTTTACTGAAATTCAATAATTTCAATAGGGATGGTGTAACGAAATATTCGTTACTCCCATTTCATTCCATAGCTTTTAGGGTCAGTCCATAAAATTCATTACTATTGACACTGGATCATTGTTAATCGATATTTGTATTGACATCTATGATGTATTGCTTGAAGCACATATCTGAATCGATGGTGATGGAGTATCGATTGAAGCGCATGTCCGAATTCTGGATGAACTGAATTTTGAAATTGTTTCTCCTAGCATATGCCATCTTTCGTTCACAAGTAATGTGAAGATGGGTTATCCAGATGAAGTTAGAAACGATTTGACAAGCAGCAATGCAGATATAAAACTTTCTCTTTCGTAGATGAGCAGTCGACAAGTTAACAGGTCCGAGGTGCATTTTGCACCTCGCAGTTCAAAAAGTTACTATCGCTTATCACGTGTTGAATGGATTTGGTAGCGTTCTAACCTTTCTTTCCTTTTTGAACTTTCAATTGTGGATTCCGAGCAAATATAAACTAATTTATTTATAATTCTTCGACTGATATAAGTCACTTGGTAATTATCTACATGCAATTTTCATGAGAAACATTATTTTCGTTTTCTCAATATCATAATCTGTATGTCCTTATGAACTCATATGTACATATTTTATTTGCTTGTAAAACTATTTTTATGATTGATATTCAGTGAAATGCGAAACACTTAAATTTCTATATAGTGTTTCATGACCTACATCTTGCACGAGGAACAGTGGCCCTGAACAAATCGTTTGCTGCTACATCGTATCCCATAAACTTGAAGTGTACACTACCATGTGCCTAGACATTATATCAACTACACCACCACCTGGTAGGTATAGCTCGTTTCAATCAGACAAACTCAGTGACGAGAATAATTGCAAAAGGTTGATGAAAAACTTAGATCACTAAAAACATTTTCAATCATTCAAATACTCCTCTTCACGTCTGAGTGGATCTCATCTGTTTTGCATTAGTTCATTATTCAAACATTGTCTCATACAGTTCACATCTGATTGAATATACTATCATTTTTATGTTTTCAAATATTCAAACATTGTTTTCCACCGTTCACATCTGAGTGAATATACTATATATATCATTTTTTATGCTTGTTAATGAATAAATTATAATAAATTTTTTGATTTTTGCTATGATTTTTTGAGTCTGAAAATGAAAAAGTGTAGAAGGGCAAATTGATTCATTTTTCCTATAAATTACAAGACTGTGTCCTGAATGAAATTAATTTTTGTCAGTAACGTATCCTACACTAAATTTGCCTATCTTAAAAAATGAAATCAAATCAAACAGAAAATACAATTTTTTCGAAGATGTTCAAGAAATTGTGTTTACACATACCTTGCTTGTTTGATAAAAGTTATGTAGGTGAAATATCAAGACCATTGATTGTGCGCAAGGAAGAACATATAGAATTTATATCAGAAAATAACAGGTTCAAAAATATTCGAACATATTCTAACATCTTATGGCGATCATATGATGGAATGGAATAAAACCAAAATTTTATTGAGAGAATCAAATCAAGAAAAGAGGAAGTTGAAAGAAACTGCGTGCATTCTTCTATCAAACAACTGCTTTTCAACAAATTAAACAAATTCCATCGAAATGGACCGCACCTGGATACCTCCCCTCAGACATGAAATGAGAATTAATAGAATGGTGATTGACTGATACCGAACACTCTATGTATCAAGGTAGCAAATGCCAATCAAAAGAATGTATGGCAGATTTCATTTGACTCTGTCAAAGAAAGATCTTATTATTTCCAAACCAATTTAAATACAGTTTTCAGCGTCTTTTGTTTTAATAACGAAGGCAGATAGTCTTCTTCGAAACGACAACTTTTTTCGAAAAAGAGAAGTATTTCTTGGTTGATTTGATCTAATTTTTTCAGATAGGAAAATTCAGTGTAGGAAACGTTACTTAATCCAGAACGATTCGGTTTTGAGACAAGAATCTATTGTAGCATCACCAAACTTGGTATACTAGTAGTAGTTGGAACCATGATGAACACGAAAAAAAATTAATTGTTTACCAAAATTCCAGGCGTGGAACATATTTTTGCTGTAATCTTGGGAAGTATAGGATTTATTGAAATAAAACTCAACAGGGTAAGCCTACTGTAAACATTCATATGTGAGGACGTGGCATGAGTATAGTGAGCAGTGAGGCCTATGTTTTATTATATGAACAGGAAGGCACTTAATCACGACTTTGTGATCACATTCAGTTTTATTTTATGTTTTCTATTGTTAGTATACTTTTGATTGAAATTTATTTTTATTTATTAAATATTTCATACATGAAGTAATCCAGTATAAATTTCATCATCAATATTGATTCGATTTCTTCATTAGCGGAAAACGCAATGAATACAAATGAAGGTAGTCGCATACCAAAACAGATCTGATTACAGCACCAACTTCGTTTCAAACATGCCAGACAGATTTGATGAATTATTTGAGCTGAATATGTGATTTATCGGTGAGTAACAAGGACGTTTAATTAATCACTGGTAATACAGCCAGTCGGATTGACTGATTCATACTTATGGTAACTATCATCGGCCCATAATTGTTTTGGTATTTGCATATATAATGGAGATGCTGTCAGGATGTCTTCAATTAGTTGATTTATATTCATGATGAATGTTATCTCCAGCAAATTGGAACATCACTTTATTCTTTGGTTGAAATATCCGAATGTTTCGACTGCAACTGCAGCAGTCATTATCAGAGGCGTAGTTGGGAACGCTTCTTGATTTCTCAACTGGAACTGGATCTCTCGTACCATGACATAGGGAAATGCTATATGTTCATTATGTAGGTCTCGTTGTCTGTGTCCATGTCTATTATTCTTATCTACCTACCGTTCCTCTTGTTATCAGACCCTCAAGACTGCTAACACCGCTACCTCGAGAGTGTTGGGTGAGTTGGCTCCGGCGATTTTCGGGCCTTCTAGTATAATTATTTCGTTCCATCTGAGGTTGACAGTTACGATTAACACCTGAAGAATAAGGTAAAATTCCTACTCCTGAAACTGGAGATTGCAGCAAAATATGTTGAGGATCGGAAGGAATACATGCAGACTAACACTAACAAGTCTTCACACACGTTTTTTAACAACCTCATATTTGGTCCACACCTTCATAAAATCATACCGCTCTTCCCATTCGGAGCTCCAGAAATGAATGAGACAAGTGAATGCTATAAACTTGGACTTTCATTAAATTCAAGAGAGGAGATCCGACAACGTTGTGGAACTGAACTGAAAGAAGAACATATGATGCATCTAAAATCCGATCTTAGGCAGTTGAAATTTTTTTTTTTTTTTTCGTTAATCTGCTGTCGTCCTCCTACGAACGGTAGCCTCAAAAGTCGTAACTTATTCAAGCTAAGGATAAAGGAGGTCTTACCTTTCAACGTGCGATTCCTATCACGATCCGAGAATGAGAGATCTCGAAAGGATATCGTCCGTAAGTCTCCATCCAAACCACAACTTCGCATCGCGTTTCTTGGCTTGAGATATCGATGACACACGCGCTCTACCGTTCGAGCTGCCCTTTCGGATAGTTGAACATAATATATTTTGACAATCACTATAAATTTCGATATTTTGAATTATATTGTTACCAGATATGCGCGTCTTTTTCAACTCAAACTGATTTATCAATTAAAGATATTATTCAAAAGTATGCTGTTTAATATGGGAAAAAGATCTGAAATGACATACTATAAGGTCAAGGGACGAAATTCCATTTGTTATAAAGTACATTCAGAAGTTTAGGAATGATAGTGCTAGTCCATCAAGAATGGTGAATGATAATGTTGTAAGAGGTGAAATGTAGAACAAATATATACTAGGTGTGTCATTTTACCCGAATACTCTCCGGTAAAAATTTTACCCGCATACTCTCCGGTAAAACGACACAATTATTTAAATACGCGAAAGAAACAATACAATTCAAAAATATATATATATATATATATATATATATATATATATATATATATATATATATATATATATAGAAGAAGGGGAGCAGAAGTATTCGCTGACTTGTTAGAAACAAAGCTCGGAAACTATTTGGGATAGCAGCAAAGCGTTTTGCTGCTATCCCAAATAGTTTCCGAGCTTTGTTTTATATATATATATATATATATATATATTGTTATGAAAAAGTAGAGTAGTAGATGGGAATTTAAAATTGAATACCTATTAAAAAAAATGATTGCATCAAAGAGCCCAGGCAGATACTCTTTCTTGATAGATATGATCCTAATTCAAAAATAAATATCACAATTTCAATTTAAAATAGTTAGAAACCTTACAAATCAAAATTTACTGACAAAATATTAGAGTACGAGGCCAGCAAACGTAATGTACTGAACTCTTTCAAGAACACTGGTATTTCTTGAAAGAAATTAACTTTCTCAACACAAAAGCACGAACTAGTTATTAACAATTCAAAACAAGTTTTAAAAGACCAAAAAAAGTAGGAAAAATATCAATTTTTAACAAAAACTAGAATTTCAAGAAATTGAATTAAATACACCTTGTATATGAAACTTGTCACACAGCCAATCACAAGTAGAGTTCTATAAAGAAGGACGAGGAAGCAACAAGTCAAAGGAGAATCATATGAGTAACTAAATGTAAAATAAACAAACTATGTGAAAATGTGGAAACTCGATGAAAGTTAATAGAATCAAAACTAAAAATATACGGTTTAGAGATATTTGTGAATAGTTTAATTAATTATGAGAAATAAATCATAACAGTGACTGACAATTAAAAAGTGATCGGAAGTGTGTTCTGAAATAAGGAAAAACCTGACTTAGTAACGAAAAAAAGAAGGGATGAATCAACAAGAGGAGAAGAAGGGAAGTTTGTTTATGGAAAAGGCTGCAGAAAAATTATCAAAATTTAATCAAATACACCCATTCGAAAAGATTTTTTTTTTATATCAGAAACACAGAAGTATATGCAGTTCATAGAGATAAAATTGACTGACCTTCAGTGTTGTGTTTAGCAAGTATTATATATAGGTTGAGGTAAATTCCATCAAAGGGAAATACCCAGAGGACGTGGCTGTTTGAACAGTAACGGCACCGAACCTGAATATTTGTTACCTATATCTGTGAGAAATTATATATATATATCTATATGAAAACTGGAAGTTCGGGTTGAACCGCGTCTAGAATTTGTTGAAATTCGACGTTTCGGCTCCGATTTTGGAGCCATTTTCAAGAAAAAAGGATGAAATGATTGAAAGTTAGGTCTCAATCTGCCTATTCCTCATGTATCATCAGGATTTTGTAACTTGACGCCGGGGTCTCAATCTGCCTACTCCCCAGGTCTCGTCACTTGTTCTCTCTAAGGTCTCAATCTGCCTACTCCGTCGAGAGAACTGTTCTCAGTAGGCAGATTGAGACCTTAGAGAGAACAAGTGACGAGACCTGGGGAGTAGGCAGATTGAGACCCCGGCGTCAAGTTACAAAATCCTGATGATACCTGAGGAATAGGCAGATTGAGACCTAACTTTCAATCATTTCATCCTTTTTTCTTGAAAATGGCTCCAAAATCGGAGCCGAAACGTCGAATTTCAACAAATTCTAGACGCGGTTCAACCCGAACTTCCAGTGTTCAAATATCTGACCGCGGAAACCTATCCGAACACATATATCTATATCTATATATATATATATATATAGATGAAATTAAATGAAACTCAAACCATTAAAGAGATCGAATGAAAACCTACAACTTATGTATTCAAAATGTCTTTGTAATATGTAAAATAAAGAAATTATGGTGGATGCGACGGACTTTTGGTCCTTACTATATACAGGGTGTCCGGTAAACCTTGTACAATATTGAAACTGGTGATTGACCAGGTCATGACTGTTCAGAATATCGGAATTTCATCTTAGTAAAAATCTCACCGTTTTCGAGATAATGGGCAATTTTTAAATTTCTGGAAAATCACTACCTCACCTTTGATTTTTGAGTGCCATGTCTACAGATTGAAAGCAATTCAAATATCTTTGCTGCTTTGATGCTTTCAGACGTATGAAACAATTTTTCAGAAAACGATACAATTTTTCAAGAAATTAGGGTAAAATGCCAGATATGAGTTTCACCAATTTTTTTAACAATCAATTGCTTAGTTTAGAAGCGTTCAATACGATGTAAAGTTTTTTTTAATCAACATAGACTATGAACCACAATAACGATAATTTAACATCGCACTGAATAATATTACAAAAATGTTCGAATTGTTTTCCATCCACTCATACGCAGAGACAATATCTTTTCAAGAAGAACCTTTTCAAAATAAATGCGTTATAAGTTATAGCCACCGAATCAGCGATTCTCTGAGCATCATTGTGCAGTCTATTCTTTATTATTAATAATCATTTCCACATTTTATCTTGATAAAGTCGAAATAAAATGACTTTTGGGCGTAAGTATAAAAGTTGATGGAAGCCTGGAATAAAACCACGATCTAATTCAATGGAAATATCACTTCCTCCAAAAATAATTATAGTTTGTTTTATAGCATGGTAGAGTCTGAACAAAATGAGCATTCTTTTGAAATGAATGTCCACTTCCAATTGGTTACGTTTCTTTCAGATAATAATGTCAAACTTAAAAAAAAAATTGATGAAACTCAAATCTGTCATAGTACCCTCATTTCTTGAAAAATTTGTTCACTTTCTGAAAAACTGTTCTGTACGTCTAAAATCATCACTCATCAGTTATCTTCAACAGCAGAGATATTTGAATTGGTCTCAATTTGTATACATGGCACTCAACAATCCAAGGTGAGGTAGCGATTTTTAAGAAATTCTAAAAATGCACATCAACTCGAAAAGGGTGATATTTTTACTGAGGTGAAATTCTGATATTCTGAACAGTCATGACCTGGCCTATCACCAGTTTCAATATTGTACAAGGTTTACCGGACACCCTGTATATATAGAATATTACGCAGGGAAGTTGAAAAAACAAGACATGTGTCAATATACTCAAGTATTCCATTTTAGGCGCATTTCCCCATGGTTTTCACACTGTCTCTCTTTATTGCTGATGTCCTTATGAATATAACCAACCATTATGCCCTCAGTATCCTCATCGGGAATGACTAGACAAGCGAAGTTTTTCATTCCTGTGTATTTAATAATATTGATGATCCATCTAAGGTGACAAAGGTATTTTTTACAACTATAAATGTCGATGTACCATATTACGTTTAATCCAAAATTGGCCATATCTGTGGGTTTTTATGACTGAGTGAAGACATTTTTTCTCAATGATTTGATAACCAATCAAAATCTCATAAAATATAGCTAACTTTTTATCATTGGACTAGAATATCAAAAAGTAGTAATCCAATTTTATGACAAATAAATAAAAAAAACTAAGAAGTATTGAGCGTTTCCAGTCATTTTCAGGATATTTCGATATAGTGCATTCTTACGTTACTCGTGTTCAATTTTCGATTTTTTTTCAATCATTTTATCGAGATAAAAATTATTGAAGACGCCAAGATGAACTACCGAATTCAAAAGATCAGAGTGATTCTGATTAGTTATACTTGTGATGTCCTCTCGTATATACTCGTGAATTATATTGTGAACACAACTGAACTATTGAAAGACTCTAATAATATTTACATCTGAGTGGTCTTCGCAGGCAACATTTTCTCTACCGAGATAAACTGTTTCAGGGACTTTCGAAGGTATCCTCCAGTTATTTTGTACGCCTGAATTGTTGGAACATGAACAAATATTTTATTAGGAGTATCCGTCGTATTCCGACAAATCGAAACTGAACATTTTTTTGCGACCATTGTCAAAGTCACAACCCAAATTCACAATAAATGAACAATATCATGAAACAATACATCGAATAATGTCTAATAGGGAGGTTATGTTTTTATTGTAGATTTGTATACATGATTGCCACATCTGTAGTTATGTTAACTTAGCAAAGAATAATTCAGATTACGATGTTTTAATAAATGATAATTATCATATGAAAGTTACGATTACCGAATTTATTTATGATGATGCTATAAAATTATCTGCTATATTCTCTGACAGAATATGTGACTGAATCTGCTCGATTGGAAAATTACAGCATATATGATCTTTCCTAATCTTGGAATATATTCATGTTCACAGTAACTTGAGAGAAGCCAGTAATAAATTACTAACAATTTAGTTCAATTTGTTATTACTCGTAATTGATTTGGAAATTTTACAAAGACTTGATAACTGTGGCTTCCTTCAGTCACTCTTGGTTTTTTCCGCGCCATCACAAACTTCAGCCAATCATATTACAAGAAGACACGTCACAGCTGAGGAGTGTTTGAATTTATGGATATTGAAATCACGTCAGTATTGAATAATAAATCAGTTTTTAAAAATTTTTAATAAATAATAGTTAGGACTATGTTATACACTGCCCTCCATTACGTTATGTAAAAAAATGTGCATATTTTAAGATGCTGGAAATGCCCATTGAAATTTTTCCCTTCAATACAGGTTACAACTTCGGGATCAGTTCCATTTTCAATAAAATGTTCAATGTGGCGAATCTAAATGATTAGTTCACCTCCGTCTATGGGGAAAATGATACATGTTTAATGGCCCAATGAGACTATTCGATTTCCTCAAACACAGGAACAGGACAACGGTTAATAATGCATTGGTGTGAACTTTGAATATTGATAAAATCGTTGTTTGGCGTACACATTCAATGAATACTTGGTACTGGGTTGGCCATTATATCTACTGGAAACTTATAGCCCGGGAGATGGTGATATAAAATTTCTGGTCATTTGTACCAAGTACCCCTAAGAGGTCTAATTACGTAATGACGAAAAGGAAAATGCTGGTCATAGCGCTGATACTAGCCGACTTTCAGCCCGCCATACCGATAAAACACATTAATTAAAAAAATTGGTTGTCTGTAAAGTCGGTTTACAGACGATAAGTTCACGTGATAACTTCATAAGAAAACATTGATGAAAAATTGCATATTTTATGAATTGAATTGATTTATCATCACTGAATTATCATTGTTCTGTATAATACAAAGAAGGAGTTCATTAAAATTTACAATTTTTTTAATAAATTACGACGAAATTGAAATCATAAATCAAATTCATAAAACGGATGCTTTTGAAAAGCCCGCCAAAACCTGCTTGATATAATATACCCTTGCACTGCGTTAACTTTTCATTAAAGCATAACTATTCTTATTTTCTCGCACGGTGGTTGGCTGCTTCAACTTGTCATTTTAGACACATTGTTATAAAATTTGTGAGGTTGAACATTAATTTTCAATCTTACAATAATACGCACGATCATTATTTTCATTGAATAATAAATAAAGGCATTTGACTGCTAATAGCAATATTATGTAGTATTATGTACTAGATTAAGTCGACCGGTATAGCGCGCCTAAGGGTGGAGATATGACGCCGGTCAGTCTACCGTTCGGCCTTGCCAATGAGGCACAAAAAACGCAATGATTGCGCCTTTTTAATTGTGTTTTGCGTTATAATGAGAAAATAAATATACTTTTTAGAAAAAGTATGGCATGGTCATTTTCGTGAATGGTTAAAAATGTCTCACAGAGACTGATAAAAAATATATATATATAGAGGAAGGGTAGTCGTTGCTGACTAGTTAGGTATGGAACTAGTAAATAGTGGGGCTTTGCAGCAAAATCAAAGAGTACTACTTTAAAGTTTGTCAAAGCTTTCGGAAATTTAATAAATCATTTCCATCATCAAGGATACTACAAATTGCATGTGTGAGTAATATAAAAAATATATATGTATTGTTAACTTACGTCTTTGTTGAGATTGTGAGACGCGATGTTATTCAACAATAAGTGACACATTGTGCAAGATGAAAGTTGATATAAAACATGTAAAATGGGAATGATGTCTTAAATTTTTTTTATAAAATACTTTATATTTAAAATTGTTAAAATTACTTTTATTTTGTCCACACCAGGCCAAATCAATGCTCTTGGTTAGGAGAAGACAGACAGTTGACATGACATATGACTCAGTCAGTGGTACCAATTTACAGTTACCAACCTATGTTGGAATCCGTAAATCCGATTTTTTAATTGGTAAGGCGACACCTAGTGAGCTAGGATGAAACCTGAATTGAGTACATTTGGGAGCCTAGAGATCGTTTCACATAAAAATGACTGTAGATTACATCCAGAACGATGTGCGTTAGCTGAACATGTCAACAAGTTTGATCACCATATGAATTATGATGCCACGAAGGTCTTAGCTAGTGAATCGCATCTATCTAAAAGGACCTTTCTCGAAATGGCCTTTATCGCAGAAAATAGTAATTGCATAAATAAAAAAACAGATATCAATCATCTGAGTGAAATTTATTCCTACCTTTTGACGTTGGATAAGAATCCATCACCCATTAACATTGAAAATTGATCAACAAATATTTTATGACCTTGACAAATAATTATATACATTTAACTTAACTCCTTTTTGTCCAAATTTTGATTCAAAATTCTCCAGGTACCAACCTGTAACAGAATTTTGCCCACAGTAGGACAAAACATTGTCTATCGCTCTTTTTTAACACATAGAATATCCAGTATGAAAGTGTACTAAAGACATTTAGTTACATGCCAAATGTACTCAATTCAGGTTTCATCCTAGCTCACTAGGTGTCGCCTTACCAATTACAAAATCGGATTTACGGATTTCAACATAGGTTGGTAACTGTAAATTGGTACCACTGACTGAGTCATATGTCATGTCAAGTGTCTGTCTTCTCCTAACCAAGAGCATTGATTTGGCCTGGTGTGGTCAAAATAAAAGTAATTTTAACAATTTTAAATGTAACGTATTTTATAAAAAAATTTTAAGACATCCTTCCAATTTTACATGTTTTATATCAACTTTCATCTTGCACAATGTGTCACTTATTGTTGAATAACATCGCGTCTCAATTTGTAGTATCCCTGATGATGGAAATGATTTATTAAATTTCCGAAAGCTTGGACAAACTTTAAAGTAGTACTCTTTGATTTTGCATATATATATATATATATATATATATATATATATATATATATATATATATATATATATGAGAATCCAAGTTGGGTAGTGAAACCGCAAATCCGTATATAGCCATATTCGATATTCATCAGTATTTAAAAGACATTACAGATACGTTTTCCTTCAATTTCTAATGGCATTTCCTAACGTAATATTTGAATGTGTTTTTACACATAACTGTTATCCGTTTCTATCCCTGAGTTTGGAAATTAATGAGAACATATGAGATTTTATAGCAGTCACATGATTATTAAAAAAAATAAATGACATTCTGCGAGATTGTTCCTGGCACGTTCCATATGAAGATGATAAATCCAATGGATTATTATATTATATGCACAAATGCACATACAGAAATATTTTTCAATTTCAACTGCTGTGTAAATATTTACATATTTAATATTTTTTTTTATCAGTAGTGCTAATAGGAAAATATGTAAATTACACATTCATTTCTAACAGAAATGAAATGGAGGTAGAGTAGAATGAGTAGATCTATGCAGACAGTTTTAATGCCATCTGTTATCTGTTTCTCGTCCGTATTTTCACAACTCTCATCATACTATGGCTGGCTATTTGCCCATTCTGATCCCGCGCTATAAAATGTGGTCTAGGCAGCTCCATCTTTCCAGTAGAGGTAAAAGCACTCCGATAGAAGTCTCTGGTTAGAGATACATTAATTTCATACATTCGGACATTCAGAGCTTTGTGCTCTCACGACTGTAAAAGAATCTTGCAGGTCATTCTAAAAGAAACGAAAACGGTTTATAGGCGAATACATTTTACATACGAGGGAAATAAGAACATACATTCATTCTCGGTGATCCGATCATGATAACAAAAATGTATAATCAGCAATTGAAGTCATTTTGAAATATATAGGTGTTTTGAAATATTCTGGCTTAGTATGATAATAAAAATTTATTCGATGGCTAATGACCATAGCAGTCGATGCCAAAACACCAAAGAAAAAAAGATATCTTTTCAAATATTTTAGTAATATTCTTAGGAATTATTTTGTTTAGAATATTTGGTTTCGTAATATTCTTACTGTTGGATCTCATGAAATCTCATTGGATTCGCATAAGATTGGATACGGAATTCCAAATACAGATTGGATCATCAAATCCTGAACCCAAGCTCCAAGCTCGATTATTCCACCACGGTTACAAGGAAGCCTGTTTTTTTATTTTAGTTAAAGTTGATTGTGTTTATTCGGTAGCCACCAAATGAGAATTACGATTACCGAATGGAGTATTTTAACAAGTTCGAACCTCGCAATATTTTAACCATAACACTCGATCATTTTCAACATGAATAAGTGGCCGGACTCGAACGTCAATGACTCTGGGATGAAATAGGATGATTTTCAATGCAAAAATTACTTCTTGAACGACTTCAATCAAAGAAAAGGTGCCAGCTCCATGCATATGAGGTAGAAGTTCATGACATATCTCGCTAAATTTTTACCACAACATTCTATCAAACTCAAGCTGAAAAAGTGTCCGGCAGTGACCGGCAATTATTTTGAGAAGTAAATAAGATAATTATTAATGCAAAAATGACGTTTTGAGCGATTTCAATAAAATATAAAGTGCCAGCTCCAAGCATATGAAGTAATAGTTCATGCCATATCTCGCAATATTTTTACCGTAACATTTTGATTATTTTCAACCTTAAGAAGTGGCCGGCATCGAACGGCAATGGTTAAGGGATGTCAATCAGATAACAGTTAATGAAAAAATAACTTTTTGCACGACTCTAGTAACGAAAAAGGGCCAGCTCCAAGCATGAGAAATGTTGGTAAAAAAAAACAAGCTTCCTTGTGACCGTCGTGGAATAATCGAGCTTGGAGCTGGCCGGCCTGGAGCTAACATGACCGAGATCATGTATTCGGGTATGCTTATAAATTACATCTACTTATAAATCCTTATAGAACCTTCCAAAAAGTGTATGTGCCAGGGTAACGTACTTGTAGGTAACTGACTTTCTACGTAGATCCTTATAAATTCTTATAATTACTCTATATTTTTTCATGAAATTTCATGTGACAGTTTTGGCAGGGTAGTTGTGCACAAATTAGTCTTGTACAATGATTGAGTTACTTTTTTTTTTTTCAATCCATATGATCTCGTCGGTTTGGCGGTGTAAATCACACCGGAGAATTATGGCATTACGCTACCGCCTACTTCGTTTTTCATTGACCATCAGGAAAAACAAGAATATCAGTGTAACAAATCGTTCGACTTTCGAAATTGATCCGACACGTTTGATTAACGAGCACGCGATTGGGCCGCCAGTACCAATGCTATAACTATCATTTTCTTTTCGCCATTACGTCGTTAGACCCCTGGAGGGTCGCCAAAAATTACCGAAAATTTTGTGTCACCATCTCCTGGTCTATAAGATTTCACTGAAAATTTCATTCTGGAATTTTGTTTCGATGGAAATAGAAATATACCAGTAACATTCCTTTCCTTAAAATTCATCTAAATTTTGTGAAAGAGTGAGAATAGTAATTTCTCCACAATCATCGCAGAATTTGCCAAATTTGAAATCAAATTTGATAACAAAATACTAAGACATCTATGAGAAGGTAATAGTCCATACTCGAAGTGGAAGACCAAGTTTTTTTAAAAAAAGAACACCAAGTCGTCTCCACAAAGATTTTAATAAGAACAGGATAGAAATCCTATCTTAAAGACATGTTTCGAACATATGTATGTTCATCATCAGTTTGGTACAAAATTCATAATAGACATCTCTTCTGAGGTTAGATAAATATTCTAAAACACTTTCTGTCTGATGCATTTTGCATGTATTTCACTCCAACATTTGTTATGGAATACATAACACTTTTATAGCAATAATAACGTTAGCCTTAACTGTCATCATAGTGACAAGATCTGAATTGAAATATAAAAATAACTATTCTCCACAACGTTACAGAGTTTGGCAATTCTGAAATCAAATTTGATAACACAATGGTAACATTGATATTCAACAAATATTCTACATTACTTGTTGTATACATTTTGCGTGTATTTCATTCCATCACTTGGTGAAGAATGAATATTCTTGCAGTGTTATAGCAATAATAACATAAGCTTTGACTGGCATCATAGTGACAAGGTGTGAATTGATATGTCGAAATAATTTTTCCTTGGCTTTCCATTTGATTATATGTAAAATTTGTAATTGTGGAGACAGCACAGTCTGTTGGTCGGTTAGAATGAAAATTCGCGATGCTCCTCGCATCAAATTTTTATTTTAACATTGTTTCAGAATATGCTATTCTAAGGGTCAATCCAAAATAGAAATAATTACAAATTTTCAATATTTTTTTAAACTTCTGGTTCCAATCATAACGGAACTCCTGTATTGTAGTTCTATTGTATTATAAGGCATAATTATCCACATATACGATGAACATTCCCATGATGTTCTATTCAAAACATTAATTCCAAGTCAATGTTAACTTCTCAATTCTCAATTATATTTTAGGTGTGGCATTTCCTTTGATAATTCCAAGCAAATACAATTTAGATTGATATCAGTGAGAATGGAGAGCTACAGAAATTCAATCAACGCCATCGAGAATCATCAAGTTGGAGTGGAAATATCATTCTCCCAATTGCTTTCTCCACCAAATTCGGAATTTTGGTAATCCCTTTATATGTAACAAACGAATAAATAACAGCTCCGATTGCTACTATCCAATGTTATATGGCCCAATTATCCTCTAACACGATTCGAAACTCTGCTAAGAAAAACCTGAAAAGTCTCCATTTATTCAATCCATGTTCTAAATGTCATGACCAAGGTAAGGATGAACCGAAGGGGTTTTTTCAAAGGGTATGAATTTCAGTGAGATTGCAAGGTTACCATTAATAATGATGAAAATACATTTATTGTTTCAGAATACTTTTCGTTTCTCAGCAAGGGTTCGACAATAATTAAATTATTATCCTGAAAAATTAAACAAAATTTAAACTTATAATGAAACAAAGATAATAATATTGCAAATATTAGAAAATAATTCAAGTAGTGGTACTAGTAAACAAAAAAACGGAAAAAAAAGAATTAATATTATACGATCAAATACTTCTGAAACTGTTCCAGACATAATTGGCTATGACATTGGCGATGTTTGGAGTGATATTTTATAGGGAAAATATGATGTTTTTGAGACTCGATAGACATTCAGAATTTGGGGTTTTCAATGAACAGTACATTGGACTTTCAAACAGGATGTGTTCAGTTTCATCCACATTATCAAATTCATCCTATAGATGGAACCCTGCAATGTGAATTTCAATATAAATATGCTACATAGAGAAATTTGTGTGATTTCTCTTTGGGTTTGAATTCATCAAGTCGAAAAAAATGTTGTTCAATCTGTGGTCGAAAGAAAAGGTAGGTAGCTTTACTTGAGAGTTGCAGATCTTCCTGAAAGTGTTTTTCGTGGTATTTAGATAAAATGAGATTTTTATTTTTAGTAACATATCAAGAATCATAAACTTTGACAAGAATGATTATTTGAATCAAAGTAGCTGGGATGTCCAGTTGAAATCTGGATCAAATTTGTCAAAACTCAGTTGTCGTAAAAAAAAAAAATTGGTAAACGATTCCCATCCGTAATGTGAATTTTGATTAGCCAGCTTAACTCGTCTGGTTTCTAGTCTCACAATATAGTCAGTTGAGGTGATATGTTAAAAGGGCATTTGTTGCAAAAAACCCAACGGAACACTTTCTAATATTTCCGCTTATCTAAGGCCCCATATTGCAATAAAGTTAAACATGACACTAACCGCCAAACTAACAAAATGTTTCATTTCAAAATTCCATGTAAATATTTCCCTTTTGAAAATTACATACAGAAATCATGCACCTACCACTTACTTTCTTTCCATTACATGATTTGTTACGTTTCCCTGAATAAAGAGGGAGATACAAACGGAACGTCAAGCTAAGTTTATTTTTCGACAACCGCATAACAAAGTAGCCTTTGGCGCGTTCAAATCTCAACGGAAAGTTTATGTTTTCTGAGAAATGTCATTAATTGACAGCGTTTTTTTACCTTTGGCACGTTCAAATCTCAACGGAAAGTTTATGTTTTCTGAGAAATGTCATTAATTGACAGCTTTTTTTTACTCTAGAACGACAACATTGAGAAAACACTCGCTTATATTTAGATGTTTCCGATTCGCCGGCGTGTACATTATGAATAACGTGTAACTTGGTTATGTAAAGGCCATTTGGACTAATGGCTAAAGATTCTGCAATACACGCCGGCGATCGGGGTTCAAATCCTGAACTAATTTTTTTTTATTAATGTGTTAGAGATATGGATAGTATTGCCAGCGATTTGGATATCGACTCTGGCTGTATCTATTGAAAATTGTCAAAATGCTACATTCAGTTTTATTCTAGTCACTTCTAATAATAATAACGTATGATCAATAAAGTATCGGGTGCTTTTTCTGTATCTGAGATCTGCGTTTTTAGAGCGGCAATCCATCACTTTGCGCTCTAAATATCTACACAAATAGTTATTTAAGGTCACCTCAATATTTTTGCTTTCAAATGAAAATGTTTCTTTTCCGTTTAGGCCAAAATCACCGCGTGGAAAAGAAATAACTTCTGTTCTTTTTTTGTGCTGACAGTAAGAATGTTCACTCGAGCATACTGCTCAAGTATTCTCAATTTTCTGCAAAGATCAGTTTGAGATTCAGCCAGTCAGCGAACCATAGCACCAACAATTCTTTTTTGTTGTACAGTGCCCGTCTGAAGTCCGTTCCCACCCTACTAATTTTTGAACCACCTGGTATATCGCAAGGCTTGGAAGGCTTAAATAGGAGATAAAACCTACATCTCCAATAACTTTTTCAAATAGAACAGCCGATATATCATTGCATGATCGGTTAGGGACGATCATAAGGAATCTAACAACACCAAGTTTGATGCTATTATCTCCAAAGACTATGGAGGTATCGCCTATTATTTTCTCCATAAGCCGAATGAGTGGAAGAAAGAAACTTTTTCTGGTGGGTCAATAAATTCTCTCTCCCACTCATTGAGCTCATGAATAAAATATTAGTCTTTGGAGATAATAATAAAGAGGGAGATACAAACGGAACGTCAAGCTAAGTTTATTTTTCGACAACAAACTTGGTATTTTTGGATTCCTTATGATCATCCCTAACCGATCATGCAATAATATACGGGAAGTTCTATTTTAAAAAATTATTGAAGATGGCGCTCAGCTGCCATTTCAAAACTTCAAGCTGAGACTTTCTCATGAAAATGTAGGTTTTTATCTCCTATTTAAGACTTCCAAATTTCGTTGCGATATACTAGGTGGTTTAAAAATTAGTAGGGTGTAACGGAGTTTAGACGGGTACTGTATACAACGAATTCATGCACTTCTTTTCACAAGAAAAAATCTACCGTCTCGGATAGGAATGAATTGAATAGAAAAGGGGTTGCAGACTCACCCTGACAAACTACACTGGTAATATCTAATGATTCAGTCAGTTCATCGTTACCTTTCCTTTCACTCATATTTGAGCTCTCCAACACTAAATAATAATAAAATAAAAAAATATTTTTCCTGTGCCTAATATGGAGTTTTATTATAGACAAAAGTATATAGACATTATTAACACATCCGCGATTCTCAGTTAATCCATATTTTGATTCAGGGAGTGTGTTACTCTCCTATGACGAACACTCGAGGCGTTTGAGCAAAACCTGGGTGAATAATTAGTCAACATAGTTAACTAGAAGGAAACCTCAGAAGTTGGAGAGATGATCAGCAGTCCCGGATTTGTGGTAACAGTATTCGTCAGGACTGAACACTTCTGAAAAATTTCAAGTTTTAAACAATTGAACAGGTCAGAAGTGAGGTACAGTCATTTTGCAAATAACTGTCACATTGACTTGATATCAACAGTGATATGTCGTCGGCATATGTAACAAAATGTCCTCTTTTCAAGACCTTATCTATCTCATTAACATACAATAGAAACAAGATAGGTCCCAATATTGAGCCTTGTGGAACACCCATAGAAATATCAGAACAGTCTGGTGTGGCTTCTTCTACCTTGTTGTTGTCAGTGAAGTTGACAGTGACATACTGTTTACTGCTAAGAAAACTGTTAATCCAATTCAGAGGATAACCTCATATTCTATATTCTGACAATCTTCTTTTTAAAACATCATGGTTGACACAATCGAATGCCCGACTGAGATCACAGAAGATTCCAATCGGGCACTCGCCCACGATAAGATATTTTAATAGTTGTTCATAGAATTGATGATTACCACTAGTTGTAGATTGGTTGGTTCAAAAGCCATGCTAATTCACAGAAAAAATATCGAGACACTACGTTTTTGAGGAGACGCTCTGAAAACGCATATTCTAATACTTTTGAAAAGAAATTAGGAATAGTAATATAATTGCTTAAAAAATTATGGTACCACTTTTTTTGTGAATTGGAATAATTTTACATAATTTCAGGTTGTCTGGAAATATACCCTCTTCAAATGAAACATTAATATTATAAGCAATTGTTTCAACTATCAAGTCAAGTACAGCTTTGATTATAAAACCAGGAATATTATCGAAGCCGAACGACTTTTCAAACAAGTCAAATTTTCGTTATTTGTACCAGAAACATAGAGTCTTTCATTAATTTTTCCTTTGGAATCACGTAAATAATATTGGAATATTGCTCACAATATCAACTGGAGCTTTATGAAAAACTCGTTGAATAGTGAGGCAATAATATGTGGGTCATCAAATTCACACCTATCTTTTCCGATATGAGGATTTTTCATAATCTTTGATTTATTTGATAAGTCAGATATAACTTTCCAAGCTGTTCGAATAGGATAATAAATAATAAATAATAAACAATAAATAATAAATAATAAATAATAAATAATAAATAATAAATAATAAATAATAAATAATAAATAATAAATAATAAATAATAAATAATAAATAATAAATAATAAATAATAAATAATAAATAATAAATAATAAATAATAAATAATAAATAATAAATAATAAATAATAAATAATAAATAATAAATAATAAATAATAAATAATAAATAATAAATAATAAATAATAAATAATAAATAATAAATAATAAATAATAAATAATAAATAATAAATAATAAATAATAAATAATAAATAATAAATAATAAATAATAAATAATAAATAATAAATAATAAATAATAAATAATAAATAATAAATAATAAATAATAAATAATAAATAATAAATAATAAATAATAAATAATAAATAATAAATAATAAATAATAAATAATAAATAATAAATAATAAATAATAAATAATAAATAATAAATAATAAATAATAAATAATAAATAATAAATAATAAATAATAAATAATAAATAATAAATAATAAATAATAAATAATAAATAATAAATAATAAATAATAAATATATATATAAATAATAAACAATAAACAATAAACAATAAACAATAAACAATAAATAATAAACAATAAACAATAAACAATAAATAATAAATAATAAATAATAAACAATAAACAATAAACAATAAACAATAAACAATAAATAATAAACAATAAACAATAAACAATAAACAATAAATAATAAATAATAAATAATAAATAATAAACAATAAACAATAAACAATAAACAATAAACAATAAACAATAAACAATAAACAATAAACAATAAATAATAAATAATAAATAATAAATAATAAATAATAAATAATGAATAATAAATAATAAATAATTAATAATAAACAATAAACAATAAACAATAAACAATAAACAATAAACAATAAACAATAAACAATAAACAATAAACAATAAACAATAAACAATAAACAATAAACAATAAACAATAAACAATAAACAATAAACAATAAACAATAAACAATAAATAATAAATAATAAATAATAAATAATAAATAATAAATAATAAATAATAAATAATAAATAATAAATAATAAATAATAAATAATAAATAATAAATAATAAATAATAAATAATAAATAATAAATAATAAATAATAAATAATAAATAATAAATAATAAATAATAAATAATAAATAATAAATAATAAATAATAAATAATAAATAATAAATAATAAATAATAAATAATAAATAATAAATAATAAATAATAAATAATAAATAATAAATAATAAATAATAAATAATAAATAATAAATAATAAATAATAAATAATAAATAATAAATAATAAATAATAAATAATAAATAATAAATAATAAATAATAAATAATAAATAATAAATAATAAATAATAAATAATAAATAATAAATAATAAATAATAAATAATAAATAATAAATAATAAATAATAAATAATAAATAATAAATAATAAATAATAAATAATTAATAATTAATAATAAATAATAAATAATAAATAATAAATAATAAATAATAAATAATAAATAATAAATAATAAATAGTAAATAGTAAATAATAAATAACAACAAAAACAATAGTATTTGAATTTGAATTCCGCACAACAATTTTCAATTGAACAAAACAAAGCATATGTAATCAATAATACTTCAAAGTACCTATTGGGAGTTATGCCCAGTTGCCACAATCAAGGTCAATATTGTAAATATCAGTCACCAGGCTATAAGAATGTAGTGGACTATTTCACTCACTTACGAAATGAACCAATCAGAAGCTCTAGTCAAGTTCGAATTACCGATAATACCAAACTTGACTCTTGACTCTGATTGGCCTAATAGGTTCGGTGTTTCCAGATTTGTTTACAGTGCATCTGACGGTTAAATGTCAAATATAAGTGATTAACGCTGTGCACGCATTCAAAAATGTTTGTGAAATAGTCTAATAAAATTCGACTCGTGATTGAATTTTTCTCACAAGTCTGTCTTTCATTTGTGATCTCAACTGAATTGATTCGAGAAAACAATTCAGTTTCGTTCAGAAATGAATCGACAGACTTATCGCGAAAATTCAATCACTTGTGGTATTACTGCTGATTATTTATCCTCATATAAGTTATGTATTTTGATTAAAAGATTGATAACAGGTAATATAAGTAGATTTTAAATTACTTATCAGAGCAATGGTAATTTTAATGTAAAAAATAACAATCATAACTACAACAAAAAACGGGTTCAGTACAGTCCTTACTCCTCAAAATATCCCAGGGTTATAGATGATTTCGAGATAATGTGTAGAATAGGTATATTCGAAAGCGATTTGCATGCTAACAGCCTCACGTACAATTATTATTTTTATCTCCTCATCCGATCTTTCAGACTATAGGTAATCTCTTCCATTGTTCAATATTTCATTAAACCAAATTTAACCCCAATGGAAAAAAATTTACCTTAATTAAAACTTCTCACAAATTTTGAAATTTGTTAAATGGTTCAATTCATTAATCCTCATGTGAAATGCGCACATTAGCTGTGATGATTACGACGCTTAAAGTTGACAAAATGTCGCCCGCACGGCTTTGAGCAGTGCGGTGTTGGTCCGTGCAAAATGTGGTCCCAACATAAAGCATCCACCCTACGGGCCCATTTATGTGCACCCCAAATTCGATCGATCTAGTAGCAGCCGGGGCTTCGCTGTGTTCACGTTATCCTTTTCACTGGTCGTTCTCTGGAGATGCTCCTTTCGTATCTGGAAAATTGAAAAAATGCGTACGAGTTTATCGGCATTTTTTTCTTCGATAGAAGCGTGAATGATAGTTTTTGTTATTCAATATTTTTGGTATCAACAACGTATGAAGAAACAGTGAGCACTCACTATAAGGAATACTTTTTTTCATTAGGAAATTTCATTTTCCATATATAAATCCCGTTCCGGTGAACATAGAATTCCATGTCATATAGATCTGATTAGCTGGCAACAGATAAAGGTGTCATATATGTTGGTATATGAGGGGTACCACAAGGTTTTATTCTTGCGCCTTTGCGGGTCATCTTTTATATATCTGATTTCCGTCAATTCATTGATGAACGATAACTAGTTTGACTGATAAATTCAATTGGAAGTTTAGGAACATATCAAGGAGTTTACCTACGTATGGCAAATATTCGTGAAATACGTTCGCGCTGGATGGCGCTTAAAATTCAGGCACGAAAAAATTTGAAGGTGATCAGCTGCCAAATTCCATTTTTGATTTATTCTCATAAAAATTTAAATGGATCACTAAACATGTCAAATAATTTTATCAGACATTTTCGTCTATGCAGACATTGCCACTTTTAACATAACTCTTTGTTTTAGATTGGAAAATAATGTTAATAAATTTTGTATTTGGTGCTATCGATGATGCATTCAGCATGTCAACTTTTCTGATTCTTACACTATGAACATTAGAGAATATACCCAAATTCAATTTCTTGTCCAAAAATTGATAATTAAGGCAAAATATACTTACTATCACTTATGGCAAGAGAGACCCGATAAACTTTTTATTAGTTCAAACAAATAATAAAGAATGGCGTATCCTCTGCGTAGGAAACAAATTTCATTCCACAATTTGGAATTCAGTTGGCTGACGTGGTCTGTTCAAGTTGATTCACTGTCACGATGTTTGTTCGAGCTGAACTCCGAAACCACTACACACTGTGTTTAATTTGGTCCAATTTCAGAGGTTGGATGGTTATTAATGATCCAAATTTTTTTTTTTGCAAAGAACACGACACTGGATGCATGTATTCTTGGGGCTCGATATATTTTTTTGATTTTTCGAAATATCATTGTAGAAGTCAAATAAACCATTTACTTTATTAAACTTTTTTCTGGCCCTACAGAGGCGGGTGTACATACTTACAAGATGAGGCCAAAAACGCGCAAAAAAGACGAATTCTCCAATTTTTGAAAGAAATCATGGGCATATATTTATTTATGTAACATTAATAGTCAACGATTGATGTGTATTCAATTTATTAACAGTATTAGCAATGGTGAATCTTTAAATGCGTTACATGTCACCTCATTTTGTATCTTGTCACTATCTTAAGAATGACATTGACAAGGCGGGCCTCATGAAGATGTGATGTGTGAAGTGTTGCCACTAGTACTACTACATACAATGTAACCAACAACTACACATATGATACATCTCCCTTCTTTAAAATCTAACTTGTAAATCTAATTTGCTAGGTTTTTTAATAATACGCCTAGAAACCTTAGATCTAACAATAGGTGCGGCTGTGAAATCATCACTAGATTGAGCATCATCTGAGAGATTGATAACTTTCTCAGAAGCCCTTCTACAAGGCCTTTTCATTTGATCAGATGGCATATTACTTGGGATATTGATATGATTCTAATTTGAGTCACTATTCACAATATCAGGATCGGTTAAAACAAGATGATGCTTATTTACAGACTCTCCAAGATCAAATCGATTTCTTATCATTGAATTACCATGTTTATCGAACACCCTTCAAGACCTTGGTTTATAAGTTGATTGTTCAATTTTTCCTGGTTCCCATTATTATTAATGTGATTAAATCATTTTGACCAGGTTTCAGGGGATCAAGATCCCTGGCAGTCTTTTTATAATATTTTTTTTTTTTAGTTCGAAAATATGAATAGGAAATTCAACATAATATTTTTTATTATGCTTCAATCTTAACATAACATAACACTGGTTTCAATAAGTCAGCTGAAGTTGGTAACTTAGTTTAACACATTTGACTCATTAATAATTGTGCAGGTGAATAACCTATATATTTGAAAGGGGTATTTCCATATTGCAATAATGCATTAAATATATCTTTGCCTTCTTCTGGCGATTTTGTAAGGATTTTTTTCCAATATCTACAACTTTTTCTACCAAACCGTATGATATTGGATAATTTGTGCTTCGAAATACACTATCAAAATTCCACTCTTCAGCAAATTCTCTAAAAAATTAAGCTATTGAAGGGTACATTATCACACACAACTTTGTCTGGGCAGCCAAATTTAGAAAAAATAATTTTTAATTTTTTTATTACCTCAGTAGCTGATTTATTCGTTATCGACATGAGCTCTAACCAATTTGAATATGCATCCATGATAACTAGATATGACTTATTTCCATAAGAGAAAATATTTATTCCGATACGTTCCCAAGGACGCTCAGGAATGGGATTAGATTTAAATTTTTCTTTGGTGTTTTTACTTTGCATGTTTTCCACAAATTTTGCATTTTTATATATAATTTTTAAATTCCTGGCTCATAAGAGGCCAATAAAAAATTTCTCTAGTACGGGCTTTCACTTTTTCTATTCCTAAATGTCCTTCATGAAGTTTAACTAACATATCACTTCTTTTAGGACTTTCAGGAACATCTAGCCCACAGTTGAAAAACACTAAGTCAGCAGATATTGATAACTCATCTCTAAGTTTGTAAAAATGACCAACAGTCAATGGTACTTTCTAGAAACTGACCATCCTGTTCGAATAAATTTCATAATAGTTTGCAATTGATCATCTTTTGTTGTCATTTCTTGAAAAAGCATTATTTTTTGTTCTGACATTGGCAAGTAGTTTTGTAGAGAATGTACATAGTAATCTAAGTCTAAGTTTTCTGTTGCCGCTGAATTAGTTAGAAAGGCACGAGACAACGTGTCAGCAATGTACAAATACTTGCCTGATGGCTTATAAAAGTGACTATAAGGTTATATCTAAGCAGTTTTAATAGCATACGTTGCAGACTGGGTGATACATATTTTTTTTTTAAATGGTCTCCAAAGGCTTATGGTCTGAACAAACTCTAACGTTTTGTACTCCATATATGAAGAAGTGGAACTTTTGACAACTAAACAAAATTGCTAGTAGTTCCTTCTCAATCTGTGCATATTTGATTTCACTCTTAGTCATACTTCTCAAGGCAAAAGCTACTGGATGCCCGATTTGAAGTAGACATGATCCAATACCATCCTTTGATGAATCAGTTTTAATTTCAATGGGCAAAGATGGGTCAAAATATGACAAGGATTCCTCGTGGTCTCTTTCCCAGTCCCATTCAACGTCTCATCTTGTTGAGTTCCGTAGTGGAGCAGTTACTTTGGACATATTCGGCACAAATTTTGATAAAAACTTTGCCATGCCAAGTAATCTTAGTAAATCTGCTTTATTCTGAGGTTTTGGCATATCGCTAATGGCATTTACATATGATTGGCATGGTTTAACACCATCCTTCGAAAAAATCTGCCCAAGATACTTCACCTGTTTTGATTTAAATTGAATTTTAGATTTATTAAATTTTACATTGTATTTTGACGCTCTGTCTATTACTTTTCTTCAGATGATATCATGTTCTGCATCTGTTTCTTCCGCTATTATTAAATCATCAAAATATAATTGAGCACCTTTAATATCTCCAAAAAGTTCAAAATTTTTTTGCTGGAAAGGTGCTGAGCTGATACCGAATGGAAGACGACAAAACTGGTACCGACCAAAGGGTGTACCAAAGGTGCAATAATTAACTGATTGATCATCAATTTTCATCTGAAAATAGCCATCTTTTCTGTCCAAAACTGTGAAAATGGATTCATTTGTGAGTTTGCTAGCAATTTCGTCAGGTATCGGAATCAAAAAGTGCCCACGTTGTATATTCTTGTTTAACACCTCAGGATCGAGACATTACCTCAAATCTCCATTCCTTTTCTCTACAATTACTAGTGGATTCAGCCACTCAGTAGGCTCCTCAACTTTTCTGATTATACCTTGACTCTGAAGGTCATCTAACTTGAGCTTAACTCGGTAATGAAGTGCTTGAGGTATACGTCTAGCTGATTGAACATGAGGTATAGCATCTTTTTTCAAAATGATTCTATACTCATTTGGAAAACAACCAACCTAATCCTGAAAAAACTTGGGGACAAAACTTATCTATATCATGAACGCTATCAAAAGTCAGTGTGCAACTGTCAACTAAACTTAATCAGGAGAATAATTAATTAGGAGAATAATTAAGTTTAGTGCTAAACATCCTTTCAACCCTAGCAAGGGCATCTGATTTATACTATCTATGAATACAAAGGATAAATATCCACATATATCATTTACCACTTCAAAGAGATTTCTCCCACAGGTCTGATTTGAAAATTAGGACTGCCATATGATATTAGTGTTAATTTTGCTTCAGTCATCTGCGCACAATGGCCTATCTTCTTTAAAACACTCAAAGGAAGCACACTCACCTCCGCTCCGGTATCAGTTCGAAGTTGATAGCTTTACCTTCTACTGATAGTTGCTTGGTCCACATGGATTCGCTATTTGACTGCACGCCATCAACTCTTTTTTGCAAATAGCTTACAAAGAAACTTTCATCCTCACTCTCATTTTCAGAATCGTCGCCTGCCTTTATTTCACTTACTTGCTTTTTTCTGCTTTGGCTTGAAAACAACTCTTTTTGCCATGACATTCATTGCAAACTTTCCCAAAAGCTGGGCATTTGCTTTTATTATGCCTATAGCCACAGTAGTCACAATTCTTCTTCTGTTTGGTATGCATATTCTCTTTATTTTTAGTACGAACTGTACTGATCCCTGCTTCAGTTTGTAAGGCTCTCGCCTGTGATTTGCCAGCCTCGATTGTTCTACTAATGTCTATTGACTTTGGCAATGTTAGGTCCTTTTCTCTTAGTAGTTTTTGTTGTGTACTTTTTTCAAAAATTCCCATTACTATTCTGTCCCCGACCATATTTTGCGAACCAGAGTAATCACTAGTTTTGACTGCTATGTTATTTCAGTAACAAAACTGTCAAAGTTTTGATTTTCCTTCTGACCTATAGAATTAAATATAAACCTCTCATATATAACATTCTTTTGAGGGGAGCAATGTTCTACAAATTTCCTTCCTTCAAGGATTTCTTTTCCTCTTCTGTCAAAGTGAATGAATTATAAATGCCCAACCCATCCTCTTCGATCAAGCTTAAAAAAACAGCTAGCTGCTTCTTAAAATCATTATTTTCCAATTCTGTCGCCGTCATGAACAAATCAAATCTTTGTTCAAATCTTTTCCAATTGTCAGCTAGGTTACCTTGAATGCACAGGGACTCGGGTGGTTTGAACAACGATTCCATGGTTCTCCGGGGTTCAATTAGACTCTACAGGGCTCAATCCAATTCACCTGACACCATGTAACATCAATAGCCAACGATTAATGTGTATTCCATTTATTAGCAGTATTAGCAATGGTGAATCTTCAAATGTTACTCCATTTTGTATCTTGTGACTATCTTAAGAATGACATTGACAAGGCCTATTGAAAATCAGTGTTGCCACTAGTACTACTACATACAATATTACCAACAACCAACACATATGATACACATATGATACAATTTGTTTCTGTTGAAACGAAAGCTATGGGTACCTACACTGATCCTGAAAAAAGGTATTTTTTTAAACCGTTTGGAGTAAATGCTGGTCAGGTAATTTGTCTATGATAATTATACATGATATTTTGTGAATAGTCGTTTTCACAATTTATTTGCCAGCACTGTAATATAATATTCTGAAATGTAATTCAAAAAATAGAAGCTACCCAAAATACCAAAACTAAGTCACTATCATACTTACATACTTCTTCTCGCAGTCCTTAAAGCTAATCTCATGAATCTCCGACTTTTCTTTTTCTTCCGTTTCATCTTTGGGAGTACCCAATATTTGTTGCCGTTTATATCAACTCTTGTATACTACCTTCATTCTGAGGGCTCGAAAAATGCTGTCGAAATCTCGAATAACTCGAGGTTCATATGGAATAACGATATATTTAAAAGGGGTTTTCTCTGTTTGAAAAGTCGTAGAGTTACGAAGGGTTCTTTAAAATTTATGTTTCCTAATCAGTTTTTCCACCAAGTCCACAGAATAATAAGAAGAATAATGAGTGCGATTAACCACTCAGATGAGATAGCTCTTGAGAATGCTAACTTTGTTACCGAAACGCGCGTCGAGTGAAAGTGAAGTAGTTTTGTTGTTTTGGGTAGCTTCTATTTCTTGAATTGTATGTACACCAAAGGTTCCAAACATCCATTTTCGATTCTGAAAGTTTCTGGAAGCCCTAGAAGATTTGATATCAGAACAGAGGTTCAAAAAGTTTCCAGAAGTTCTCGAACATTCAACTATCAGGGAGATGGCAGGAGATTTTCTAAAATAAGATAATAAAACACTAAAAGATTAATTTGGACACTCTATGCTCCTCATATGGTCAACTACATTCAACATAAAATCTGCCTGAATATTTCTAGAATATGAGAGAGAATATTCTCAAATGTTCTCGACGCTTCTGAAAAGTCCCAGAAAATGTGATATCAGAATCACTTGAGGAATGAATATTCTAACACTGTTGTAGTAGAGTACTTGGGGTATATTCGAAATAACACACGTAGAGCACAATAAACACTTCTATTCAACTTCTTATGACACCACTTGTCTCTACTCAATCTCAAATACTAATGAATAATCAATAATCTATCGTATCCAACCTTATCCCTTATTGTATAACTATATTGATCAGTCTGATTCAACTGCATTTCCATAGGCGAGTGCTGCACTGTTTTACCAATAATAACATTAGCCTTAACTGGCATTATAATGGAAATAATTTTTCGTTGGCTTTGCATTTGATTATATGTAAAATATGTAATTGTAGGGAAAGCACAGTCTCTTAATCGGTTATAATGAAAATTCGCGATACTCGCCTCACGCGTGTAGATATAAGCCACTTTCCGTGATACTTTACAGTGCAATATCCGTTATTTTCCGATGTGGTCGAAGGAAAATAATTGAAACGGTCGAACAATCACGGTAAATAAATAACAACTAACCTCATTATTCAGCAAATAGAGTTTTCCCCACTTTTCAAATGTTCACTTTCCATACGAATAAATACAAAGGAATTTCAGGTCGTTTATTTTTATATTCAACAGATCTGTAAACAGGTTATAATATATATGGTATTTCCCATATACTCGTTCAATGTTTTCTTTCTTACTTAGAGAGTCTTTCATGTCGGCAAGTTCTCATTTATCCCGAATTAGGATCTCATCAATAGAAATTGCATTTATTCCCTTCATTCACGGATACGTTACCAATTTAGGATTATCAGCAACAAAATTTTTGAAGTGGAAAGAAGGAACTTTTCTGATTCTCCAAATAACCTGAACACATCGTTTAATCTTTTGTAAGCCGCTATACTTCGCGAAAGTTTCCATAATTATTCGTTATTGGTTATGAGTCAGTTTTCGATACTTTCAATTCCATTCTAACAGAAATTAAATTTTGGAGTTTGTTAGATGTTTAGCTTGTATGTAGGTAATCAAAATATCTTTTGGTGTTTGAAAAAGTAAATTGTCAATTTTTCTTTCAGTTGAGATCAACAAACTGTTCATTTACAGCTCGCTTTGTCTCCAGTAGATTTGTGTATGGGGAGATCATTGATGTGTACCCGATGAAATAGGGCCAATTATGGAAAATAAAATGGTGTACTATTTTATGTATGAGGAAATAGTAATTTACGTAACAAGTCCGGAAAACACTGTTTTTTTGGACGAGCGAATCCAAAAAACTGTTTTCGGACGTGTTGCGTACACAATTTTTTCGGTAATCGTGTGGAATAACAAATCGAGACACATTTATTTATTAAATTTCTTTGTACAAGAAAATTTCGAAAAAACATCTTTGAAATTTGAGAGAAATTAGTGATGAATTTTTCTCACCTTTTTGTTTGCCAGCATCCAAAGATGGGCCACTAGAACAACGAACCTATGTTTTTGTGACACATCACGTCTCCAAATGCAAAT
Organism: Chrysolina haemoptera; assembly: GCA_958298965.1. Lineage (NCBI taxonomy): Eukaryota > Metazoa > Arthropoda > Insecta > Coleoptera > Chrysomelidae > Chrysolina > Chrysolina haemoptera. Next base: position 22,753,319 of record OY282584.1, on the reverse strand, counting down.
ATCGATTAAAGTCGATATTGAATTTTCACGATTGGTTGTGGTTTTTTGCACACTACACTAGTCAGTCCTGTGTTCACTGAGGTATTTCCTGTATTGATTGTTTGAAAGATATTGATGATGCTCTCGAATAAGGAAACTATCAGCTGGCCGTAATGCGGCAGAAATCCTAGCCGAACATTCGAAGAATGCCGTTATTTCTTCTGTACACGGTACATGATTTTCGACTTCAATAATCATTTATCCCGAGGACGTGGGGAGTGGATATTTGGGTGAATAAGACCAGCATATCTGTATTTATCTAAATTTTGGAGATAGGGCCCTACTGGGATATTCCTTAAGAAATTAATATCAATATCAATACTGATAAGAATGCATCGAAAGGTATGGTATGTATAGGTAGAAAACGGCTGGTATAATTATCATTTGCCGTACGCTCCATAGCGACATTGCATGTTCCGTTGTGATTTTATGGACTCACTTTCTGATTGAACCCTTTAGCGGCCCAGAGAAGTGTGCATCTGTTTGTTTTCAGGCCTTGAGTTCTACTGATTTGCTTGTCCAAGGCCGCTCTTATGTATTATGTAATTTATTATCATTTTTTATTTACAACCCAATGAATGAGTTTGAGAATCAGGATCTTGACGGTAGATTTCAAAAGATGACAGATATAAATCATCATAATTGAATGAAGTATATTATTTAGAATCGAAATATAACATCATATGATATTTGAATAAAGTCGAATTCTCTTTCTAAAAACTATGCAAAAAAAAACTTTGTCAAGCACCGCACGCTTTTTTTTTACATGTGAATAAATGAAGTGTCAATTATATTTTACTTTTTAGTCCATGTTGGAAGTAAAGCGAATTCTTTAGTTTTATTTTTCTTATCAGAAAAACCATACCAATTTTGAATCGAATCTGACCATAATCACAAAACTCCTCCGCCATCTTGGGCCGACATTTCGAATTCATAAATTTTGACAAAAAATTCATAATCTCTGTCCCCGAAAACCCTTACACACTAATTTGGAATCTAATCAGTCCTCCATAATGACAAATCTCGTCCGCCATCTTGGAACCACCATTTTGATTTCATGAATTTTGATTATAAAAATCCTAATCTCTGACCCCGAAAACCCTTACATACCAATTTTGAATCGTATCGGGCCATTATCACAAATCTCGTCCGCCATCACAAAAATGTCATATTGCATTTCAAATCATTCAGACGTCTGGAAGTGGGTGGAAATCACGTTCATAGTTTCCGTTACATATATACAAGTGAATCTAATATAAACGTGTTAATAATAAAAGAAGTGTTTAGCTTCCCTCGTTTTATGACGCAGGGGAATTTGTGTGAAAGTACTTCAATAGGTGATTTGGAATCTCGCTTTTGAGAATTAGATATTGCATTTTCCCTGCAAGATGATATCTCCTTGGAGCCGTGGAAAAGCGAATTGCTCTTGTACTCATCGAATCCGGAGTGGAATTGATTTTCCTAAAATCGTTGCCCAAACGCGTTCTCTCATAGAAGGGGCCGAAATGCCGATTACGTGTTTTGTATATTCAACTTTTCCAACTAGAATTATCCCGTTATTACTTTCTCGATGTGGAAATTATAGCGTTTATACTATGTTCCGATATTGCTCAACTTATATAGATTGTTCAAGACACTTAATTCTCTTCAAGCTGTGTCCAAAACATTCATTCAAAATATTTATTCAAAAATCATTTTGTTTTTCGTTATGAAAAATGTGTAAGGCCTAACAAAATTTTATAAATGTATGAATACTCACCTAAAGAATCAATTATATTACGGGAGAATTGTCGTGGTTTGTAACCTTTGAATTAGTGAAAGTCGTTATTGTTAATGTTCTATTATCGAACCTAATATGGATTTTAATGTATTGCTGATAACGAGAGTAATCGAAGGATTGATATAATAGCAATAGACCGCAAACATGACACAGCTTACATAATCGATCCTACAATACGCTTTGAAACCAATAAAAATCAACCAACAGAAGTGAACAATGAAAAGAAGGATATTTATGAACCCACTATTCCATATTTCAAAGAAGAATTTAAAATTAATGGTGAAATTCAAGTGACGGGGCTATTTATCGGGGCTAGGGGTACTATTTCCAAAATTTTCGTCGATTTTGCGAAGACTTTCGGAATTCCAATGAAAACAGTTAAATTCATTGGATTAGAGGCACTCAAAGACTCTGTAAAGATATTGAGAACTCATATATATATATACAAAATAGTCATTTATTTTATAAGTTTATTGATTAGTTTCCTTAGTTTCTACCTTTTTCTTCAATTCTATCAACTTATTTTATTGTATATAGTATTTCTTGTTTTTATACAAACCACAAGGGTTGTAGGATGTTTATTCTATTAAAATATATATTGGCTACATTAACTCAACATATCAGCCAAATATATCATAGCTCAACCAAAACACCATAAACTGTCTTCCTTCAACTGAGCAATTCCAATTTACAGGCAGTAAGGAGGTAATGACATTGAATAATTTGAATTTGTGAATTAATTTTAATATTTGTTGAAAATATGAAATGAATCCAATGCTCATTTCGATTTTATTCAGAAAAAAATCTCAATAAAACTTTTTTTGTCAATAATTTCAAATCAACTTTCTATTCAGTCGAAACTTATATCGAATAATTGCATTATTCAGCCACATTTTGTAATAGTAATAATATTAATATAAGCCATTCACCAGCAAAGGCAGTGCTTTTGGATACACGAAGAGTGTTTATCCTTAAATATTATTATTTCTCTTTACGCCATCCCGCAAAATGGAAAATTTGAAGCGAATATTAAAATAACATATTCATCGAGGTCAATATTATTATTATTAATGTTGACCTAACTAGTCCATCGAAGTAACTTTTCATTTTCTTAGATTTGGATTCAAAATAAATGAACAATCCTCGTGAAGCAACGAATACCTTTTTCTTCCTTTGAACTATGTCAAAAAATCTCATATTTGCACTATCCACGACTTTCTCCGCTCAATCTTCATCACTTTTCATTTCTACTTAAATTAAATTTATAGTTATCAAGAATTCGTTATCTGGAAGGATAGATGCCCAATTTCACAAATTTCATTAGTTATTGTTGTCAACTAGTTTCTGACGGCCAAACAGCCATAGCTACCTTGGGTTACCTAGTTTAGATTAGGTCCGCAATAGTTCCTTAGAGGTATATGCTATTATTTTGAAAATTTCACACCTCACCTTTTCAGCCAATCAAAAAATTGGTTTTTATTTAGTTGCCATGGCAACCCAAAAAATTTCCGGAAATTTTTATCCTGGGCGATATTAATAAGTGGAAATTTTTCTGTCAAATATTTGACATGTGATAGTTAACATTTTGCTTTTATGTACAAATGGAATGTTATTTTTCATATGAAAGGAGATAATATTTCATAATTATATATTCACTAAATATTTCGAATGTGTCTGAAAATATTTTGAGAACTTGCATTTCAACGATGAATAGGTCCATCGGTAAAAAATGTATATCAATCAAATCTACCTATGCTTGACTACGTGAACTTAATATTTGAAACAATTTTATTCAACTTATCTTTTCGTGAATACTCGGCTGCAAGAATTCTTTCCACATCACTTCGCAATAGGCAATCCTCGTGGACCAGTCAAAACTATTTTAGTTCTGCGTGATGTGCAATGTAATTTTAGGTTGAAAATGTCGCAAAATGAATTTTCCTTTCTCACATACAAACACCGCCACTAATACCAACTCGTAACTGTCATATCAACAAAAACCATTCATGGCCCACTGATGTTACAACTTGTTTTCTCTCAGAATAATCTACAAGTCAGTTGAATTAACCATTAATTTAATATGTTTTGGTGTGAAATTTTCTTACCGAATCCCCCGCGTGCTTGAATTAATTGCTGGAAATAATTCAAGCACTAGGAAGATTATAAGTGAAAATTTCATACCTCACTTTTTCAGCCCATCAAAAAATTGGTTTTTATTTAGTTGCCATGGCAACCCAAAAAATTTCCGGAAATTTTTATCCTCCTGGGTACCCTGGGCGAAATTAATAAGTGGAAATTTTTCTGTCAAATATTTGACATGTGATAGTTAACATTTTGCTTTTATGTACAAATGGAATGTTATTTTTCATATGAAAGGAGATAATATTTCATAATTATATATTCACTAAATATTTCGAATGTGTCTGAAAATATTTTGAGAACTTGTATTTCAACGATGAATAGGTCCATCGGTAAAAAATGTATATCAATCAAATCTACCTATGCTTGACTACATGAACTTAATATTTGAAACAATTTTATTCAACTTATCTTTTCGTGAATACTCGGCTGAAATTTGCAAAAATTCCTTTCCACATCACTTCCCAATAGATAATCCGCATGGACCAGTCAAAACTATTTTAGTACTGCGTGATGTTCAATGTAATTTTAGGTTGAAAATGTCGCAAAATGAATTTTCCCTTCTCACATGCAAACACCGCCACTAATACCAACGCGTAACTGTCATTATATCAACAAAAACCATTCATGGCCCACTAATGTTACAACTTGTTTTCTCTCAGAATAATCCACAAGTCAGTTGAATTGACCATTAATTTAATATATTTTGGTGTGAAATTTTCTTACCGAATCCCCCGCGTGCTTGAATTAAATGCTGGGAATTTATCTCGTAAATGAATTTTTTAAGAAAATTCATGTACTCGAAAAATTTCCGGCAATAATTCAAGCACTAGGGAGATTATAAGTAAATATATTTGCTACGATAGTTTGGAATTTTGATAGTAGTTATTAAATAGTAAGAACGCTAAGAATATTATTGGTGAAACATTTGTATATCAGATATTTATAGGTTATTAGTTGCCAAAGAAAATGAGAACTGACCTTATGAAAGGATTTCGTTATTATATGGATCTGTCACTGTTGTTGCATGAAATTTTCGGTTGCCTAGCAACAGCTTTTAAAAAAAATTCACTTTTTTTACGCTTTCTCGTTTAATAATAATATCGTATGTTGATAGTGAAATATTGTAGGTATTTACGCACACAAACCACACAAAAAATGGACTTTTTTTGACAGTTGTAGAAAAATCGTATTTTACGATATTTATATTTCAGCTCAAAATAAAATATTGGTATAATATTGTAAAGCAACAATAAGTAAGTGCACTTGTCAAACAATTTTGACATATTATGTCAGATTTTCCACAGTTCGGTCAGCAAGAATCCACGAATACCGCTGCAATCAATTTGCAAAATGTGAATTTCTTTATAAATATTGCGAACAAATAATTCAATTTTATCTTGAGTATTTTTAGTCTTATGTAATTGTTTGTTGTTTAGTTAGTTCTATCAAGTTCATCTGAAAACTATTCAATAATTTATAATTTTTTTGTTTTCGATGTTTTCATATCAGATATGAAGCTTGTAGGAAAAATTTTGTTCCGAACACTTGCGCAAAGTGAATTTTCCGCACGCAAAAACGTATACGAACTCCTCGGAAAAATAGTACTTAGCGCACTTGTTAGGAAAATAACTATTCATTTATTTTTCATTATCAATTCAATAGTCTTTTGCCCAGTAGTATTAACAAATTTGATTTTTGAGAAGTATATGCTATAGCTGTTGAGCTTTTTGTAACCTAGAGATAGCACTGGATACATATTATAGTGGCTATCCTCGGAATTTCCAACAGAAGCTGGAATCATTTTTTGATTCAATTGAGTGAACTAGCCTTCGCTGATGATTGACAAGAACAATGAAACCGGTGTGTAGGTGTTTTTCCATTTTATCAAAGCATAATTTTAGCTGTGATATTCAAAAATCATAGAAAAGTAGTTCATATAGAAAACTTCGAAAGATATAATTCAACGGTCGTGGGGAGCAGTCATGGTTTTCCCTTGAAGACTTTCCGACTGGATGTATAGGTTGAAACGGAAGTCTGGTTTATCAAATCCTTTTTTTATTATTAGTATTATTATTATATATCATTTATTTCATTCGAATTGTAAAATATTCATAACTATATCATCAGATATTTTTCAAATAGTAGACCGAGATATCTTTGAAAAATTTTGTTTCGAAAAAATATTTTGTAAGCGAAGTCTCAGAATTTTGTTAAAAAAAGAAATTATTCAAAATATTTTCTTTTCATCAACTGGCTGTACGTAATTTTCGGAAGTGTTCGAAATGATTACTCGAAGGGTACTGTATAGAAAAGGTGGCTGTATTCAGCTATGCTTGATTTCAGCTAGGGACAGTACAACAAAAAAAGTACAAAATCCAAATGTCTCCATTGAAATAATATTGATATTATTTACAGATTACTAAACTTAGAATCCGTACAAGCTATATAGGCGGGCAGATTGACACGTTCTCTTCCTGTTCTTGCCTTATTGGGGCGTCAAGGGCGTCTCTGTCGTTATAAGCAGTTTACCTTTGCTTCTAATTGGCATGTAAGGGAAGTTCGGGGTTCATTGAGCTTCGAACTCGCATTGCTCATGTCAGATATTGAATTCCTGCATGTTGTGGAGGTTGTTAATGTAATTAGTCAATGTTTAGTGTAACTGAAAAAATAGATAAAAACCGAAACGACACTCCTCGTCTTATTAATAATAGTAATAATGATGATCTTCATTATTCAATAGAGCACTATCAATGACGTAATATGACAGTTGCGGAACAATGTCATAGAGGGACAAACAATAATAAAAAACGCAAAAATCGAATTTTCATTTCATCAAATGTCAAATGATTTGTTTGTCCCCCCATGACCGCCATGTTGTGACGTCAGCATACAGTGCTCTATTCAGTGACTTTAACATATTACAAAATGCTACAGTCTATAAGGATGAAAGGCGCTGATCAGTATAAAACTGTTCTACCCCATGAATCTGTTCTGTACAGTTGCCTTTTTTAATCTCAAAATAAACGTGTAATCCGAATGAACATACGAAATTATATAATTCGAAGCTAAAAACAGCCGAATAACCCAGAACAAAATCAAACATATTATTTTAGTGTTCAAAGAAGTTGATGAAGATGATACAGTAACTTCAGTGACCTCAAGATCGCACCATTAGGAATTTTTATGAGGACACAAGCATGTCACACTTCTCTCGATTGTCTTCGATGGATGTGTGAACTCTTCACAAAAATTGGATCACGGAATGAAAACTGGATAATACCAAGTTCATTTCAAGTACAAATGAATATCGCTCATGACTATTGAGAAAAACAGTTCGCAACCAAAATCTTCATTACTATCTATGCATACTTCCCACACTATGACAGGAGTGGAGGGGAGGGGGGCAAGACCCGGCTTAAATCGTCTACTACCGATATCCCTGCTTTCTTTTACTTTTTCGTTCCTTGGTAGCAGTATAATTCAGACCTGTAAGAATCATAATATGGCAATATCATTTGAAGTTTTCTTCTATCAAATAAATGCAATAAATACCTTCAGTCGTCCTTTTCCAAATTGCCATGCCAACAGTCTGAAGTGTGAGTTCAGTTCAGTGAGTTCAAATGTATTGATGAAAATCGGTGCTAAGTACCACATCAAGTCATGGCATGCGTTGAAATGATCACCAGGCGAAAGAAGACAAACCGTTAACCTCGTTGACCGGTGAACTGGATGAAAAATACACAAAATCACCGTACGGATGCTGAACGCCGCTGGCCGGTGTCGTATTTAGACTTTTCATGATTTATTTATTTTTTTCACTCCTCTAGGTGGACGTGCAATTCGAATTGGATATTTCAGTGTGTTGTATTAATCAATAGGAGATGAAATCAACTGGGCACGCCTGAAAGCCTTTGGAAATTGCCGAACGGGACTCGAGGGAACGTTATTTTGTGAACTACTAACGTTATTTCGGAAACGGAAGCAAATGTTTATCGACAGAATTTCGTTTTATTTCCATAGTTTTTGTAAATGAGCTTACAAGTCGAAATATAAAGTACGGGTTCTAGTTCGAAAATATGAATAGGACATTCATAAAATCTGTTAGAGTCTTTTCACAATATCAATCAGATGTAGTTCAATGTCCAGCGTGGCTTGTGCCGGGGAAGTAGTTGTTTTCTGTTAGATATTACAAATAAATTACATTTTCCAATTTTCATGGAGAATGTTCCACTTTTCAACATAAAGTACGGGATTTTGACATATATATTTGATTAGTGGACTATATGTTTTGGGAAATACCATATGTGAGTTCTTCTTTTTTTTGTCGGGAATATTTCAGTCGTTCCTTGTTCCCGGAGCGCCGATGCATCCGGAGGGCGCGCTGGTGTCATTCATCCAGATAGTCACTGGCCACGAACTTGATGTGAGTGATTACTAGGTCCAAGAACCATGTGCCCTAAGTAGAAGAAGTGAACCAAGAATGATGTATTCTGCATTCGTCCAGCTAATATCTATGCCACATCTTGGCAAGCCAGTAAATCTTTTAAATTTCAGAGCAACGTGTCCATAATTCCATGTCAGACTTGAACCCATCTTATAATCCAATACATTACAATCTCTCGAAGCATAATGCAACAACGGTGTCTTGTATTCATCGAACGAGTATCGGTGATGGTATAATACAACAATCGCAGCGCAGCATTATGCCTGCAGATATAGCTGAGACAGCATGAGCTTGACAAGCAGACAGCAAATGCATTATGGTCTCAGAAGCCCCACGACACGGTCTGCCTCCAGTGTGTGGGATCTCTATACCGCTCGTGCGACAACAGTAGCCCAATGTATCGAACACATCATCCTGGTAGGCCATTCTGAATCCCTTGGTCTCCGACTTCAGCCCGCTTGACCTGAAAAATGCAAAAGTAAAATTTTGGGATAAGCGAAGGTCTTTAATGTTCCTGAATAAAACCCTATGCATTGCTTTGACAGGACAAGGGTACTTCAGTCTCCTTAGCTGAAATATGAGATTTTTGCTGAACGGGCTCAAACTCGATGACAGAATTTGGGTAACCCTGTTCACAGTCCAACGAGACCAAGCTCATTGGCTGCACGGGCTTTGAAAAGAAAACTTTTCGATCCCTGCTTCCTCGTGGTCACAAACTACATAGTGAATCATAGAGAAGGATCTGAACTCCGGATTACTCAACAGGCTCCATCCAGATCCATTATGTTACGTAGACACTCAAAATTCAGTCCATGGCATCCCTGTTATCCGGGGAAGTATAACCGTTGAGTGGGCAATTTAGGATGCAAGCTCCTATAAGCATGCATAAGTTTTGAGAGATTTACGTCAAGTTGTTGCACCCCTCTTGAGTCCATTTAATTGCTCCAAAGGAGTATAGTAGAAACGGAATAGAACATATTAGATGCAGCAAATTTGTTCTCTTCTGGCATTTCTGATGACCAGATCTGTCGGAGTTGATGCTGATACTTGCCGCAGAGAGACTTTCAACAGTGGTTACTTTTCGAGAGCATAGTTATTCCATCCTTAGGTTAGGTTTCCTACTTCAAGATGATGAGATGCTTCTGTCAACGAGCTGGACATCGTTTCCACATTCCTCTCACATCCTTCATCGAGATAAACCGTGATACATGTGGCGATCCCAAATTACATTCTCTTGCACCACCCTTGAGTACTCATCTTATGAGCGAATTCAAGACGAACACAATTTTCAAAAATTACTTTCACCTTACTGAAACGAAAACAGTGTTGCTTAGGAACACCACGGGAGCTTGCTCAAGTAATGTTTTATACAGCAACACAGTTTGAGTGCCTGGCAAGGTGAAAGTATTTTGAAAATTCTGCATTTTGAAGGAATATTCGATCAAACAATTTCACGAATACATTATTAGTTCAGTATCCACAGACAAATCTAAGCCACAAGTGAAGAATGAATCGTAGCACTTTGAAACTCGGCACATGACTTCTTGACATCGAGTTTTATTAGAAAAAAAAATGTTTATTAAAAAATCAGGGGTAGAACCCCAACAAATTTTTATTTAAAAAAATTATAATTTTTTTTTGCTGTTGTTTAGGAAAGTATAAGATTTATCAAGAAACATTTTCAACAAAGTAATCTCTCACAAAATGTGCTCGTTTTCTCAGAGAACCTGATTGAATTCCAATACCAAATTTCAGGCTCACGTTAGTCCGCCACTGCCATTTCCGGCAGGGCCAAAAATTTGATTTGTCATAACTTATAGATAACTTATAGATAGAAATTATAGTAGAAGAAAAAGAAAAAGTGTATATCGTCGCTGATGACTTCTACTTCCTCATGCAAATATAATATGTGAATATCTGAGTACCCACAAAGTGTTTTATCCCACTTTACATTACCCTTCTACGATATTTACGGAGGATCCAAAAGTCATGGATATTTTAGTTGATATGAAATAATTATACTGAAGCAGAAATCAGTACCCTCTTTGTACCATATGCAACGATTATAGACTAGTGAGACAAGTCTCACTTATACATGCCATCATACCAAAGAAAAAACTGGGTTTTACTCCTGCCTCAGTTTTAAACCCACCCCATAAACTCGGCAATCTCTTCAGTAAATAATGAAAATAATCGCACATACACATCCTACATAAAAAGTGAAGTACGTGATTTCAAGCTTGAGGTTTGCGCTTCACAAAAGTGTTATTGAACATAAATGCAGGATATGAATAAGCGATTATTCTCAACATTTACTGAAGAAAATGCTGGTTTAATGGGTAAGTTGAAAATGAGGCAGGAGTAAAACGAAGTTTTTTTCTTGGTATGTATGAGTGGGACCTGTCACACTACTCTGAAATTGTTGCATATAGTCCAAAGAGGGTACGGGTTGCTGCTTTAGTATAATAATTTCATACTTACTAAATTATTCATGATTTTCGGATAATCCGCAAACATTCGTGAAGTGCGACAAAACACATTTTAGGTACTCAAATACTCGCATATTATATTTGCATGGGAAGGTAAGAGTCTTCAGAAACGATATAAACTTGTCCTTTTCCTTCTCCGATCATTTTTAGCAGAGTTATGACCAATAAATATTTGACTCATCTCATAAAAATTTACTGTGAATAATTTTTGTGGAGAATTGAATTATTGTCTTTCACTATGTTCAGTTGTTTTTTCGATAAATCATATACTTTCCAAGATTACAGCAAAAATCTATTTATTGATTTTTGAACGAAAAGAAAATATGTCCCACCCCTAGAATTTCGGTTTTTTTCGTGTTTATCATGGTTCCAACAACTAGCATAACAAGTTTGGTGGTGCTACAATCGATCCTAGTCTCAAAATCCATTGATGTCAGTTAAAGAATTTAACAGTGAAATTAACGTTTCTATATTTACCGTGATTGTCGTAACATTGAAAATATATACACAAGGAAGAAGCAAAATACCGATTTGAAGATACCACGGACTGGAGGCTGTGTTTTCAAAACAATGTACTTAAACTGTCGTTAAACGGTAGACTACTATAGTGACTTATCTGATAGCTTTCATTCGATGGTCGTCTTCTATAAATCGACACTTCATGCTTTGCTCAAATGCCGACAAACTAATTCAAGCATTTTTAATTGGAAAGCTAGGATAACTTGCTCGGGTTAGGTATGTGTGTCAATTTCTAGCGAAAAACTAGCTAGGTGAGCTTGCTCTGGTTAGGTTTGTGTGTCAGTTGCGAGCGAAAAACCCAATTCACGCATTTTAAACTCAGTTCAAGCAAATCCAATAAAGAGCCGTCAGATGCGTGACTATAATTACGTCATATCCGATAACCGCAATCTAGTGGACTACCGTTTAACGACAGTTTAAGGCCAGTGTTTTCAAAAATTCCTGTTCTTATTGGCTTGAAATAAGGAAATGATGACATTTGATTGGTTTATTGATATGAGGGAAATTTTCAATGATAATGTCCCGACAAAATTCAGAATTTTCAAACAATACCTGGTACGAAATCTGTGTTGCTTAGAAACACCACAAGTATTTTGAAAATTCTGCAGCATTCAGAAAATTTCACGAATACACTATAATATTACGGACTGAATGCGTATTGCAGGAACGGTTCATCTCTTGTCATTGTTGTCAGTTGAATAGTTGAACCGTCAAATTGACGTTTCTATATTCACCGTGTCGTAAGTATGGAAATGTATTCACAAGGAAGAAGCGAAAGACCGATTTGAAAATAGAGCACTGTCAGTTGACGTCACAACATGGCGGTGATCAGCTGATGGAGGGACAAACAAAGAATTTGAGTTTGAAAAGAATTTTTTCTGCGGTGGTTATAGTGGATAATTGTGATTTTTTTGTACTTTACTAAATTTAGTGATATTCTATTATTTGATAATATTTTAAAATACCCTTATTTCAGATGAGAAATCGTATAATTAGATGTTAGTTTTGCGATCTTTGACCATAAATATTCACTAGTAATACAAAACTTTCCGTCTTCCATAACATCCTCCAATGTTGACTTCTATGTTGACTGTAAATTCTCAGCGTTTTTTTTTGTTCTGCATTTTTTAGTTAGGTACATGGTCCGGATCTTCGGATCGACTGACTAGTCTGTCTCTGTACTCCAGCAGTTTCTACCTGTCCCTGTCTTGTTTGTATGGAAGAAAATTTGGAAATTTCACGTGCTCATCTGGATCGGATCGGTAATAACAACCCATAACCCCACAAGTCTTCATAATTTATATCCTCAAATCTAAAAGAGAAAACTGTATGATACCTATCATCATTAAAACGTATTTTTGAATTGAAAAATCCATGTTCATAACACCTTTGTTCATAACAGACTCATGCACTCAATACAGACTATACATAATGAATTAATACTCACTTAAATGCCAAGAACGTGTTTTTAGAAATTTTTTCGCAGAAAATCCAGAAAAGGACACGCATTCACGCAGAGTCATATGGAAAATGGCTTTGTTTCGTTTGTCCCACCATCGAATGTTTGACAACTGTCAAATTACGTCACTGATAGTGCTCTACACAACGGGCTGGAGGCAGTGTTTTCAAAAAGTCCACTATAGTTTCAATTTTCTTGTTTTTAATTGAAGCTAGACTGGTATTCGGTAAGGAAATTTCAGACCAAAATATTATCAAAAAAATACTAGGCAAATGACAATTATACATAAATAACTAAATGCTTGAGGGGGGGGAGAAAAAAAGTTCCAGCAATGGGATTCGATCTCACTCTTTAAATATAATTTTATCTATAAAAGTCAAAAAATTTCCAGTATAATTTCATGATCTTCAATCCAAGGACACAATCATTTCCGGAAATTTCATTAGTTGCTATGGTAACGATAAAAAATACAGACCTTCAATTCTCAATTTGTTCAGCATGAAATAAATAATGTTTTCCTTATTTGATGTAATTTGACAATAATTGAGTGTCATCTTCATTATGTCGAACAGAGCCATAACCATAATTCATACAGACTTTTCTGGTAGAAGTAGAGGTCAAGAATAAATAAAAATTATTTCTCGTTCTTTGAATAAAAGGAATGTATCATCAAGTGTTAAATATCCACTTCAACAATTTTTTACAAATGCACTGTGTCGGATGAAAATCCAAATGAAATATTGAAACAAATTTATATCTTTTTTGTGGAGTTTTCTCTCTTTTTCCTCGCAACTGATCCCTATTTGTATTCCACTCGAATGCTCATCTCTCTGTCAAACATTTCAATATGTGAAAATGTGGTGAATTGGGGTTCAAGTAGCCTCGAGGTATTATTCCACTGTTATATTCTGGGAAACCGTTGATTGTGCCTTTGGAAATTCGCTTTCTCGGTCTTTGCTCACTGAAAATAGATAGATGTTCGACGTCTTGATGTATTCTGTATACCGGATGACCTGGTTGTTCCATAATGATTTATATGTTCTGGAAAAACATTTTTCATAAAAACATAAATTAATTTCGTCCAAAATTTTGTTCTTACGTCGACTCGACAATTTGAAAAGCATACAGATAGTAAAACGTTCAATGAAATCGACAACTTTCATTATACTCCAAATAGATTTGGCAACCGTGTTGGCTGGAGGACTTTTTTCTTGTCCTTCCTAGGAATGGTGGGCGGGCAAACCTCTCAAGATTCACCGCTTCTCGTTATGCAGAACACCCTGATGAGTTCTGGTATAGACATCCGTTTGATTAAGATCCTGACTGGATATTATTCATCTCATGTGGTTTCCGAAGAAAAGCAACAAAAATACTAAGTTACAATAATCTGGCATTGTTTTTCGAGGCACACTCATATTATAGAATCCTATGAAAAATATCCAACGCTTGGTTGATAAAAGAACCACATTTCTTTGTTTCATCATGATGGCCTCTCATGCTGGTTATTGATTGACAATAATTGTAAAAGTTATATGACACTTTCCTGTGTTATGGTTATACTCTTCGTGACTATAATGAGTATCTTCTCTGTATCCTCTTCATTCTTAGTTTATGAATTCTGGGGATACTGCAGAATACAGTAGTCTGCTACAGTTCCCCTCCCGATATAAGTATAAAACAATCATTTTTGTATATAGGTTTTTTTCTGTGATCTTGATTATTACCAAGCTTGCATTGCATTTAGTCTGCCAAGGAAAAAAATGTAAATAGCCACCAAGTAACGACCAGCCTCTAAACAGAGAACAAAAAGTGAAAGTAGCGTGAGGTTTCCTAGGTTGAGTTGGACATTTTATTTCAGATTCGCGCTCTCTCACATGAATGATGACATAAAAATAAATATATATATATATATATATATATATATATATATATATATATATATACAGGGTGTCCACAGAAGGTGGCTCGCTCCTATAACTTTTTTGGTTTTGAAGATATGGGAATGAAATTTGGAGAATTTATATAAAACATAATACTGCATTTTCTGGCAACTGACTCAGCGTCATTCAACTTCCGGTCTCACCGGAAGTTATATAAACTTTCGATTTTTAAATAAGACACACGGTATATTTTCACTTTTTTTGTCTCCATACATCCACTGAATACATCCACGTATCATTTGTTACTTTTTGAAACCAAAAATTTTTAAAATTTTCAAATTCATTTTTGAATCTAGAGAACTATGAATACATTAAAATTATCAATTTTAGTCCTAAAGTGTTGCGAAATGAATAACTTTACGGTTTTCGGTTGAAATGCATCTGCTGGGTGAAATTTTATTTTTAAATTATTATTACTATTTTTCGTCGGGTCAGAAAAAAAGAGCATTTCATTACGATTAATTTGATACCGCACACCATTAGGTCTCAAACAAACTTTCGTCAACAAACTTAAAAATATTAACTACGGTAGATTTTCCTTTTTGAGATTAAAATAATATTAAAATCCATCGAGTAACCTGTGACCAACACAAATCATATAACAAAACCAACAATCCAGTAACTAATATCTCCTTGCATGAATAACATTATCAACATGTTTTTCAATCAATAGCATACACAATAGATTCCTAATAGACTACAAGCCCAGGCCAATTTTGGAGGGGTCATTTGACCCAGCATGAATTATATTCAGAATTATAGTGCTATACGAAACAACTCCTTTGCGCACTGTGCCGTCAGTTGTGAGCGGTGCAGATGAATACGCAGGTCAACGAAACTTTCCATCCAGAGGATGGATTTTTTGACAAAAGATTCTTGTACGGCATTTCTCAAGATGATAAGATCACTGAAAAATAATCAAGTAGGACCTAATGCCGTACAAAAAGAACGGTGCTGAGAGCCAGCAATTTTTTTTTATTTTCCCCTAATTTTTGTTATGACTTCAGGTGATTTATTACTGTACGGCATTTGTATCTTTGAATTTGTATAACTACATAGATTTATATTTTAGCAATGCCGTACATATTTGCCGGTACAGGGGCGGGGAGCTCCGCACTTAACCCCCTAACCCTAACTAGTATAGTTTAGGTCATTTGACACAACACCAAACTCAATGATCTTAATATTATTTTATGAAAATATGTAATTTTTTGTTATGCCGTACATTTTTCGTGGAACATGTGACCGCCCTGGAAAATGTATTTCCCTCTGGAAATGGTAATTTTACGGTCATTTGTTTTTTGACGGCATGAATATAATTTATTAGTTAGTTTAGCAATAATCGTAAAAAACTATATGCCGTACAAAAAGAATAGTGCTATACGACTGGAATTGGTATATAGTGAGTTTCAAAAAATTGCACCAAATGGGAAACTTTTTTATTATGCACTTGTCAGAAAATTTTATTATTCATAAAAGTTGGTGCTTCGCGAAAAACTTATATTTGAGTTATCAAACTTCTGAATTTCTAACCGGTGTAAAGGGGAGAACAAAAAATAGTAATTTTGTTCAAGAGTAATCTACCCTTATTTTTGATATTATCAAAGAAGTTCATTTAAAAAAGTTGTTCAGAATCAGAAACAATATCAAGATTTGGAATCACAGCTACCTACAAAAACAACAAAATTGTTTCCTAATTTTTCATAGTTTTAGTCTCATAAAGAGTACTATCTAATATGCACCTTAGGCGCCTCTCTCACATTCCTATAACGATATCTCACTGCGAAATTTGGTACAATTTATCTTGTATTAGAATTTCGACATTCTTTGAAAATTGTTTTACTAGTGTAATAACTATCAGTGTGATTTTATGAAAGGAAAATTGAATAAATCAATTAATTATAGATAAACGATTAAATATATTTCTGCAAGTTTTTACGATCACTTCATTCATAAAAAAATTTAAATATACAATTTACGCTCTATATCTATTATTATAATTCCATCAATATTATGGAATCCTTGTATTACCACTGGTCCTTGATAAGTTTACCAAATTTCAGGTTATTCGAACGATCGGAAGTGGGTGAAAATTAAATATAGAACTTCTCATCAGTATTTTTTTATACGATAGGTTTATCCCAGTCGGGCCTCATCTCCGGAGCCCCGATATATCCGGAGGGAGCATGCTGGAGTCATTTAGCCAGATCGTGGGGGTGAGTGATTACTAGGTCCGAGATTCATGTGCCCTGAGCAGGCGGAGTAAACCAAGGCTGAGATTTCGTGACAGTTTAGTGACAATGTTGGGCTTGTTCTGGATGAACCAGTTGCCAGTCGTAGGGCGGTGTTCTGAATCCTATCTAGAGTTTTCAGGTGGATTTTCCTGGTAGACGAGTAGTTTGTGCATCCATAAGCAATTCTGGAAAGGGTTAGACTTTGACAAATATTCAGCAGTACTTCTTGATCTGCGCCCCATCTTATTCCAGCTAGTGTTGTCATGACACTGAGTGATTTTTGGCATTTCACCCTGAGATCGCTCAGATGAGGGCTCCATGTAAGTTTGGAGTCGAAAGTTAAGCCTAGATATTCAATCGAGTCCTGGAATTCTATTGGAACTTCATGCAGATTGAGATTTGGCAAATCATGATGTTTTATTTTTCTGCAGAAATAAATGGCTTTAGTTTTAGAAATAGAGAATTTGAAACCTTTTTCTGTAGTTTCTCTGTAAGGGATATCAATGGGTCTTTGCAGAATTTGTTCAGTTTCGTTGATGGATTTGGAGAAACGAAATATCATCAAATCATCAACGTAAATGATTTTATGAATCTCTCTTGGAATGCTTTCGATTATAGAGTTTATTGCTATTGCAAATAAGGTCACGCTCAATGTAGATCCTTGGGGTACTCCATTCTTAATGTTATGAGAATTCGATATAATATCTTCTAGTCTAGCCCTGAGTTTTTTTCCACTCAAAAATTGCTGTAAAAGATAGGTAAGTTACTCCTGATTTTCCATTCATGGATTGTTTTCATTATACCATATCTCCACGTTAGAATATAAGCTTTCTCCAAATCGAGATATATTGCCGAGACGTGTTCCTCCTTCATGGCAATGGTTTGTATCTCATGTTCTATGTGAGCTAGCGGGTCTGTGAATTAGCGGAATTTTCTGAAGCCCATTTAAAACGTGGATAGTAGGTTATTGGTGTCAAGATACCAAATAAGACGGTTATCTACCATTTTTTCCAGTAACTCACTCAGACTGCTGCTGAGGGAGATAGGAATAACCTTTCGAATATCAAATTAATGTCATATTTACAAAATTATTCTAGTGGTCGGTCGTGGATGGTCGATCAGTGTGACTTTGAAAATTTTCATTGATCTACTTCTAGTTTTGGTCGTAGGTGGACGGTCGCGGACGGTCGGTCCTGGTCGATCAGTGTGATTACTCACTTAGGGTGTCGTTAAATTTATTATTTACAGTGAGGCGTTTTTACTTCATTCATCTCCACTCTCATTATTATGTTCCATTTGTTTTATATATGATTTCCCTAGAGAATTGTAACATTTCTGTTACAAGTTTGCACAAGATTAATTATTACAAGGGGTCAATTAGTTGATTGAAATAGAACACATATGCAGGAATACGTTTTAGAATACTATTCATCACATACAGAGTGGAAAGAATGTTTTTATAAATTGATAACATAATATATAACTTTAAGTCTTCATCCAACAGGTAAGTTATAATCAAATAATTTAAAAAACATACCTTCATTGATACACAGTGGAGAAAACAAACAAGAAGACCGCCAAAATTGTCCGAAGTTTTCGGCATTCCAAATTCCTCATAGAAGAGAAAACCACAACAATTTTTTGAAATATTTTGATGGCTCATTGAAAGAAATTCACAAGTCTACTAACACAATTTTTTCCGAGATTCCTTAGTTATGAACCATATTTTGTACAGCTCTCTTACAGCTATTTTTTTTTTTTTTTTTTGGATGACGAGTTGTGTCTTATTAGTCTCGAAGCAAATAAAAACTAATCGGTATTTTCTTTCAACTGATTAAAAATATTCACGTTTTTTGTCGGTCAAGATGTGATAAATAAAAACATTGTATTCATACCAATGATTACAAATAGTCATTCATTTGATTAGGGTGAAGTCAAGAAAATTTACTTTGAACCACTTACAGTATTTTTCAGAAACTCAAATTACTGTTACTCAACAAATTCACCACGGTATATTTAATGAACTACCATCTTTCTTCGCCATCACCGTTCACATGTGAAGTCGATAGTCAATCCTATATATGATAGATATTACCAGGGAGCTGGCCCCTTGGCCTAATACACTGCGACCTTTTCAGATCTATTGTGGAGGCTCCGATTGCTTATAGCACATCATCTAGCTTCGTCCATTTCATCAGACTGAGCAAATTTGATAATGGCCTTTCGAGATAGCTTTCCCCTCTTGGCTTTTCATCTCCAAGTTGTAGAAACCGCACCCTTGCTAGTCCTTCGCACTGGCACATTACATGTATTGCGGTTTCCTCTTCTTCCTGGCAGAACCTGCAGATTGGTTCTTACGCCAGACCTATAATATTCATATGTCTGTCAGCAGACCTACTACTTGTCTGACGATCCTCCTTTCATAACTGAGGAGTTCCGTCGTGAATTTTGGCGAGCGTCTTTTGATGAACTCCTTGGCCTGTCTCAATCCTGGTCACCACTCTTGAGATTTGTTTTGTACCCACTGTTTGGTGTGGGCTTTTGTGGTAGATTTTGCTACGCCGCAGAAGGGTGCCGGCCCAATGAGCGCTGCCGAAGAGCGTTTTCTGGCTAGTGTGTCGGCCCGCTCATTGCCCAGGTGTCCCTCGTGGCCTGGCACCCAAGCTAGGGTCACACTGTTACGACTACCCAGCTCGGTCAGATCACACAAACAGTCCCAAACCAGTCTTTATTTGACTTGGTGGGAACCGATTGCCTTGAGCGCAGCTTGACTGTCGGAGAAGATGGCCACTGTTTTGTTCCTTATCTCTCGTCTCAGTATTTCTCAGACACAGTGTTGTATAGCCGTTACCTCTGCCTGAAACACTATGGCGTATTTTCCAAGGCTAAGCTGGATGTTAATCCTTGGCTTTGCCCCGTAAACTCCAGCGCCGACTCCGTTATCTGTCTTTGACCCGTCTGTATACCAGACTGATCTTGCATTCACGGGTGGCCCATTCTCCCAGTCCTTTCTGTCTGTTATCAGTATTTTGAAGTTCTTTTTGAAGCTGTATTTGGGAACCATCACGTCCGTTGGCATTCCCATTACTGGGTCTGCCCTCAGTTCCTCATGTAGCTTCCGGTAGTCAGCTCCGTGCTTCTGGCTTATTGGAGCTTGACCCTGCATTAGTCTGTGTGTCACGGACCTTACTTCTCCTTGGACGTGTATGTGTAGTGGTGGCAGGTCCAGTATGACCTCCATAGCAGCCGTAGGAGTTGTTCTCATGGCTCCTGTCACCCTCAGGCATGCATGCCTCTGGATGCCATTCAATAGCCTAGTGATCCCCGTCTGCTGTGCTTTTGTCCACCACACCACCGACCCGTAGGTTATCATAGGTCTCACGACCATCGTGTATAACCATAGGGTCATTTTAGGGTTGAGCCCCCAGTTTTTTCCGCACATTCTGCCACACATTCCGAGTGCAATGGTGGCTTTATGCGCGATTTTTTGGACGTGAGAGTTCCACGTTAGTCGAAAGTTACTCCAAGGTACTTGGCCTCTTTAACAAACGGGATCTCTACATCGTTCAGCATTGGTGGTTTCAGGCCTACCAGTGTTCTTTCATTTGTGAATATTGCCACTGTGGTTTTTTGTGCATTGATGGAGAGTTGCTCTTCTCTGCACCACCTGTCAATGATGTTTAGAGCGCTTTGCATACGCTCCGAGACTATACTTGGAAATCGTCCTCTCTCGACTATTACCAGGTCGTCTGCGTATCCTAGGCAGTAATGGCCTTCTGCGGACAGTTTTGTAATGAGGCCGTCTACTAGAGTGGCCTACATTAGCGGCGATAGCACTCCGCCCTGTGGGCACCCTCTATTGACTTTGGCTTCTATGGTTGCCTCGCCCAGGGTGGACGTAATGGTTCTATTTTCTAGGCTGGCTTGGATCCATTGACTTATTGTGGAAGGAACTCCTCTCCTAGTCAGTGCATTTGTCAAGGATATAGTGGATACGTTATTGAAAGCTCCTTCTATATCCAGAAAGGTGGCTATTGCTAGTTCTTTGTCTTCAAGTGACTTTGAAAGTAGCCTGGTGAGATCATCCAATGCCAAGTCGGTTAATCTTCCTGGTTGGTATGCGTATTGACGTTCACTCAGGGGTTGAGCCTTAAGAGTGTCGTCTCTGATGTACCTATCTATCAATCTCTCCAGCGTTTTGAGCAGGAAGGACGATAGACTAATTGGCATTGGGATTGAAGTCTGAAATCCTGCCTACTTTTACAAGAATAGGACCTTCACTCTCTGCCACGCAGTTGGTATATATCTCCAGGCCAAGCAGGCTCTCAGGATTTTGCATAGATGTGGTATTAGTACATCCTGCTCTTTTTGTAACAGAGCGGGGTAAATTCCATCCACTCCAGGTGATTTGAAGGGAGAGAATTTGTTTATAGCCCATCTGATTCTATCCGGTCTGGTTATTTCGGTAGCCAGCTTCCAGTCTATTTGCGTGGGCCGATTAAGCCTCTTCCTGGAGCCTTCGGCTCCCGTCCAGTCTTTCAGAATCAATGAGCCCGGAAAGTGTGCTTCCGTGAGCATTTCTAGGCTTTCCTCTAATGTTTCTGTGTAGGTTTCATCATGTTTCTTAAGGAACCCAATGTTTGTTGATGATCCATCTTTGGCTAGTACTTTATGGATTCTGGAGCAGGTGGGTGTGTCACTCACCTCCTCACATAATTTCCTCCATGAGTACCTTTTCGCCTTCCGAATCTCTTTGTTATATAGCGTTAGCTTTATTTTGTAAGAGTCCCAGTCCTGGTTGGTTTTGGCTTTATTAAACAGCCTTCGAACCTCCGCCCTGAGCTTATCGAGGTTCTTGTTCCACCAGACTGACTTCCCTTTTCGATGTCTTTCTTTTTCCGGACAGTGTTCCTGGTAGGCCGCCATTATGGCTTCGTTAACCTGTTCCACTGCCAGATCGAGACTTTCTGTGTCGCTTATGGAGACTGTCCCGCCCTCCAGAGCCTCCCTTAGGGATTCCTGATATCCTTCCCAGTTGGTTCCTCTTGGGTTTCTAGACTTTGTAACCATAAGAGTTGGAGTAATAAGGTCAAACCGTATCTGCCTGTGATCGGAGCACGATGGCTCACTCGACACATGCCAGTTACTTATGATATCACTTGTCTTACCAGCGCATATAGTCAAATCCAGAACTTCGCGGCGGACCGACGTGACGAAAGTTGGTTCTTTGCCTTTGTTGGCTACTACTAAACCTTCACTTGAGATAAATTCTATTAAAGACTCACCTCTTTTGTTGATGTTGGTGCTCCCCCAGCTGGTATGGTGTGCGTTTGCATCACATCCTATGATTAGGTGTAGGTCCCTCTCCTCACAGTAGGCTATTATGTTGCTCAGCTTCTGCGGCGAAAAATTCTTCTCCTTCCCTTGGAAGTAGGCGGAACATATCACCCATTTCTTTAGTCCTTCTTCCGTAGGTACAGTAAGCGTGGCTGTAACAATATCCGCGGTGCATAGCACCGGTATAAGTGTACAATTGACTTTACTGCTGTTGTATACTATGCATGCCCGTGGTCTTTCTATAGTGTATAGTACCGTGCCTTGTTGTGGTTTGAGGCCAATGACCCTCTTACCACTCAACCAGGGTTCCTGCAGGAGGGCTGCGTGGAGTCCTTCTTTTTCGAATCTCCTGCATAACACAGCCGAAGCGGCTTTTGCATGCTGGAGGTTCACCTGCAGGATCTTGATTTGCTCGTTTAGGAGTTCAAATCGCCAGATTCAGCCCCTCCAGTGGCCGCACCTTCGTCCATCGGTTCAATCCGCCCTTGGGTGGTGGGCCTTAGGAGCGGACTGACTTCATTTGGAGGTAGGGGTGGGGCGCTACCAGATGTGGCCTTGACGATCCTCCCGCCTTTTTTGACTGGGGCTCTCTCGGTGGTGTTTTGGCCTTTTGAGAGAGCCTTTTTCGACTTTTGCGAACTAGATGTGGACGGGGTTTCCCCTTTGTCCGCGTCCTGCTCTACTGTCTTGTGCCCCGGGTCTTTGAGGCGGAATTTTATTCTCCCTATCCCAAAGAAGGGGCACATGTCCAGTTTTTGGAGTTCTTCCAAGGACTTTTTGTCCATTGAGAACACCCAAATCTGCCCTGTCTTTGTAGGGGTCTTACCCCATACCGTCCAGAACTTTGTGTTCAGGCCGTGGTTTCCCACCTGTAAGCGGGTGAGAATCCTTTCGACCTCGAGCTTCTTCCCATCCTCGTCATTGACATGGACAGTGCAGGCGTAGGGCTTCGGGATCTCGTCCTCCCCCACCGCCCTGAGGGTTGCTCCCTCCCAAGGCGTAAGGGTCGGTACGATGCCTCTCAGCCACCGCGCACAGGCTCCGTCCGCGCACGCCATGACGAATAATCCCGACCTAAAAGTGCACTTCCTCCATTTCCTCATAGGCCAAGATGATGGAGCGTTGGACAGCCTTTAGCTTTTCCGGCTCCATCTGGGTTTCTGGGTAGCCCGCATATATCACGGCCACCTTCTCGCAGGTGAGTGCCTCTTTGAAGGAAAGCCCTTCTGTTCGAGGCCTCTGTTGGCTGCTGGTATTGGCCTTTTTAGTTTTGGAGCAGTTGACTGCTCCCTGTTGGTAAATTTGGTGAAGTTGTCCTTGATTACCAACCTTTTGGCCTGTGTGTAATCATGACCTTTCTTCACCAGATCTTTGAGCCTCTTTTTGGAGGCTCCAGACAGTCGGGCTTGTATGACCTCTTCGTCTGTCATTAGGTCAACCTCTTCTAGAGAGTTGACCCTACAGCTCGTTTTCGGCTTTGGTAGAGTTCCCGCCTTTGCAGCTTCGGAACTCCCCATCCTATATATGACTGACACCAGCTGATACATCAATATAATTTTACTGGGTGTGTATGAGAGAATGTGTATATATTTTCATTTAACCTTCATCATCGTCGCATACTAGTGCAGAACTGAATTTTAAATATGAATCAACGGTTTTCGAAACTGGATCGATGTTGTAGTGGTTATCGCATATGGCCGGAAACCATAAGACCCGGGTTCAAATCCCGGTTGATCCAATTTTTTTTTTAATTCAGTTCTGATTTTCATCTTTTCGTCTGTTATGTATTTTCGAATTTCATACAATCAACTTTTGGTCAAACTTGAATGCCCTTTTGTCATTTGATTTCTCAATTTACGTCGTATACACTTTGTTTTGATCAAAACTTTTTTATTGAATAAAAAATAAAAACAAATTTAACCATCAATTTAATGTTTACACGAGCTCTTCTGAAAAGTTCCACAAACATAGCACCTCCTTCAAAAAATTCAAGTTGGAAGATCTCTCACTCCTTCTAGGGTGTTGAACAAACTCCATCGACATGTTTTTGCTTTTTTCCTGTCTCCTGAAATCCTAGAAAATGTGTTCCTGTTCATTTCATCACTCTGTATATAGATGAACCAAACGTTAATTAATGAATTTTTTTCAAGTTTCGATATATTTACTTGTTAGCGAAAAAGTGGGGAAAGTGAAACTTTTCAATAGGTTTTCTCTGCATCGGTCTTATTTTTCTCTCTCGAAATATACCAGTTTATGAATACAACCAGTTATTCCTAATTGTCTATAATTCATATAAACTCGACTCCATGCTCCCGACGACGCGTTGAACCAGAAAGAAGTATAATTCAATTTATCACACAACCTGCCAGACAGGCCACGTACAATTGCCGTCTCATCGTACTTCCATAACTTTTGAAAAACAAAACTATACATAACTCCAGATTCATGTGAATTGCTGCAACTGCTCTACCCAGGAAGGATTCATCGATAAAATGGATTGGCTATTTGTATCCCGTGGGCTTTTGGTCCGATTATGTAACATTTCGGATTGTGCATTCGAGACTGGAGTTATTCATCTTGAGGATTTCGGATCGTTTTGAATGATTCGAATGTGCTGGATGAGTCGTTTATAAATGTCATGAAGTAAGCTTAGAAATTTCCCTTTTGTTTCCTTGAATTCATCATAATTTTTGTCCTGGCATTGTGAAAAACTGCCATGTCAGTCTTACAAACTAGAGTGTGCACTGACAGTGAAATAAAATATTCATGGACTCGATTTAAGGAAAATCAGTTTATTCTTATTTCTTCTTCTCCAAATAATATCACGCAGTGTCTTCCCATGCTCTTCATATATCTACGTTCACTTTTGGCCTTGCGTGTTGAAGTTTTTTCGTCTTCACCTTCGCAGCTGAAGGTGCTGTCACCACCCATTTTTTCTTCCTAAGCAAAACTCCCGTAACTAACAAAGCCACTGAAATTGATAATTTTGGTACATTGGCTCCTAGACAACTGATATTACATTTTCACCCCTGTATTTCAATTTGCAAGTTATTTTTAAGTAAAAACCCTATATACTGCTTTTTAGTTCATAAAATCTGTTGTGGAATCATCTGCGACTGAAAGACAAACTTTAGTCGCTATTTTCCATCGTTCAAGATAACCTCTTGAGAGGTATTCATATTGAAAAGGGGAACATTCTCCATGAAAACTGAAAAATGAAAAATGTGATTATTTATTTGTAATATTTAACAGAAATCAACTACTTCCCCGACACAAGCTACGCTGGACATTGAACTAAATCTGATAGATATTATGAAAAGACTCGAACTGAAAAGAAAAGAAAAAATCTGAAAGTGAAAATTCGCATTTTCATTCATATAGCTGATTTTTTTAATTCTCTCTAGTTTTCATTGAGAAAATCATTAAATAAATTAGATAAGGAGAATGTTATTAAAAAAAATATCACTCACAGAAATCGTTCATTTCATTGAACCAAGGTTCGCTTCCCTCGCATTTAATCCAATATATTTTGGTCGACGAAAATCTATTTCTCTTTGCCAAGCTCTTCAGGAGGATTGATATAGGATTGGAGTAAGCTCTTCAGAAGCATACACATCAGGTATGGATATGAGGGAAATATTTCTTCTGCTGTGACACTTCATAAATAAGTTTTTGTACAACTGACATTAAAAATGACGTTTTTAATTCATTGACACATGAACTAAAAACTGACGTTTTCACAAAATCACTTTTAACACTAGTGTTAAAAGTACTTTTAACACTAGTGTTAAAAGTAAAATGACAGATGAGATGATGGATACTCAGTAATATAGATCTCTCTAATAGAAACACTTCAATCAGATATTATAATCAGAACACCTACTCAAGAGGAATCGTTTATAAAAGTTCACACATGTATTTGGTCGTTTGCGCAATTGATAATACTAATTCCTTTTGAAGTTACAAACGAAGTAGTATTTAGTCCAACTGTAGAATGTCCTTCATCACTGACAAATAATGACATTCATAAATAAAGTGCGTTGGGGTTTATTATATTTGAAGTATCTGTCAGTCAGCCTTGTAATCCAAAGATCGTGTGTTCGAATCCTTATGGATCTTATTTTTTTTTTGTTTTTTTCTTACTAGCAGTAACTGTTGAACAAAAAATTTTGTATGATACATTTGTTAAAAGTGATTTTATTTTGCTCGTGGGGTTGCTCCACTCGCTAACGCTCGTTTCGCAATATTCCCCACTCACAAAATAAAATGCCACTTTTAACACTTGTATCATAAATAACTATTTTGACATAGACCTGTCATGAGCATTTTGATTTTAGTTCGGAAATATGAATAGGACATTCATAAAATCCGTTGTGGAATCATCTGCGACTGAAAGACAAACTTTAGTCGCTATTTTCCGTCGTTACGCTTAGGATGGCAATATTGGTGATAGTTATCTGCCTAATTTGTTATTATTAAATGAAAAAGTTGTGTTTTGTGTAATTTTGTTTTATAACATTCTTAAAGCGCTTTCCGCTATCAAGCCATCATCAGTGCAATATCTGCAATTAAGTAAGGTTGGAATATAGAAAATAGTTTTAAAATTTTTTCAATTACTTACTCGTCAAGTATTCATACAGGAGATCTATGAAAATTTCTGCATAACCATGGTTCACATTTTTTTGGACATGTCTGTTGCTCCAGAACGAGCATGCAGTTTCTTTAGTTAAAATAACCCCTCGATAGGTATATAAATATTTAGTTTTTAACGTGTTGAATGTACGTCCATACAAATGTGAACCCTGGTGATGTAGACATTTTCATAGATCTCCTGTATGAATACTTGACGAGAAAGTAATTCAAAATTTCTCAATTTCTTCTTTATTACAACCTCACTTACTTGCAGGTATTGGACTGATGATGGCTTGATAGCGAAAAGCGTTTTGCGAATGTGATATAACAGAATTACACGAAATACAACTTTTTTATGTCTTTGACTTGGTGGAGCCAGCCACAAAGTCTTTCGACTGCCTGCAGTTCTTCTTCAGTTCTCCTGCCCAATCGTCAAGGAGCGGAGTGGGTTTAGCTTTATTGCGATATCTAGTTCAAGCTTTCGCCAGCAGAATGTCGTCACGGAACCGGTACTAGAGATTTCGTCGGCCACCTCGTTTTTGCGCGATCAGGTATCTGTAGTATGTTCGTTCTTATTATATTCGGCGTCATGGGTGAAACTCTACTTCATTTCATTTCTATTATGTGAGCAAACTTACTATTCCATCGTGCTTCCCATCCATATTGGATCTTTGAACTCACAACTGCCGTGTACAGCCAGCACATGATGTCTGTTGGTTGCTCATTAACTACCCAAAACAATACTCAGCTGCCATAAAATTACTACCACGTACTTTCAGCGTACATGCGGCGTCTATGAAATTTGGGTCCAGGACCACCCGAGGTATTTGACCTGTTGTACTCATTCCAGCTCTAAGCCATACATAACAAAAACCCTGCATTACCGCACCAGCTTTCAATATGATCGCAGACGACTCCAATGAAGTTTCCTCTGAGTATGGTCACTTCATCGTCCGCATATGTTCGTACATCGCAACATTCATCTGTAAATTTACCTAAGAGTTATTTCAGAACTAAGCAGTGTAGATAGGGAGAAATGTTTTCTAAGGGCAGCCTCCCATATAGTGAGGAGTTCCTCTGATCATTATAGCAATGATAACTCTATTAGAAATACACTCGAGGTTGGCCGAAACGAGTGAATTCGAATAGTCAACAAAATGATAGATTCTAAACGGACGGGTCACATTCCTTTCATTACTGACTGAATTTCATGACATGAAGAAACAATAATAGGTTGAATCAGTTGAGCAGTTCAAATATATATATATCCACTTATATATATATATATATATATATATATATATGTATATATATATATACTTATATATATACCTAACATAAATACAATTTACCCAAATACACTGTTCCTCTCCCTGCCTGGCTACGCCTCTGAATTCGTTCGCGGAGCACGATCGTGCCTAACGGGGGTCATTAGTAGAACCGCAGATATCAACTATACGCACTCACGAGGATCTTATCTTTCAAGGAGCAGACTACTTTCTCATTCACCCAAAAAAACTAAGTCGATCGGATCTTTTTCTACTTATTCGGCGAAAAAAATACAGTGAATTAATACATTGTGACTTTATAGATATACCGGTGGATTAATACAACCTCTGAATAGCAAACGACAACCGCGAAAGGCCTGCACCCGTGTGAGGACCATTAAAAACAAAAAAAAAAAGTAATTATTACCTTGAACACACTGAAATGTTGACTTGACAAAACTGATAGACGAACTGATTTCGAAAATTCGTAAATATACTAGGTTTATTATACTTCCCCTATATTTTGCAAAAGTTGATTGACATTGAAATTCATTGGTAGAGAACAAATTTTCGTACCGCCTGGATGAGCCGAGGTTGTTCTCAATTCGCCAGGGTGTTTAGCTCCTCCCCCTTCTCTTAGGCAATTTTCGGGTGGTTCCAGGAAGTGGCGACCTCTGATTTTCGAAATTAGAACTCTCAGAAATAGTAACTACTTGCATATACAATTATATCGAATACTTTTGTTTTTCTCAAGGAAATTCGTAGAGGTGGCTACTCACACGAGTTTCTTCGAATAGCATGCGGTCAAACTGACCATTAGTGCGGGATAAAAACACACCCGAAAAATCCGCGTGCATGACTATCCGCTAATTCCTTGCCTCTTATACACGCTATTTATTACAATTTTAGGTATGGGACGTATCAAACTCATTTCCGTATATATTGAATTGAATAATTTACATATATAGATATCTAATATCTAATCATTCTTCGAAAAATATCTCTTGGTACGCCCTTCAAGTGCTTCACGGAGGGTCCGGTCATAAAACTTCATCGAACCCGTATTCTTCTAGTTTAAACCATTTATCTTTCAGTTTTATGATGTTTCAAGTAGACCCTTTGTAATTTTTGAACATTTGGACACGAATATTCCTATTTCCCCTTGTAAATGTCTTTGGTAAATTACTTTAGAAGCTCATTACTGCTGAAATCTTCGGTTGTATGGTGACCCTCTTAGAAAGTAAGCTTTTCACAAAGATTTGAAATTTGTGAAAACATAATGTTGTCACATGTGGTGTACTGCACCCTGGACGTGAGCTGTACGTTGAGAAACAGATATCTCCCAGCGGCGTAACATGCTCTTTTTTTGTTACAATCCTCCCCCCCTATACAAACTACTGACATTCTTCGATCTTGAATCGTTGTACAGTCGATACGAGCATTGGGACAGGGTTCTTTCTTGACTAGGTGGCGTGCACCCGGTGGGTCTCAGTGTGACTGACTGTGATCTCTCTTGGTGTTCGTGATATCCATCGAGGTTGTCCGTCTTCTCCGTTCCCCGGCGTTTCCTCCTGAGTTCCGTGTCCGTATCCACATCCTTTCCTGTGATTTTTTTTTTATTTAAATCTTATCAACTTTACTATTACTATACCATGCGGCTGCCATTTTGACTTCGCATTTACCCCAGTTATCTACTATTGCTATTCCTACTATTGTCGTTCGAATATTAAAGGCCAATGGTCAATTTCAGTGCCTGATCTATTATTAGATATCCACCAGAACTGATTACTCATCAATTCCTTCATATTGCTGAACCACTACTCAAATATACTTCCCCGGTTTCATAGCCGGCTGCTCCGTACCCAGAAATGGTTGGGTACGGAATTCTGACTGTGCGTGTGCCTCCTTGTGGTTGAGGTCCATGCTTTTACGTGCCATGATGCTTCTTTCTCCAGGAGTTAGTGCATCGTTCTTTGCTTTGTTTGCAATAGCATCTTCGGCAGCTGTACTGATTTGGTTTCCGTGAGCAGCTTCGGCGTCGTTCGTCCCTCGGGTGGTCGGGTTTCTAGGAGGGTCATCTTCTTTTCTGAAATGTTTTGCATCTTTTAGCACTTATCAACTTGCGTTTCTTCATGATTAATCTATGTTATCCTAGAACTATCGACTCAACACTACCTTTGAGTCGGTCGTCTACATCAAATCTACATTACCTAAACATATTACCACTATCTACACAGCAACACTAACTATCGCGTTGCCTTCTATACTAACTAGTTTTTACAATACTTCCCCAGTTTCATATCCGGCTGCTCCGCACCCAAGTATAGACGGTTGCGGCTCCCTGGCTGCGTGCATGTCTCCGGGTATCATCAGTGGTCCTGACCGGCCTCTCAAGTGGTTCGGTGGTGAGTTCTCCCTATGGGAAAATTGTCCTATCTGTCTCGGTGTCGTCGGCGACGACTGGTGTGCGTGTCGCCTTCCCACCTATTTTCTTGTTCTCCTGGAGTGGGCTTCTCGACGAAGTCGGTTGGGTTATTAAAATCCACCGTTTTCGCCTCTGTATCCTGGCTGATGTTTGTTGACGAATTGGAAAGCGTTCGTTTTACGGTTAGTCCTATGTCTAGGTGCACTTGAGGTTGCTCCCTTGTTACTGTGTTTGACACTGGCGTGACTACTGAAATAGACTGATTAGTACCTCTACCCCTTGTCCTGGTACTTGTCCCTGGTCTTGAGATACCGGCACCTCTTATGGTCTGTATCTTGTTACCTCGCGGAAACCCATGATTATGCGTTCTGAATACTTTCACTACATCACCTAGTTGGTCCCGGATTTCTCTGCTGATAAACATTGCTTCAGTCAATTTACGTGCACCAACTGTTCTCTTTTTCCATGTATTTCTTTAATCTTTGCGTTTACTCCGTATAGATCGGTTATACGATACGGTCCTACCCATTTCTCTGCTAGCTTGCTCGTTAGACCTGCTTGAATCACTGGTTGGTGCAAGTAGACTGACTCTATCTCCAACTTCAAATCTGGGTTCCCTGGCCTTTTTGTTGAACTGACGATGCATTCGTTCTGTACTTGCTTCGATAGTTTTGATTGCGTTCCTATGTGCTATCTTTATCATTTGCATGAATTCTGCGACATACTTACTATCTACGTCATATCTGACGCGCAGGGGTTTGAAGATTTCGTCGAAAGGATAATCCATATCTTTTCCGAACAGAAGGAAAAATGGAGTTTCTCCTGTGGCTGAATGAGTCATTGAACAATATGCAGCAATAGCAAAGGGCAGCCATTCGTCCCAGTCCGTTTGGTCTGGACTAATGTAATGGCTCTTTCAAGGTTCTTTCAAGGTTCTATGGAATCTTTTCAGAGTTCCGTTTGTCTGTGGTCTGTAGGCGGTTGTCTTCAGATGTTGGATCTGTAGAATCCGGCAAATTTCTTCTATCATTTTTGACGTGAAGTTGGTACCCAGATCAGTGAGCAGCTGTCTTGGTGTTCCATGGCGGAGAATGATTCCTTTTACGAAGGTTCTGGCCACGGTCGGACTTTCTGGTCTTTCATCGGAAAGGCTTCTACGTACTTCGTTAAGGCGTCCTGTACAGTTAGTACATATTCATTCCGTTGAGCTGTCATGGGTAACGGTCCCACTACGTCCATCGTTATTCTATAGAACGGTTCAGCAGGTATGTCAAATTTCCTCAATGGGCGCGCTTCAAGTGTGGGGACGTCTTCCTTTGGGCGCAGGATATGCAGGCGTCCACTTACTCTTTGATTTCCTTGCTCATCTCTGGCCAGATGAATGAT
Organism: Chrysolina haemoptera; assembly: GCA_958298965.1. Taxonomy (NCBI): domain Eukaryota; kingdom Metazoa; phylum Arthropoda; class Insecta; order Coleoptera; family Chrysomelidae; genus Chrysolina; species Chrysolina haemoptera. The sequence goes on along the minus strand of OY282584.1, from coordinate 22,721,225 downwards.
TTCTTGTTCTTGGCGTACGTCTTATCAAACCCTATATGTGCTGAGATCGGGAGGTCATGGTACGTATTCATTATTTCTGATATGAGTGTTGACGGTGCTACCAGTAAGTCGCCGTGTCCAGAATCTTTGCTTCTTCGATACACAACACCATACAAATCGAGGTATTCTCTATACTTCGTTTTCTTCTCTACTAGAACCACGAGAGCACTGAAAGGGGATGCTGACGGTCGTATGATGTCATCTCGCAGCATATTTGCAATGTGTTGCTTAAGCACTGGTTGTTGTTGGAAAGGTACTCGGTAAGGTGGTTTGTAGATCGTCGCACTGCTTCCAATGTCGATTCGATGTTTCACTAGTTTGGTAGCTTCCAACGGTTTTTCTGTTTGGGCGAATATATCCTCGTAGCTGTATAGGAACTTCTGGAAAGTCTTTTCTTCTCTTTTCTCTAGGTGTTTCAGGTTGAATTCAACTTTTGGTGCTGTTAGTGTATTTTTTGGATCGACGTGGCCGTTACTTGATGGAAATCCATAGTTATGACACTAAGGTAAAAAACGATTAAAATTTCCACAAAATTCCACAATTCAATTTATAAACTCCTGATTTTTCAGATTTTTGCGTTTTATCTTTGTTATTCTTGATAAAACTTCCCAGTGTGTTATCTGTTTTATATGCTACTCTTAAGTTTTGCTTATGCAAAAATAAAGCTATTTTTTCCGTGATGGGTCCTGAATAAGTTAAAGTTCTATAATTATTGTCAATGTTCCTCAAAGTGGGGTACACTTCCTGGATAGCCTTTCTATGTAGTTTTTTAGCAAGAATATTTTCTATTAATTTAACTTGATATCCATTGTTAACTGCTATCTGTATTATAATATTTAATTCTTTGTTGAAATTTTCTTCGGACAGTGGAATATTTACTAATCTCCGTATCATACTATGGTATGCTGATATTTTATGTGTATATGGATGTACTGAATTATTATGAATGGTGATGTCAATTTGGGAAGGTTTATGGAAAATAGCAAAGTGGTGTTTATTATTGGCTTTACTTATTGTCAAATCTAAAAAATCAATTGAATTTTCTACTTCTATTTCTATTGTGAATTTAATGTTTGGGTGAATAGTATTAATATATTTATGAAAGGTGTCTAATTGTCTGTTGGTGTCTTTAAAACAAACTATAACGTCATCTACATATCTGTACCAATACAAAAACTGTTTCGAGAGTGGATGCTTATGAATCGTTTCTTCAAGATTGTCTATGAAGATATCTGTCAGTAGAGGACTCAGCGAATTTCCCATGATCAATCCTTCATATGAAGAAGATTGTCAAATTGAAAATAATTTTGTTCAAGACATATCGACAGAAGGTCTAATATCTCTCGTTCAATAACCGGCTTAACATGATTTTTATCTAGTAAACCTTCGACTAAGAGTATTGTATCTTGCGGGGGTATACTAGGGAAAAGATTTTGAACGTCAAATAATATTAATTTTGCGTTATCTGGAACAGTTATATCCTGTATTTTATTTATCAAATCATAAGAATTTTTACGGCTAAATTTCGGTTCAAATTTGGAATAATCTGATATTAAATGTATTAATTTTCTTGATAACTTAACTAATGGTGCATTCTGTCGATATGTCTTGAATAAAATCATTTTCAATTTGACAATAAATTCTGCTCTTCATCTGAAGGATTGATCATGGAAAATCCGCCGAGTCCTCTACTGGCAGATATCTTCATGGACAATCTTGAAGAAACGATTCATAAGCATCCACTCTCGAAACAGTTTCTGTATTGGTACAGATATGTAGATGACGTTACAGTTTGTTTTATAGGCACCAACAGAAAATTAGACACCTTTCATAAATATATTAATATTATTAATTATTATTATTATATTATTATTAATTATTAATATATATATGAGAAGAGTGTATGGACACTCGAATGTGTATAGTGTACAGAAAGAGCTCCTGATCAAATTGTTTATTTCGGTATGTTTTAGTTATCTGAATTACTTCTAAGTTACACATATTTCAATGTGGAAAGTTGTCCAACATATAATATAAAAATAATAATAAAAGTTAACCACGTAAAACCCAAAACAAAGGGATTGATCAAAGTTTTATATACAAATAGTTCCTTATCATCTCAAACATTGCTCTTTTTACCGAGACCGATAAAATATAAATAAAGGTGACCATATACTGAAAGCAATGTTCGGCACAGAGATCTCGAACAATCAACTTCTAGATGAGATCGTGAAAGGGAACAGAGAAATAAAATTGGCATTAAAAGCAGTGGAAGTTAAACTTTCTGTGAAAATCGAAGAAATAAACCACAGGCTAACCCAAGTAGAAAAACAGAACGAAGAGCTAAGGAAGAGAGTTGAATTTCTTGAGAGGAATCAAAAGAAGAATGGTATAATAATTTTTGGACTGGAGAGAAAAGAAGATTACGTAACACCAAAATATATCATTGAACTTTTGAATAAACTTTTGGATATCCAACTGGTCGAGAACGACTTGAATAATACATACCCTCTGGGGAAAAGCTATAACTGTCCAGTAAAAGTTGAATTTACCTCTCAACTCAAAAAAATTGCAGTTCTGAGAAACACCAAAAATTTGAAGGGAACTTCAATTAGCATCGCGAATGATCTCACTGAACTACAACGGGCGGAAAATAAAATCCTGAGAAAGCATTTATACGTAGCGAAACAGGATAAGAATAATACTTGCTACATCAGGAATAATAAACTTCACCTGAACAACCAAATACTTACACCCTCTGACCTTGAGAATCTGGAAGACATAAGCGAACTCGACCACCATCCAAAGTCGCATAGCGCACCAGGTACACCAACTCCGGAATTGATCAACACTCTAGAAAAACCTTCGAAAGAATCCACCTTTGCTTTTCTACCCCCAATCCAAACACTCGATACAACTGTCGCAGCATCAATAGATATACCTACCATCCAAGAAACCCCAAAAACAGGCGCAACGAAGAAGACTGTGAAAGAACCTCCTCGGGAAAAACCGATCACACGTAAACATTCCTACAGATTGGGTAACTGATTTCTTCACTTATTTATTTATTAACCTATTCAGTTATATAGACATTTATTAACTCAAATCATAACATCATTTCTACAATTATAATTTATTTTTGTTCTAAATAGTCGCATTTTTCCACATCTAATTTGTTATATTTGCATCTTTTCACGATACTTTTTTTTTTTTTTTCTATATATATATATATATGTGTATATATGTGTGTGTATGTATATGTGTATATATTTGTAGCAGTTCATTCACTTAGTCGTTGGGTAATCACCTCATTGTCTTGAAGAAATATGGGTAAATATTTTAAAGTAGCACACTTGAACGTTCGATCACTGACATCAAACTTTCCAGATTTCAGTACCTTGGTACACAACAAATTTGAAATTATCGCTGTTTCTGAAACATGGCTATCGAGGAACATATCGAATGACTCTATCTCACTCGATGGGTATAATTTATATCGAAAAGATCGGGCCATTGGTAGGGGTGGCGGTATAGCTCTCTACATCACAAACAAACTAAGAATAAAATTATTAACTAACGTTACACAAAATAATATAGAACAACTTTGGCTTTCTTTCAAACATGATAGTAAAAATATCGCTCTGGGAGTTTGTTACAGACCTCCAAGCCAACCAGCTGATGAGTTTCTGAATGAACTCGAGTTAACTCTGAGTATAATTGCTCCGAGTTTCGACGAAATTATCTGTACGGGTGATTTGAACATAGATATATTTGATTTGGAAGGTTACTCCACCAAACGCCTGCTGAACATACTCAACGCCTTCGGACTGCTCCAAACTATATCCGAGCCTACTAGGTACGGACCAACAAGTGTCAAAATAATTGACTTAATAATGCTGTCTGAAACGTTACCTGTTAAAAGTTCGAAAGTTGAAGATGCTTCTAGTATTTCCGATCACTGCTTGGTTTCATGTGCACTCGATTTTTCACCTATATCAACCAAACCTTTTTTATACACTTTTCGAGATTACAAAAATTTTAATCAAAATAATTTTATTGATGACTTAGAAGCAATTGATTTCACTAATATTCTCGAACTTCATAATATAGATGATAAAGTAAATTCACTGAATCAGTCACTAATTGAGATCTTCGATCTACATGCACCCATTAAAACTGTGAAAATAAGCCGTCCTAAAGCACCTTGGCTAACGTACAATGTAAAATTAATGATATCCACTAGAGATAAAGCTCTCATCAAATACAAAAAAAACAGACTTGAAAGGCATTGGAATTTCTATAAAGAACTGAGAAATCAAACTAAATACGCAATAGAACGTGAAAAGAAAGCTTATCTTTCTTTCAAACTTAGAACTAGCAAAAACAACAAGACATTTTGGAAAGAGTTGAGAAACCTAAATATCCATTCAAAAAAAAACCATAACGCAATTCCAGAACATCTCGCTGACGTCACAAAAATTAATAACTTTTTCATTGATTCTTCCAAATCTGATCTTTTGCTTGACAGAGAAACTATTAATCTTTATCTGAACAATATCCGGCCAAATGTGAATATATTCAAATTTTCCTCAACTAATGATTCAGAAATATATAAAACACTCTTGACAATTAAATCAAAAGCTGTTGGAGTCGACAAACTGAGCATCAGCATGTTATTATACTCCTGCCCTCAAGTGCTTACCATAATCACCCATATTTTTAATTTTTGTATCGAAAATAATGTATATCCATCAATCTGGAAAAAATCATTCATTATACCTCTACCCAAGGTACCTAATCCTGATGATATTAAATTTCTTCGCCCAATTAGCATTCTTTGCACGCTTTCTAAGACATTTGAAAAAATTATTTCTACCCAAATGAAGCTTCACCTAGAAACACAGAACATTCTTCCATCCCAACAGTCTGGCTTCAGAACCGATCACAGTTGCACCACGGCACTTCTGAAAGTAACCAACGATATATATTCCGCCTTGGACAAAAAACAACTTACTCTTCTGGTCTTACTCGACTACTCTAAGGCTTTCGACACTATTAAGCATGAATTGTTGCTAGCCATCCTGCATTATATTGGATTTTCTGAAGACTCCATTTCTCTGATGAAAGCTTACCTTCTCAATAGACTACAGGCGGTGACTCTGGGTGATATTACTTCCGATTATATGGCAGTGGAAAATGGAGTTCCCCAGGGATCCATCTTAGGGCCCACACTTTTTATTATCTACACCCACGAATTTCATAAATATTTTCAGTTCAGTGAATGCCATTTTTACGCAGATGACACTCAGGTATACATTTCTTTCCCTGAGACTGAACTTATAACAGCCACAAACCGACTCAATACCGACCTTGATTCTTTGGTCGAAGTGTCAAACAAATTCTGCCTCTCAATCAACCCCATCAAATCCAAAGTCATTCTGTTTGGCAACAAGAAAGCTCGAAATCGGTGCGTTGATCAATTGACAGTCAAAATAAATAATGAAACACTCGAAATAACAGATAGTTCGAAGAATTTGGGTTTGATTATGGATTCTTCGCTTCGTTATACATTACATGTCAACTTGATTACTAAAAGAGCATTTTGTAATTTAAAACTCATATACTCCAATCGAGGAATTTTGGATAAAAAAAGCAAAATCACTCTATGTGAAGCATTAGTCCTATCACACCTGAACTACGCTGATATCGTGTATGGTCCTGCTTTGTGTAATTCAGATAAACGGCGTCTACAACTCATACAGAATTCATGCATACGTCTGATTTGTGGACTGACTAGACGTCATCACATTTCTAGTCATTTAAAAGACGTTGGTTGGCTGAATATTGAAAAGAGGCAACTGTTACACTCCTGTACACTATTCCACAAAATAATACAGTCACATAAACCTCCATATCTCTATAGGAACATAACATTCCGCACTGATGTTCATCATCTCAATGTACGTTATAAATCAAGACTAACCCCACCTCTACATAAAACAGCTCAATTTCGATCATCTTTCTCGTATCAGATAACCTGGCTATACAACACGGTTCCCGATGAAATGAAGACTCTACCAATAAATTTATTTAAAAAAAAATACAGAAGCTTTTGTTCAATGAAGAAATGTTTTTTAATTAGTTTCTTATTTATTCACACTTTTTTTTTTTTTCATATTCTTTATTATTTCTTTAACGAAGTAATATGAGATGGTTATGCATCGTAATATAATGTACTATTTTTTGTATTTGTATTTTTAGGATAGCCATCAATGATATTTTGTATTTTGTCTTATATATTTTTAATTTACTTTCCTTTCTTTTGTACGGTTGAGTGTAAGAGAGTACTAACCTGTCCTAGACGGGTGAAGCGCTAACTCTGCCTATTGATAGTTTCTGTAACCTGTCCCTCTATCAATAAAAGCAATTTATTATTATTATTATTATTATTATTATTCACCCAAACATTAAATTCACAATAGAAATAGAAGTCGAAAATTCAATAAATTTTTTAGATTTGACAATAGGTAAAGCCAATAATAAACACCACTTTGCAATTTTTCATAAACCTTCCCATATTGACATCACCATTCATAATAATTCAGTACATCCATATACACATACAATACTGTCCGAAAAAAATTTCAACAGAGAATTAAATATTATAAAATAGATAGCAGTTAACAATGGATATCAAGTTGAGTTGATAGAAAATATTCTTGCTAAAAAACTACATAGAAAGGCTATCCAGGAAGTGTACCCCACTTTGAGAAACCTTGACAATAATTATAGAACTTTAACTTATTCAGGACTCGTCACGGAAAAAAAAACTTCATTTAAGCAAAACTTAAGACAGATAACACACTGGAAAGGTTTATCAAAAATAACAAAGATAAAACTCAGAAATCTGAAAAATCAGGAGTTTATCAATTGAATTGTGGATCTTGCTCCAAAGTATATATCGGCCAGACAGGTTGACCATTTGAAAGCCGCATACGTGAACACCGTATGAATTATATAAACAATAAAGCACACTCATCATATGCCAATCATATTTTGGAGGAAGGCCATGACTTCGATGAAAACTTTGAAATTCTTTATGTGGAAAATAAGGGTATTAGGCTTAATTATTCAGGTTTCTTGGAAATTAATGAATTGAAAAATTCATCTTGTTTATTGAATGATTAACTGGACCTGAACGGTTCCCCTTTGTTGAATTTATTCAATTAAGTAGCTATGTTTTGAAATTTATAGGTAGGTTCATTGTTATGTCAATTTTATAAGTTGTATGAGTGTAGGTATTAGCGATAATTATAGTTAGTCCCTAATTATGTTAATGGGTAAGAAAGGTATTTGAGTAATTTCAATGAAGAATAGTTTGATGTACTACGTTCGCTTGAAAAAGATACTGTGTATCGAAACATGTTGCAAAGACAATAAATTTTGTGGAAATTTTAATCGTTTTTTACCTTACTGTCAATGTTAGTGTATTCTTCGCAACTGGCATGTCGGAGCCTTCTAATACTGTCACATTCCCCAAAGTTAGGATCGGAGTATGTTTCCTAATGGTCTGTGGTGTTGGAGATATGTTTAAGAGACGAACGACAATATGGGGTTCACTATTTTTGGTATTCTGTATCAAAATCGTTACGACTGAGTGCGCAACAAATAATCCAGGGGGTGAGTTGAGAGGTTCGCAGGCCTTAACGCCAGCAGAGTTGTCTGTTGTCTGTTCGCTCTTTTGGGCTATTGTCTGTCCGGGGAGCAAAATTGGTTTCGCTTCTTCGGGTCGGCGAATCGAAGTTCATGCACGTATCTCTGGTAGGTTTACAAACCAGGCCTGATGCCTGTGGGGGTATTTGCTAGAACATTGTTTTTTTTTATTGTCTCTATGGTCGCCACTTTCTCTATTTTCTCCTGTGGTGCAAATTCCGCTGATACTACATACAATTTACTGATTTCAGATTTCTCGAAATTGTTGTCCACTTTGGTGGACCCCCTGTTACTCTCCACATTGTCATACGTTTGCGTCCCTACGGAAAAAAGTTGACGTAATCCTACGTCAATTGGCACATTCTTCGCGACTGGACTATTTGTGTTTATAGTCCGGTGACTAGGTATTAGATACTCGTCTGACATTACCAGAGAGTTTCCGTCGAGTATTAGCAAGTTTCGCTAAAAATCCATAGTGGGTCTGAACTTGTTCAAAAAGTCTACCCCAAGTAATCCGTCAAAAGGGAAACCCAGACTGTCATTGCATACTACGCATTCGTGGGATAGGTTTTTTCTCGGAAGTCGAAATGTTACTTGTACTGTACCTTCTTTGCTCAGTATGTTTCCTGAGATGTCAGTGACGATCGACGTTGGTCCATGGTACATTGGCATATTCAACTTGTCCACCAGTCCTTTTTTGATATGGCATACTACAACGGGTCGGGGTGGCTTCGGTGTTTCCAACTGTTGGGCTGCTCAAGGAGGTCCTGGGAGTTTTAAGAACATGATGCTCCTTACTTTCTACAATGATAGCAGAATAACTTATTTGGTCTTCTGCATTCTACGAGGCGGGTCCTTCGTTTCCACATCGTCAACAGCAGGAGGGCATGCATGAAAATCGATTGGCTTCGTTGTTTCTCGGATTCCTAGGAGAGTTTATATTCTCTTTTCTGTTGGTCCTTTGATAACTTCTCGTCTTCGGGCGGTTTCCAGAGAGTGGCATTCTTCCATGCTTAGGATGATTTTTTATGTCCAGTGTTTCCACTCTTCGTATCGCAGATATCCGCGAATCGTAGCGTGTTTCATGTGCCATTCTCGATACTACGTCTTCGCACTGCTCAGCTTTTTGTAGGCACTCCTCTAGACGGTAAAAGTCTCCACCTCTGTATATTTCATTGGCTAATCTCTCCTCTATGCGTCCATAAACTGACTCACCAATAGTATCTCCCTGTAATGAGACTGGGCAGCGGCGTTGATATTATTGGGAGGGAACATCTTATTGGCGATGACCTTAAGGAGCTGAGCAAATTCTCCCAAAGTATCTTCTGGATTCCGAATACAACGTTCTAGTTCTCTTTTCCCCGCATGCATGATGAGTTTTCGGCCGAATACGCTCCTGAACCACTGCTTCATTTGTTCCATCGTTTGTGGTCTTCCGTTTGGCCTTGTCCTTTAGTTTCATTTCGACTGTGCGTACTATTTGAGTTTCGGCCCAATTTTGGTACGCGCCCACACTCTGGACGGCATTAAGGAACATTTCGTAGTCGGGGTAAACTGTCAATTTGTGCGACGTTGGAAGTGCCACCCAATGTGAGTCTCTTCAGATAGAAATTCACTTCTTTGATTCCGGACATGGAACTTCCTGGCACCGGTGTTGCGGATCCTGTCGAGTTTGTTGACGAGCTACTCCCTGGCACTCCCATTACCGCTGTAGTCATTATATCGCCTGTACCTGAAGTAACCATTGAGGTATGTGCCACTGCGGCCGTCGTTGTGATCACTGGTGTGTTTGTTCCTGACACTGGTGTGTTTGTTCCTGACACTGGTGGTACTATAGTGAATATATTTATCTAAAATTCTCTTATTTCTTGGTTGTTATGAGCTTGCTGATACCCTCCTACTCTTTTCTCTTGTCTTTTTCGGTGCACAATCTTTTCAACATTTCTATACACTGTTTCACTATTCTCACATCCCGCAAACTTGAATACACTACACTTTTTCCGTAACCTGTACACACCGTTTTGCTCGTCACTTTTCACTTCAAGCACCTACAAACTGTCACTGTCACTAATTGCACTGTTTCACACTTTACTTCCGGTCGATCTGTTCTCAAGAACGCATAACTTCGGTTTTGTTAATAAAGAATAATTATCATTGGCAATTTCTAACACCAGGCAGTTTTATAAAGTCAAAACTCTTATTCCAACATAAAAAAAAAAACTCTAGAACAATAAAACCTGTTCTGATCAATGATAATAAGCCCGAAATATGTTTTTATTCTCGTTGTAATAACCTGAAAAAAGAGAACACTGCATTATTTTCTGTTCTCTGAGAATGGCGATTGATCCCCTGAAAGAAAACATTCTTGCAATAGATTGGTGTAGAGAGCATAGTAAATCCTATCCCTTTTTTTTATTACTTGATACCCATTTCCAAATTAATCCTTGACCTGGATTCTAACCTAAGGTAAGGTTGTTGAATTACCTTTTGATATTCTCTCTCCATAGTTTTAACGCATTTGAACGTTTATATTTTCATTTTCACTAACAAACTCCAAGTTAACTGATCTGCCCTACATTCGTACTTTCCGAAACCACAAACTTATAATATTCTATTAACTACTGTCTGTTCTTAGACCCATTGCCTCTTGTACGCTTCCTATTATATGGCCATTTTCCTTTTATTATCGTCTCATTTCCAGAAATGGAGATTCTTCACTCAGTAAATTTGCTGAAGTTTCTCTGAAGGTCTCTGCGTTTCCGACGGAAATCAGAGTCCTTACTGGTTGGAAGTTTGACTGGTTTTGCGTGTTTCCAAATAAAACGGAATTTTCTACTCACATTAATAGACCTGCCTCTATGGTACGGGTCCCTGCTAATTTAGTGTGTAAACACAGCTTTATAGTCTGTGTTTCAAGCAAATTATCATAAACTTTGTAATCACTGTTCACTTCTTTAAATATTTCTTTATAATTGCTGTCTGACTTCGTGGTTATGAACTCGCCGAATAGACTAAATATTAGACCGTCGATTGAAACGGTTTCAAGAACACATATGAGTCAATTGATAAGAAAATTACAATTTTCTTGATTCATTCTGAATTTGTGAAAAAAATATAGTATGCAACGCGCCGCCTAATGCAGTACTACTTCTGACTGCATGGTTAAAATGTTAATATTTGCGATAATAGGTGTTCGTCAAGATTGATCACTGTTATAAGGAAAGAATAATCTTGTCCTGAGCACAATGAGTCGATGAAAAAACAGAAATAAAACCTTTTCTATGTTGCCGCAACAATGTTCAAACTATACTCTAATTTATTCTGTGGTTGGTGTTTTGTAAGGTGAAGACAGGATAATAAGAGAAAAAAACAATGTTCATGACATGGGAACAACTCAACATTTTCCAATAACTCTCATCTTGGGCAAGAATCTAGAGAATTTTCCAGTTCTCTATAGATATTCGAAACAAATTATAGTAATGTGTGATTCAAATGAAGGAAATGTGTACCTTCTAGAAATATTTCAGACAATTTAAATCTCAGGAGAAATTCAAACTACTTACATATGACTACTGAGTTTATGAAAGAAATACCAAAAACAGAGAAATAATTGACCACTAAGAACAGATTAATTTCAGAATTACGTATTGAGAAAGAGTTATATTATCTTTACATCCGTAGAAAGTAGTAACAATCTCTGATAAGCAAACGACAACCGCGAAAGGCCTGTACCCGTGTGAGGACTATTGAAAAACAAAAAAAAAAGAAATTATTACCTTGAACACACTGAAATGTTGACTTGACAAAACTAGGAGACGAACTGATTTCGGAAATTCGTAAATATACTAGATTGATTATACTTCCCCTATATTCTGCAAAAGTTAATGGACATTTAAATTCATAGGAAGAGAACAAATTCGCCAGGCTCCTCCCCCTTCGCTTAGGCACTTTTCGGGTGGTTCCGGGAAGTGGCGACCTCTGATTTTCGAAATTAGAACTCTCATCGTAACTACTTGTAAATACAATTATATCGAATACTTTGGTTTTTCTCAAGTCGTAGGGGTGGCTACTTACACGAGTTTCTTCGAATATTATGCGGTCAAACTGACCATCAGTGCGGAATAAAAACACACCCGAAAAACCCGCGTGCATGACTGTCCGCTAATTTCTTGCTATTTATTACAATTTTATTACAATTTTAGGTATGGGACGTATCAAACTCATTTCCGTATATATTGAATTGAATAATTTACATATATGGATATCTAATATCTACTCATTCCTCGAAAAATATCTCTTGGTATGCCCTAAAGGTGTTTCACGGAGGGTCCGGTCATAAAACTTCAGCGAACCCGTATTCTTCTAGTTTAAACCATTTATCTTTCAGTTTTATGATGTTTCAAGTAGACCCTTTGTAATTTTTGAACATTTGGACACGAATATTCCTATTTCCCCTTGTCTTTGGTAAATTACTTTGCAAGCTCATTACATTCAAATATTGGACATTTTTGAAAACATGTTGTTGGCATATGTGGTGTACTGCACCCTGGACGTAAGCTGTACGTTAAGAAACAGATATCTCCCAGCGGCGTAACATGGTCTTTTTTTTATTTCATCATCATTGTTGCCAGTATGCTTGCTGTCTTTGGCTTCTCAGAAGCACCTACCGAATCGAAGAACACTCCGTAAGCGTAACCCCTTTCTTTATGTCCTTTCAATCCTAGGCACTGCGGTACGGAGGGCCGATTCTTTCCTCTTCTGTATGCTTTTTATGAAAGGAGCCACTCCAGCCACCCAGCCATCGTGGGTAATAATAGTATCTACCAGTTACCAATCCCCTCAATGTATGAGTAAGTCTCCGAAGGATGTTATCCATATCCCATCTGGTTTCTTCAAGGTTGTTATGGAACTCTCTGTCTCATTACTCATGAATTCTCATGAGTCTGGCGGATTTTGCAGAGGAACTATTTTACAGCTCCTTTTTGAAATCCTCACGGTTCTTCACTTTTTCCACGCTTTCTCATTAGTGACTTCATTATGGTCGTTTCTCTCAGGTTGGTCAGGGGAGTAGCGATTTCCTTCTATCCGTTTATTTATATCCGTCTCTAAAGCTAAAGGCTTGGTAGTGCTGGTTTTCGGCCACCTGATGATAATATAGAGACCAAGATTTTTTGGTGAGTGAAAAGGCAGCCTTCGAAGTTGGCTAGAAGGGTGTAGGCCTTTGCACTACCTACCAGTATAGATGCGCTTTGTCTAATTTCTTTCACCGGCTACCAATCTCAAAGCACCCGATTCGATGTTTCACTTTTTTCACAGATTTTCCAGTTCTCGCATCCCTCTTCAATACGTTAGTGTGTGTCTATCAAGTGTCGGAGGAAATTAGTGTTCTTGTCGTCGGTGAATGGTGAGCTAGGGGCACAGTCGCTTCTTCCGTTGGCTGCGACATCTCAGCCAACCCTTGACTCCGCTTTGCTCTCGTTAGCCATTATAATAGGTCTTGCCGTTGTCCAGGACTCACCTCGTGGAGGTGAGATAAGCATTGGAATGCCCCGACTCCAGGCACCCTTTTGCACCCCATTTATGATATGTTATGAAAGGAAATCTAATTTTTTGTCATTTTCCAAAGACGGTTTAAAATAGTAGTACTGATGGCAATACAAGCAAAGGACTTAGAGTATTACAAGGCAATTGAAAATAAAAAAAAATTGGTTATATTATATAAACTTTCCTCGAAGAGAATTGTAAATATTTCAATTCCTACGCAGTAATAGCTCACTAGCTCACTCCACTGAGTGGTTGTTTTCTAGCAGAAAGGAAGGTAGTTATAGTTTGGATCGAACTATTTGACATACCTCTTTCGGTCTTGTTCATGTTCGGTTCCTACTCAGACAGCAATGAAGATTTTTCGCCTTTTGCCGATGAAGTCACTAATGAGTGGAAAGAATCTGTAGATAGTCATAGTATCTAAATGGAAAACAGTATATGAGATCAAAATGAGTGATCTAACTGATACCCTCCTGAATAATACACTTGAAAAAAGGAAACCCCAATAGACTATTCGATCTTATGTCTATGTAAAGAAATTCTAGATGAACACGTTGGTCATTCACCACAGCAAATGATAATAATGATAGCCGTAGTGTGTGTGAAGGAGTTTTTATCATTTTCACTTGTTACTCTAGGGTTTCAATTGTATAATATTTATACAACGCAACTTTACTGTTTCCGTCAGTAAGTTATTCCAATGAGAATAATCTACACAACAAGGTGTCACTTCACGCAGTATGTTCAATGAACTAGGCGTCGTGACGCCTTCGCTGAGGAGACACCGATGCGGTACAAATGTAATGTCTCACGGGTGTTTCATTCTCGTTGTCAATACGGATATAGATACAATATCGCCATTCACATAAGTTACATCAACATGATTCCGGTTTATGTTTGAAATGTTTCTAGAGGGAACTTCTGTTAGTTAAATGGATTTGCTGTTCCAGTGTCATCAAGATATGAGAGAATATATGAAATGTATTTGTTATTTTTTATTGGAAAAGTACTCAGTCATTTATTGATTTCAGAGAGAATTGTCAATATTTACCTGAAATAAAAGGAATGAAAAAGTTGTTGAGTATTACTTTAACTTTTGTGCAAATACACATTCGTTGGAGCGTCAACAAACAGTCATCCAGGTTATTTTCGAATATAAAAACGGGGGGGGGTTTGGTACGCTTGTAATCTCACTGACAGGATTTATCACAGACGATAACAGCATATATTCTTCTGTATCTGATAATGCACTTCTAACAATACTGCAGCTATTTCATATGTCAATGCATCACTAGGGATTATAGATGTTCCATGGATATGAAAGTAGGTAGTTCAAAGCAACATTTTCACAGTTTATAGTATGGAGTTTTCCGAAAACTTCTTCCACGTTTTTACCCGAAAAATCTCCAAACCTCTTTTTATATTCAATTGTCTAAATTTTGAAACTATCTGCTTCGAGGCCCTCTCTTGTTATAAAGCGTCATAGACGTTTAACACGTTCACGATCACGTAACACATAAATGTGGCGCATAGTTTTTCTCGAAAACTAACGTCACAGATATGTGCCATCGATTCGATTGAGTTCAAATGCAAAATATTTCCCAACGGTTCTCCGGCGAGAGACGCGATTTGGCTACAATTTCTGGCCAAGTCTGACACACATCTGCGTCGAGCGGTTTCGGAATTAGATAGTTTGTGTATATCTAATCTTCAAAATAAACTGTAGTTGATAATGTCTCCCAATTAATTGTTAATACTTGTGGTATTTAATCGATAATTATAAAAATCTGTTTGTGTTCAATGCTATTGCAGTAGGGCCCATTTAATTTGATTTTCGTTTGAGGATGTTCATGAAATCAGTTGTGGAATCATCTTCGGCTGAAAGACAAACTTTAGTCGCTATTTTTCATCGTTCAAGATAACCTATTGTTGAAAAGGTGAACATTCTCCATTAAAAATGTGATTTTTTGTAATATCTAACAAAAAACAACTACTTTCCCGGCTAAAGGCACGCTGGACATTGAACTACATCTGATAGATATTGTGAAAAGACGCTAACTAAATAACCTAATTAACGAAAGGAAAAAATCTGAAAGTGAAAATTCACATTTTTATTCAGACAGTTGATTTTTTTGGATTATCTCTAGTGTTCATTGAAAACTCAAATAAATAATTGAGATAGAGAGAATGTAAATCAGAAATATCACTCACAGAAATCGTTCATTTCATTGAAGCAAGGATCGCTTCACTCTCATGTAATCTTCAATACATTTTTGTCAACGAAAATCTATTTCGCCTTCCAGAGCTCATCAGCTGTTGAATATTACAAAATATTCACATTTTTTTTTATTTTAATGGATTTAGCTCAGCTGTGAGTGCCCTGAATAGAGATATATGCATGACACATATCTGTGAAGCATGGTTTCAAATAATTGATAGAGTATTTTGTTACCTCTTATTTTTGTATTTTGCTTAAAAATCATGATTTTTTTTCATTGAATTTTCAAAAAACATATTTTTTTGTTTCACTTCTAACATAAAATCCTTAAATGTGCATTTCTTCAACCAGCTTGTGGAAGTAAAGTTCCATAACTACTAACAGACATGTTTGATTCAGATAAATCTTAGGTCATTTTGAAGATAAAGATTTATATAGTTGCCAGCTGTGAAATTGCATTCGAAAATCTCCTAATCTTCACGTTCCTGACTTCGAGAAATAATGCTCGTGATCACTGAAATTATTTCTTGTAGCAAGTGAAATGAACAGTTGAAAATACTTCATTGTCAAATTCCATAACGTTCACCCAGTCCAAATAATATTGGTATTAAGGGCCGATCCTAGGGTGTTGGCCGCCCGCGTGCAAAGACCTAATATGCCGCCCCTCTAAATTTTTTTTCGTATTTTGACTAATACTTAACGTTGACGTTTCAAACTCATCTTATGTTTAAATCAAAGCTATCACTCCAACCGATGTCACTATAATGTCCTAAAAGAAACCAATTCCAGTGCAATGCCATTATCTCGGGGAGTTCCCCAGGGCTCAATACTACGCCCGCTCCTGTTTTTACTGTACACTATGGATCTGAAAGAATTCTCTGGTGAATGTTATATACATCAATTTTCTGACTACACTTAAGTGTATAAACGTTCCAATAAAGATAATGCAGATATAGTCATTACAATAAAAATCACAAATGATATATTTGATAGAGTTCATGCCACAGATGAAGTGTTTTATATAAAGTTTTAGAAAAAGGAACTTCCGGAACTCTTTTGTATATTACAAAAAAATGACATATCGGTCGTTTGTTCATGATGTAAATACCAGAAATAGGAATCTTCTTGTAATACACAGGCATACACCTGCTTGTTTAATTGTATATGTAGGCATTTTTTTATATGTAACTGGTACTCTGGTTAAGTAGTACTTAAGTAGAGCAGTTTAACTGGACTTCGCATAGGCCAAATAAAATAAAGACATTTTATCATTAGTATTATTATCTACCTGTATAATAGTAAAAATTGAAACATTAATAAAAATTACACTACGGTAACACACGATTATAAAAAATGCAAATAAAAATAATGAATTTTTTTTGAAAAATTTGAAATTTATCGAAAACAGTTAGGTACCTCTAGCGCTATTGAAGAAGTATACCATTATAATTATGTTTTTTTGTTTAGAAATGTAAGATTATGGGTTATTCATCACTATTCCTGTTAAGAATGTTAGAGCAAATTATATAAAATAAATAATGACTCCAAGTTTTGGGTAAAAATGAAAACCTCAAAAAAACGCTCAGAAACACCCTGTACAACATTTCATTCACAACTCTAATCAAAAGCTTTTTTTTTCACTAATTCTTAATATTTCTTCACACTTATCATTATTTTGTTACCAGTATTATTGTGTATTGTGTATTGAATGAACATATTGAAATGAAAATAGTTTTTCTTATTTTCCCTTATATATGGGTAAAGTAACAGAAAAAATATGCCGATGCTGCATCCCTTCAACAACGGAGACCGCTTGTTTTGACCATTGAACTGCGTGCTGTGTGCCGATCGTGGACTATATGCGGCCTGCCGCCGCCCCTTGTTGGTCGCGCCTTCGTGCGGGGCACGCGCTGCACACCTGCTAGGATCGGCCCTGAAATATAAGAGTTTTCAAATCTTCGCATATTTTGGGTTAGAAAATCTTGAAAGAGTTTATAAGTTCAATTAAATATTACTGAGGAAAATACTTCATAATGACTTATTTACTTTTGTCAAGTGTGCCGAGGATAGGCATGATGCATAATATTTTGCAGCTATTTCGATCAAGTCTTCTTTGGAGAACAAAACACTCACTTAGATTATGACAGTGACATGAGCTTTAAGAGCAGAAGGTAAAATTTTCTTGATTTTCGTTAAATTTTAGTTCAATTGTCCGTCAAAATAATGTATACTCAAAGTGAAAAAGTGGATATGTTGTTATTGTTTGGAGAATGTCACAGAAATTCAAGGAATGCTGCTGAGTTGTATGTTCAGAGATATCCCAATCGGCAACATCCATCCCAACAGTATTTTCCGTATGTTGAGAATCGTTTTAGGCAAGAGGGAAATCGAGAGGCAGAACAGAGGTTTATCATAAATGAGGAGACTGAGATTAACGTTCTTGATATGGTTGAGGTTGACGAAACGGTTTCTTTAAGAGAAATTAGTTGAGAAATGCAAATAGGTCACGAATCAGCAAGAAAAATATTGAAAAAGCACGGATATCAAGCATTTTAATATCAATTACATTTGTATGCAGACTATGGCGATAGACGAGTAGTGTTTTGTGATTGGTTGCTTCAAAATCATAGAGTTAACCCAAATTTTATCAGCTCAAAGAAATCTGCATTGCATTGTTCACAATAAGCTTGTCAAGAGAGAAACAAGATGTCCTGCAATACCAGGACCAAGCTTATTGCCATAATCCTATACAATAGAAATAATTGGGTCGAAAATCCATCAGAAAACAACTACTTTCCTGGCTAATACCACGACGAACGTTGAATTACATCTAATGAATTTCCGTGCAGAGTCCTACAAGGATGTCTCCGCAATTGCTAGTTGCATGGAAATGTTCATTGAAACATTTGGACCATCTACAGATCGATTTCTGGGTTCTTGCCCTCATCAGTATAGGGTAGGTCTCTGCAGACAATAACTAATGTCTGCAACAAACGATTCAACAAAATCTCCATGTAAAGGCAGAAGCTGAGACACCGCCCGCAGCCTAGCGTTCACTAAACCACGGGCGCCATCTGAACTCCAGCCCCTCAACCAAAGCAATACCCAGAACTTGCGTGATTATTCTAACCACTAATACAAATTAAAGAAATTTGCATTGCATTGTTCACAATAAGCTTGTCAAGAGAGAAACAAGATGTCCTGCTAACCAGGACCAAGCTTATTGCCATAATCCTATACAATAGGAATAATTGGGTCGAAAATCCATCAGAAAACAACTACTTTCCTGGCTAATACCACGACGAACGTTGAATTACATCTAATGAATTTCCGTGCAGATGTCTCCGCAATTGCTAGTTGCATGGAAATGTTCATTGAAACATTTGGACCACCTATAGATCGATTTCTGGGATCTTGTCCTCATCAGTATAGGGTAGGTCTCTGCAGACAATAACTAATATCTGCAACAAACGATTCAACAAAATCTTGTTGTAGACATTAGTTATTGTCTGCAGAGACCTACCCTATACTGATGAGGGCAAGAACCCAGAAATCGATCTATAGGTAGTCCAAATGTTTCAATGAACATTTCCATGCAACTAGCAATTGCGGAGACATCCTTGTAGGACTCTGCACGGAAATTCATTAGATGTAATTCAACGTTCGTCGTGGTATTAGCCAGGAAAGTAGTTGTTTTCTGATGGATTTTCGACCCAATTATTCCTATTGTATAGGATTATGGCAATAAGCTTGGTCCTGGTATTGCAGGACATCTTGTTTCTCTTTTATCAACTTGTTTATTAAGCAACATTTTCGGTTCTAGAATGTTTTTTCAGGTATGCCATGGAAACAAAGGATAATGGTAATAATTTGATCAGATATATTGCAAAATATTGAGAGAACTCCAGCGTGAATTTTCAATATGACCACCGTTTTTATTCATACATTCTAAGTCTCAAATCATCTATATTGTGGACTGGTGAAGAATAAACCAAATCTTTTACCCTACTCCAAATATAAAAATCTAAAGGGGTAACATCTGGAGATCTTGCAGGCCACAGAAATGGTCCTCGATTTCCCCACCAACAGTCATCAAACATGGATATTAATTTGGTATACACCAGATTGTGTATTGTGCGGTGGTGCCCCATCCATCTGGTACCATGAACGTGCAGCTTTAGCCAGTGGCAAATTGTCAAAAAATATTTCTACTACGTTTTGAAGAATTTTCATCGTACATAACATAGCGTACCTCTTGGTTCATTACCAAACAAAACACATTTATTCGAAATTGTACTTGATTTTCAACTTCGAGCATCATATGTGGATTTTCACAAGCCCAAAAATGTCAATTTCGCCCATTGTAAACTCCCTGCTGGCAATACTTTGCCTCATCAGTCCAAATTATGTTTTCGAAGAATCCGCTCTTGTATTTTGAGTAATGAGTCCTCGCAAAAGTTTACTCTATCAGAAAAGTCACCTGGGTGAAATTTTTGCAATCTTATAAATTTGAAAGGATGTAGCTAATGGCGGTGTAAAATGGTTTGTATTGCAGAATAAGAATATCCCAATTCCAAAGACGCCGTTCGAATTGAGGCTTGAGGATATATGCCTGAAAATATGCGAGAATGGAATTTGATCATCGTCATTGCCGGCTACTGATTTGATTATCGTAACGGGTCTAGCCACTTTCTCAAAATGTATAAAGTTTTTTTCAATCGTGAGAACTTTCCCCGTGTTATCCTCGGTATGTTTGGATATTTCAAATTAAACTTCCGGACAGTTCGCTGCACAATTTTTTGACACATGCCGTAGATAACAAAGAAGTCAAGCACACCTTCGTTTGAATAATTTTCCATATTCGAATCACTTTTATTTGAGAATAAGCACGACTCGTTCTTATTTCGCCAGAAAATTGACCTTCTTGTTTACAGTTGTTTTTTGTTTCCATGGCATAGGTACTTGAATAAACACAGAATCATTCGGCAAGATAAGACATTTCTTGATTTTTATTGAATAACTCGATAGTGGTTGTACTTGGGTAAAGGAAAAGCTAAAAATAACTCTTCCTAAAATTAAATTTTCTTTTGAATGGTTTAAAACAAATGGTGGGTGCCATTTGAAAAATTTGAGTTTATGACAATTTTTTCATGCGACATTCGAAAATCGCTTGCGCCCATATGGTACAAAATGGAACATTCGATGGGACATCCGGTGTTAGCCTGGACTACCACCTAACTGCTACATAAATTCAATTTCCTAATTTTGAACGGTTTGCGGGCTACACGTGATTTTCTAAACTACTACAGCGGTAATTTTTCTCACATAACTTGGGTTGTCTAAAGTCAAAATCAGAAGACCAATCGATTCATGACAAAAAAAAATTAGGTTTCCATTTAAAATAACAAAGTTGGTACCGGTTTTTGACATACCCTGTACAGTTGTAGGACTGAAAATATTTGAGGTAGAAAGAACATGATCAATTATGACAGCATACCAAATTTCAAGTTTTTAGTCCAAGTTGAAAAACTTCTAATGCACGGCCTTCGTAAATCACCCTGTATATAATGGCGAATTGAGCCCTCCGTTAAAACTATCTTTACTCTAGATTACGAAATCATTTATTTTTAATCACTAAATGGCGAAATGGGGGCATATCCCCAAACTTGAATATCTGAAATGACTATCTCCCACGACATCTCGTTGACTTCACCAACCAAAAATCTCCACTCATAATCGAGTACGATTGGGTTTTGAGACGAAAATTGATTATAGCACCACTAAACTTGGTATGCTAGTAGTTGGAACCATGATAAACTCGAAAAAAAAGTGTTTACCAAAATTCCAGGGGTGGAACATTTTTTATTTTTTTTTCGTTTGAAAATATATAAATAGATTTTTGCTGTAATCTTGGAAAGTATATGATTTATCAGAAAAACAATTGAACAGGTTGAAAAACAATTCAATTTTCCATAAAAATTATCCCTTGTAATTTCTTATGAAATGCGCTCGTTTTCTCAGAAAACGTGATTAAACGCCGACATCAAATTTCAGGTTCACGCATACCCGCCTCTGAAAGTTCTGGCGGAGCCAAATATTTGATTGGTCATAACTCTGCTAAACATGATCGGAGAAAACAAAGGAAAAGTTCATATAATTTCTGAAGACTCCTACCGTCTCATGCAAATACAATATGCGAGTATATTTGAGTACCTAAAATGTGTTTTGTCGCACTTCACGCAGATGTTTGCGGATGATCCGAAAATCATGAATAATTTAATAAATATGGAATTATTATACTGAAGCAGCAACCCATACCCTCTTCAGACTATATGCAACAATTTTGAAGTAGTGTGACAGGTCCCACTTACACATGCCAAACAAAAAAACTTTGTTTTACTCCTTCCTCATTTTTAACTTACCAACTTACCAAAACCGGCATTCCCTTCAGTAAATATTGAAAATAATCGCTCATTCATATCCTGCATATATGTTTGATAACACTTTTGTGAAGTAGTGCAAACCTCAAGCTTGAAATCAGATACTTCATTTTTTATGTGGGATATGAGTGATTATTTTCAACATTTACTGAAGAAATTCCCGGGATTATGGGTGAATTAAAAACGGAGGCAGTAGTAACACCAAGTTTTTTCTTTGGCATGTATAAGTGAGACTTGTCTCACTGGTCTTAAATCGTTGCATATGGTCAAAAGAGGGTACGGATTCCTGCTTCAGTATAATTATTCCATATCAACTAAAATATCCATGACTTTCGGATCCTCCGTTAATATCGTAGGAGGATTATGTGAAGTGGGACAAAACATATTTTAGGTACTCGCCGGATACTCACATGTTATATTTGCATGAGTAGAAGTCTTCAGGAACGATATGCACTTTTTCTTTTCCTTCTACTATAATTTTTAGCAAAGTTATGACAAATCTAATTTTCGGACCTGCCTGAACTTGCAGTGGCGGGTTAGCTCGAGCTTGAAATGTAACGTCGGCGTTAAACCACGTTTTATAAGAAAACGAGCGTATAATGTATTACTGATAATCATTCTTGTGGAGAATTGAATTATCTCTCAACCTATCGAAATAGTGTTTTGATATATCTTATATTTTCTGAAATAACAACAAAAAAAATTTTTTTTTTTTCAAATGGATCTTTTTTTAGGTTACACCCCTCATTTTTGGTATACAATTTTTTTTCTAATAATACATGATGTCGAGATTTCATTGTCATGTGCCGAGTTTCAGAGTGCTACAATAATTCATTCTTCACTTTTTGCTCGAGTTTGTCAATCGTTACTGATGGATTATCACATATTTCGGCATTTTTATTCAGTGGCGGATCCAGGGGGGTGAAGGGGGTAATTACCCCCAAGACTATTCCAAAATACTCATACTGAGTCCTAAGGTCTGAGGATGAAGGCAGTACGATTGGGTTTTGAAACAAGAATCGATTGTAGCACAGATTTTTGCTGTAATCTTGGAAAGTTTATGATTTATCGGAAAGACAACTCAACAGGGTGAAAAACAATAATATTGCCATCACAGAATATGATAAAATGCTTTGAATTGAACAGATATTGTCAGTAAGAAACAAGAGCACAATAATTCAATAACGTAAATAAAACAGTTATACTATTAGGTAGGTTGATGGTAGTATTCATTTCGGTGAAAATGTCATGATTGTACAATGAGTCCATAAAAGCTTCATAACTGATTTTCATTTGTTTGCAAAAGCAACCTCAAAGTTCAGTTAAGAACCAATATAAATTTCAACAAATTTGTGTACCCTTCAGGAAAACACTTTTAGATAAGTAACATTGGTTACTGAATGAACAGATGATGTTAATATTGAATATACAGTTGGTGAAAAGTAATAGTAATGAGAAACTAATAATAAATGCATAATTGAAACATATTCACTAAATTATTCCATTTAAACGAATCCTTCAAAAAATCATTCCATTTTGACGAGTTAAATTATAATTGAATGTAGGTGATTGAAAATATCAAGATAAAAACTATTGAATCGATTACTCGAATAATCATATCCATCACCGATATTTTAATTCAATACACTTTAACGCTCTTTCTTCGTTACTGGTCGCTTTGGCGCCAAATTCAGATTACTGATTGTCTCGGGTGACAGCTTTCTGTGCTCCACGTGCTCTGGGCAGTGTCACTGAAGAAAATAATACTTCAAGGGTCACTTTGGTATTGACCAAAAGCACCGTGGCCGTGGCCAGTAAGACCGATTTTGCTTGCCTTTCCTGGGTTTGAATTCTGGGTACCTGCTGCTACCAGGTTGAAATATTGAAAAACCAGTGCAGTTCAATTGAAGAAGGAAGAAATGATCCATATTATACCAGACATATAATAATAATAATAATACTCCCTCATAAACACTCGTAGAGTGTACCCAAAGGCATGGCCTGTGCGGGTAGAGGACGGCGTATTCACTTTTCAGCTGCAGGAAAACCCGGAAAACCTACAGCACCACCTCGGGTGGCCGGCGTGCACTCCAAGCTAGCACTAGCCGAGATTGGCATCTAGACAACACACAATACACATGCTTTCAACAAGGACTGTGGTCGTCTATCGATTCCGATATTGGGTACTTGAGAAAAAATCTCTCGTACCTACATCGGGCTCGAACCGACTACCGCTATACTCAAGTTCTGAACGGCCTGCGCCTTAGACCGCCAGACCACCGACCACCTTAGACAAAGTAAATATTCTAAAATATGTGAACAATGGCGGTTGCAACAAAAATAATAAAAAACAGTCAGTTCAACGCTGTGAAAGGGAAAGGTAAAAATTAATCGTTTATCTATCATCCACATATTCCTATTACTTCGCTTAGGGCCGGTTTATCAATCGTGAGCTGAAACTGCGAGTTAGCTGACTAGGAGCTAGCAATGACTAGGGGTCAAAGTCCGAGTTAGGGCACAAACTGTTTATCCACTGCACAACGATCATATAGTTGCGTAGCTCAAAGTCATGAGAATGTTGGTAGCTATGATTTTCGAAAGAGTCGTTCTGATTGATGGAGGAAAACTGTACATAACATAACCTTTTTGTTAAAACTGAAAAAATGAACGCCACAAATGAAAAAAGAGTTGCAAATTTCACAGATAGTAAATGTACTTTATTGTTAGTGAACAAGTTCAATATTATAATCGAAAATATAAAAACCGATGCTGTGACATGGAAACAAAAAGAAGCAACTTGGAAGAAAGTCGCCGAGAAATTCAATGCTGAATCCCCAGGTCCAGTAAGTTGGATATTTCTCATTCAAAAACGAAAATAGGTTGTTTAAATTTGAATTCCTCATATACTCATGGTGAAATCACAGTCAGCTTTAGCTAAAGTTTGCTAAGCCAAACATGATAATAAAAACCCCAAATTGATAATTGAAATAAAAGATATAGGTAACAGTATATGATAATGGATAATATATTCTTTCTAATCATCATTTTCGATTAAGTGAATATTTATGCTTATCAAAACTGTCATAGAATCATAATTTTTTGTAGCCTCGCTCAGAGAAATTGAGTTGAAGTATAAATATATGGCTATGAAGAAACCTATGAAAAAACAATTCAGTACACACACCTCCTATGTGAAAGGTACAGGTGGTGGAGCATATGTGCCACCATCTATCCCCAAAACTGAAGAAGAAAAATGGTTGATGGAAACAATTGCCTTATTAGTAAAAGGACTCCAGAATGATTTTGATTCTGATGCAGTAGCAGGTAAAAAGTAAAAATACATCATTATATTTAACTTTATATATTGCTGAATTCATTACTGTAGAAAACCTTAAAAATAATCCATTATCTGACTACTGTGTTGTTGAAATGTTGGAAAATATTGCAGAATGTTCTGGAGTGTCACCTGCCCAACTGCATGCAATGGATTATTCCCAGAACACTGAGAACACTGTAGAATCAGATTGGAATCAACCCCATACAAAATTATTACAAACTCCCAAACATCCAGTGTTAAATATAAATTTGGTTGAATTTTCACAAAATCAAAATGATTTTCCAGAAACACAGGTAGATATTCCAAAATCGCCGTTAGAAAATCTAACAAATCCACCCAAAAATATATCAGATGCCCTGTATAAAATTAGTGAGTATTTTGTCATTATGGTTATCACATTTTATGGCACTTTCATTTTAGATACCTGGACAGAAGGAGACCAGTGATTCCAAAGAAAAAAACGGTATCTTCTGCAGCTGGAAAATTTGAAAATCCCGCTGACAAAAAATGTCAGTTAATTGAAATTGAACAAAACATTGCTAGACACAAAAAAAACATATGCAAAATTGAGCAAGAAATTCATATAAAATTGCTTCAAGGCCAACATGAATAGAAAAATTTAACATTCGAATTACTTGAGGGAGAGAATGAAGAACAAAAACTGAAAATCAAATTATTAGAAGGACAGAATGAAGAGCAGAAGTTGAAAATTGAATTGTTGAAGATTCAACTAAACAATGCTAAGTCAGTAAAACCAATTTAAATTGCTCCATTTACAAAGTAAAACACATTTTTTGTTTTCAGTAGGTATATCATCTGTTAAATGGGTTTCGAATTCAATTTTGTAATAATCAATAAGGTACCTACTTCAATATTCATATATTTTTTTTTATTGTTGTTTCCTGTTTCCTTTCATACAAATGTATGTTGCAAATAAAAAAACTGTTTCCAATATTTCTTTCGTCTATTTCTTTGAACAAACCGAACACATTTTGAAAAAATAGTTTTATTGAAGCAATCTTGGAAAATAATCATTTAGAAGTATATCACGAGCATTGAAGTTGATATGTTGTACAGGTGGATCCACAGCTATGTCTTCATCAAAATCAATATTTGGTGGAAGAACTTCAGGGTCGAGAGGTGGTAGTTCCTCATTTTGTTGGAGAGCAATATTGTGCAATACTGCACATGCAATTATAACATTCAACACTGTTTCCATTTTGACCCGCAAACCTAACGCTAACACTGGGAACCTTCGTGTCCAGACTCCATACTGCATTTCGACTGCATTCCTTGTATGTCTGACTGGACTGAAAAGTTGTCTCTATCAGTAGGAATAAAAAACTATGATTATAATATATCCCTGGACTTTCTCTTTTCCTTTCGGGAATGAATAGGCGGGGTTAAAATATCACCAGTACTTCATATAACTTTTTGTCCTAAAATATTCTGAATCGTCCTAATTTTGGTAATTGACTAAACAAGTAAATTCCTTCGATGAGCTTTCATGCAGGAGTCGGTTGTTTTGCTACAATGTCAGGAAGGGACTACCCCCGATGGTCCACACCCCAATACTTTGAAATGACTGGTATTTGCCAATATGTTTTAACAATACAAGGTTACCTGGACAATTTCCGGAATAAAAGTAGTCGTGTGAAAAATCGATAGGAGCAACGATTTTTGAGAAAAATGCATTTTTGTTCGACATCCAACTTGAGATGTCTACCATTATTTGAAATGAAAAATTTTCACAGCAGAAATACTTATGCTAACGTTAATTCAACTACATTTATAACAGGGATGATATAAAATATGCTAAAATAAAGTCGTTAAAAAAGTACAGTACCTAGTTGAAAGTTTCATTCACAAATGCAGATATCAACTAGGACTGTACTTTTATTTTATGTAGGTAATGTACATAATACAATATGGTTCCACGAAGTCCAGATCTTACACCACTAGACTTTTTCCTATGGGGTCATGTCAAAAGTATAGTCTATGTCGACAGACCTAATAATTTAGAAGATTTGAAGATTCGGAGAAGGCGAGTAATGTCGGAAATTCCTCAACAGCATTTGCTGAATAGTGTTCAGGGCGTTATTCATAGATTATTTTATTGTCAAGAGACAAATGGACTACAGTTCGAGCATTTAATACATTAATTTTGTTTAAAAAGAAAATAATATGTTTTTTGTTTTTATATCAAATATTTATTTAACCATCAATGGATTAATTTCAGTTTTCAATACCTTAAATTATCCAAAATCTCGTATGTGATTTTTTTAATGAAACAATTCTCAATGTTGCACATTAAAAATATTTGTTTATAAAAACTTGCGTACGCCACTGTCTGAATCAAATTGCCATAGCGCTTGAAAGATCAACTGGCCACATTCTCTGATTGAGGAAAATTTTGAACAACTTAAGCAATAGCTGAGTGAATTACATAGGTGAAAACAAAAATACAAAACACACTGTACCTATCAAGATAAATTAAAAAATATTAGTACCACTGAATAGGAAAAAAACAAGCTTTCTAGCGATACAAAACATGACATATGGTTAAAAAAAATGTCGATGACGTCACTCCATCACCTCCAGCTCACCAAAAAAATATTTGAATTCACAAAAATATGCCGAGCAAAATACCCTTCAATTTTTATCCGAACTTTTTTTCGATTAACCTCATATTAACTGAGAAAAATGGGCAGGTCCATACATATGACTAACTCTGTATGTTTGGTGTTGGCATAACCACTGTCAGCTACAATCAGACTATCCCAAAATTCATTATCGTGTATTCTGTGATTGATGTTAGAATTGTCAAAAACAATTTAGTCATGGGTTGAACCTGGCCAGCGTTCAACTATATCCATTATTTTTAAATTCGGAGCTGATATTGTTTGAACATTTAAAGAAAAATACCCTTTTCTATTTCGAAACAATTATGCATGTTCTCCACCTAAAAATTTTAAATCAATTCTTTTTTTGAATAGAAAATCAATATTGAAGAAACTACAGTTATTTAAAAGTAAATTTTATGATCAACATTCCCAACTATGCTCATTGTAAAAAATATTGAAAAATATTAAGTCTCAAAATATTCTTATATGAGAATTAATCTTTCCAATGTCATACATACTGTGAGCTTGATACTACTGATTATTTTTTGATCATTTGGAGACATGCATATGCGTTGAAAAATCACTGACAGTTGCTGTTAGATATTCACATGGTGATTGAATTCTTATATGTGTGCAGTCCAGTGATTCTATCACTCTTGGCATATGTGCAATTTGAAAAAATTCCAATCTTACTTGCCCAATATCTTCATTTGTTGGCATTTTAATGTACCTTCGATTCTTTTGATTATATTAGATGCTGAACTTTTGATGACATATAGAAAATCCCCAATGGAGATCAGAAAACTACCGCCGGCATAAAATCTTAAGGTCAAGAGCAACTGATTAATGGGGTTAATTAATTAAATGAGAGATTCAAAACGCTTGTTAGTTAGGTATGTCAATAAATGAATGCCTGATAATATGAAAGAGAAAAAGATTTGAAGAACTACATTATTTATGTGCATCATTCATCTGCAAAGCTCCAACTCATATTGTAACTGATGAATATTGACTCGCCACCTACCTATCTGTTGGGGTTTCGATTTTTTCTTCTATTTGCTCTAAAATCATCAGTACTTTGACTTTGACTTTGACAAACGAAACTTTCGAAAAAAATCGTTGAAAGGATAATTCTCTCACAGTATACGGCCTCCTCTCATACTCTATAATTTCTACAAATTCCTCATCATCACTTATAAAATCGAATACTTTCATTTCCACTAGTGTTGGATTAGGTTTTAGGTTATGTTATCTGCTAGCTCATACTTTCATGTGATGGCTATATTAGCACATACTTTAGCTTCGAGTTATAGTAAACTCGGATAATGATAAACAGTACAACTGAAAGTTAAGCCTTAGCTCATAGTCAAATTGACTTGACTAGTTATCGATAAACCGGCCCTAAGTATTGCTTTGGACAGCGGCTGAGCTCTGCTGATTCGATTGTATCCTTCAATTCGACTAGCTTATTTTTGAGGTCTTCGAGTGTCTCTGTGCTACCTGAAACATGGTCTAACGGTCGTGCCTGTCTCCCTAATGCCACTTGATCTGTGCAAACAACAATATTGTGCGGATTGGCCCATCTGGTGATGTTGATTTTCCAGTTTTAATTATTCAACATAGGATTGAATTATTCTTTGTTGCTTCTGCCTGCCTAACAAAAGTGGAAACTTAATTCGAATACTGTGTGATAAACAAAAAATGTTAAAACACTTCCTTCAACCATTTATTAAAAATGTCCATTTCTACTGCTGTTCAATGGGGAGACCTCGGAAAAAAATAACGCCCAATTTAGTTATTGATGTTATATTCATAGACAAACATATTCATAACTGGTATCACCTTAACTGAGACAAATGAAGTCGTCAATAACATTAATACCCAAGCTTCATCGTTCTCTACAACCTTCAAGTTTATCATAAACCTACTGTTTTTGATGGTTTTCAAGCGAATTCGAATAAACATTATAACTATGGGAACCATGACCTCAGAATTATTATTGAGTGTTAAACTTGTAGAACAATCATTTTCAGTTTGCGAAAATTTCATTTTTACCAATAACATCTTTCACAGATATTCTAAACAAAAAACAATTACTCTCCCCATCCAACATATAAGGCTGTGTATCAAAAACATAAATTTTAATTTCGTGTTACGTAAGACAATGTACTTTATCACATCTTCGCGGCACTTATATCGTATACACAAACAATTCACATGAAAATGTGGAACTCCTTAGTGTTTTTTTCGTGATCGCTCCGGTGCGTAAAGCTTTTCGATGTTACCCGGCGGAAAGTGTGTGGAAATTTCCGACCGCAACTCGTCTAGGAGGAATTATACAAGAGGAGCACGTGTCGCCGAAGATAGTGTTTGAACCATGATGCACAATGTGGCAGGCGTTTTCAAGGTCTATCGAGATTCTCGTCGCCTTCTTCGAATATTATTCTGCAAGGTAAACAACTATTTGCATGTCTGTATATTTGATTGAGTAATAAACGCTCACATGAGTTGTTGCGGTTTCATTCTGTACTCAAAAACCTTTTTGGTTTTAAGATAACGTCTGAAATTTTATATCGATTGAGACATACATACAGTCAAATGGAGAATCAACAAAAATCGACAAAAACTAGTTGGTTACCTATAAAAGTTTTTCAAATTCTCTTAAGGTTGTTTTCATTCGTGGTTTGATAAAGAAGTAAACTATTTTCAGAAATTCTTTCGCTTTTTTCTTCAAATTAATATAGCTTTTTGTAGTCGGTTTAAAAATTCTATTAAAATTTTGCTAGAGACGTATATTTACTTTTGAACAAGAGTTCAACAATATGGGCTACATGGTGTGAAGGATTGTGAATTCGCATGTTGCACAGTCGGTCCTGGTTCAGTACCCGGGCTAGACTTTTAAATTTTAATTTATATCTTGATAGTTTTATTAGGGCAATTTTAAATAAATGATTCCACTGTTAAGAGGTAGGATATTTTATTAGTATTTTAGTTTTGCTAACTATAAAAATAAATATTGAGTTACATTACTTGTATTCTTTAAATTTGTGCAGTTGTAGAAAAAGTATAGTATCCAACATGTGGGGAAAGTTACTTTTTTTACGACCACATGGAAATATGCCCATTTTATGCCCTTCATCAATCAAGGAAGTAGGCCGATTGTAAAACACTTTTTCCTTTCTACATCGCAAGTTGTACTGTAGTGATCATTTCAGTACACAGGATATTTCATTTCCCATGACTTCCATAAACTACTAGACTCTCATTTTCATGATAATAAATAATATAAGATCAAATCAAGTTTGCTAACGTTCTAATAATTTTACATTTCACATCAGTAATTACAAAATTCGTTTAAAAAAGATAGGTAATCGAAAATGAGTAGTAATATTGATGATGATTTGACATTGACACCTCTAATTTCAATATAAAGATTGATGACAATCGAATTCTATATTTTCGAATAGTAATTATGTGAGCTCGTAGCAGCGAGTGAAGACTGAGGGAACGTTCAGGGTTTGGATAGTGGGGGCGAGGGTTCAAGTACCACATAAACCACATCTTTTTTCTTTTTTGAAATCGATTAGGGTTCGACTTTTATTATAATTTTCAACATTTATATCTTCAATTTCCTTTTTTTAGGTTGCATATATTTTGGGAATCATGACTGCAGGAAAGTTTATGATAAAATGTGTTATTAAAAATATTACAGATTTGTTTATGATTTTGATGTTCATAGAAAAAGTATAGTGTACAATTTGCATGAAATGACCCATTTTCCACTCGTAGGTATATCTACGCTCGTACTACAGAATTTCATATACCTACTCGTGCGAAATGTATGCCATTTCATGCTCATTGTACAATATACTATTTCTCACTCGAAAAGTTGAACTTTCCCCACTTGTTGCACATTATACTATTGTCGATAAAAGGTTAGGATTTTCAATAGAAGGAATGTTGTTGTGCATTTCCATACTCTATTCAATTACATTTATTTGAAAAAATGATTCAGACCAGTTGTTTTCGATATACTCGAGTGAGCGTCCAAAAATTCAAAGAACTGCTTCAGATGAATACCGATCCTCCTTCACCAGAAATGCAGTTGATTATGACCCTACAGTGAGTTTCTCGTTTGATAATACTATGGACTTACAGTTTGTTGAAATGCAATTTATGTTTCCTCTTAGAAGATTGCTTTCTTATCTATTGTTGAATGTTTTTTCCTGTTATTGAACAACCAGTTGAAAAAAAAATTAAGTACCAAGAAGAAATTGGGAAATAGGGCTACTTTATTTATTTTATTTTTATTTATTAACTCACGCACAACGTACTTTAACGATTTCTTAAAGCAAAAGTTGAATCCTACTGTTGGGTAGGAGTGAAAGTAAAGGTAAAAGTATGTTGTATGAACGCTACTTCTAAAATTCAATGTGGCAACTTTCTCAAAGTAAAAGTATTAAAAGTAAAAGTAAAAGTGAAAGTATTGAAAGTAAAAGATGAAGTGAAAGTAAAAGTTTGGTCTATGAACCATCCATATATGAGAAATTAAAGGAATTTCAGTGAGTGTACGGATTGACCTGTAAGTATCCATCAGATTAAGCGATATTTTGACAATTGAAAACGTGGGATTGTACATCCAGCCATGGTAGAGAAAAAACGGCGTTTTTAGTTGTAGGTGAAGTTGATGTTCTGTAAGCATCTGCTTTTATGTGCATCACAAGATAAGACTATTTTTTGTAAAGAGTCCTATATTCGAGTGTGAAATTGTCACCTCCCCTGATCTCTGGCTGGATGACAACGGAATGTTAGACCAAGGGGGTATTAGCGAGAGAAATTATTTTTTCGTTTAACGTGCATTGTGATAGTATTTCGGGCATTCTTGGTATAACTTCGAGTGAGACTCCAGTTTGCCTACCGACGGAAGGTAAAAAAGTGAGGTTAGGGAGTCCATGTGGCCTTCTTTCTTGTTGGCCTCCGATTTTGTAGAAGTAGCCTAGCAGCTAATGCCATAATACCATCACGAAATAACAAATGGTAACATTGAAAAAAAAAAAAAGAATGTACTAAATAGAAAAATAACAGATTTGTATAGTATTATTCATTTCGATAAAGGTATATAATTGTACAATGAGTCCATGAAAGCTGACAGATTTTCATTTGTTCACAGAATCAACCTTAAACTATTTGTTGTTCAATTCAGAACTACGATGGAATTCAATACATTTGTGTACTCTTCAGGAAAGCAGAGTTTTGATAGGAAACATAAGTTACTGAATAAACGGGTTATGTTAAAATTGAATATACAGTGATAAATAATTACAGAACTGGAATAAATCCATTGAATGAATCAAGTTGAATAAGTCCTGTAAAGAATCATTTCATTTCGACAAGTTAAATTTTAATTGAATGTGGGTTTTTGGAAGTATCGAGATATAAACCATTGTATCGATTACTCGAATGAAAAATTATATTAATCATCGACAATGCAGGTAAAAAGTTAGTGATGCTATGTATAAATAAATATAAGTTTGATATTTCAATTCAATATACCCTGTGAAAAATTTTCACTTATAATCTCCCTAGTGCTTGAATTATTGCCGGAAATTTTTCGAGTACATGAATACCCGAATCGCGCAGCGACGAGGTTGATTTTCAAAAAAAATTCGTGTACGAGATAAATTTCCAGCAATTAATTCAAGCACACGGGGGATTCGGTAAGAAAATTTCACACCAAAATATATTAAATTAATGGTTAATTCAACTGACTTGTAGATTATTCTGAGAGAAAACAAGTTGTAACATCAGTGGGCCATGAATTGTTTTTGTTGATATAATGACAGTTACGCGTTGGTATTAGTGGCGGTGTTTGTATATGAGAAAGGAAAATTTATTTTGCGGCATTTTCAACCTAAAATTACATTGCACATCACGCAGAACTAAAATAGTTTTGACTGGTCCATGTGGATTGTCTATTGGGAAGTGATGTGGAAAGGAATTTTTGCAAATTTCAGCCGAGTATTCACGAAAAGATAAGTTGAATAAAATTGTTTCAAATATTAAGTTCATCAAGTCAAGCATAGATAGATTTGATTGATATACATTTTTTACCGATGCTATTCATCGTTGAAATGCAATATTTAGTGAATATATAATTATGAAATATTATCTCCTTTCATATGAAAAATAACATTCCATTTGTACATAAAAGCAAAATATTAACTATCACATGTCAAATATTTGACAGAAAAATTTCCACTTATTAATTTCGCCCAGGGTACCCAGGAGGATAAAAATTTCCGGAAATTTTTTGGATTGCCATGGCAACTAAATAAAAACCAATTTTTTGATTGGCTGAAAAACTGAGGTGTGAAATTTTCATTACTAATACTGTTTTATGAGGTAATCCCGAAAAAAAAAACAATAACGACCAAATTAAGTCCTCTTTACAATTGATACCCAAGCTTCATCATTAGTAGTATACTTTTTACAAATTTTAACTGAGATCAAGTAAGATTTTCGGCACAGCTCAATAGCTCAAATTTTTATTGGTGACGCTGCTGCATGCGAGAAGTCTTTGATATTATTTGGTGATGACATTAAAACACCTATGATAATCATAACTTGAAAGAAGCATACATTAGAGAAACTTTGCCAAAAATTATTTGTTGTTCCCAAAAGACTATTTTGATAAGCACAGATTGAACAAACGGTAAATTTCTTGAATTCACGATATATTTTATATTAATATGTAGAAAAAAGTTCAGGTTTCCTGTAAATAATCTTCCATCATAAATTCATAACAAAATTGTCTGTTGTAGCAAATGGACAATTTGAGTGATAAGCTTGTTCTGAAGCAATTCCTTTAAGTTTGCGGGTATTACATTTTCACCAATAACATCTTCCACAGATATTCTAAACAAAAAACAATTACTCCCCCCATTCAACATAGAAGGCTGTGTATCAAAAACATAAATTTCAATTCCGTATCGCGTCAGACAATGTAGGTACTTCATCACATCTTCGCGGCACTTACATCCTATGAACATACAAACCACATGAACATGTGGAACTCCCCAGTGTTTTTTTCGTGATCGCTCTGCTGCGTAAAGCTTTTCGATGTTACCCGGCGTAAAGTGTGCGGGAATTCCCGGCTGCAACTCGTCTAGGAGGAATTATACAAGAGGAGCACGTGTCGTCGAAGATAGTGTTTGAACCATGATGCACAATGTGGAAGGCGTTTTCAAGGTCTATCGAGATTCTCGTCGCCTTCTTCGAATATTACTCTGCAGGGTAAACAGTTATTTGCATGTCTATATTTAGTATAATGATTAATGCTCACATGAGTTGCTACGGGTTAATTTTGCACTGAAAAAAACCCTTCGGTTTTGACATGATGATATCATAAATTCTTTGTCGGAACTATAACATTTTCTCTCTCGTTTATTATGCAAGCCAGCTCGATTTTTCCAACGTTATAATGTCATTTGAGTACACTTCTGCTATCTGGGCTCATTCCTCATTAGGTTTATCAGTCAGGTGGAATATAAGATTTTGCGTATGTAATTTGACTGTTGAGCTAAGTACATCAATTCCACCGACGACACCTCTTTTATCGCATTGTTTTGTTTGTATCCGATAATAAACAGGGATGGAGTCCTGGAAGGGGCTTTGCTCTGAGTACTTATTTCATTTACGTTCAGTTGTCAATCATGAATTTTCTGAATATTATCAAAATGAATATATTCCCAATGACATAATTATATGTCCAAATATCAATACCTAATTCTGTTTCATATGATCAAATAACACCAAATAAAAATTTAATTATATATTTGTTTATTTGGTCTTTCCACTAGGTATTTTATTACCATAACCAATTTCATATTTTATCCCGTTTTCGCAAGTATATTAACTGACAAATTTGAAATTGAAAAACTGGTTTATTTAATGAATTTATAGGTAATCTAGATGAACAAAATTTCTACTAGACGCGCGTTTTGCCAATAAAGTTGGTATTTTCAAGAGCTAAAAGTATACATATATTTATTTAAATTATAATCACACCAAATGTTTCAAATATTCATATTTTCGAACGTTAATCCAGTTGTTCGTTAAGGGTTTTAATTTTCGGGTTTAAAATAGATTTATTTATTTCCATGCCTTCCAGCAAATATATTTTTTTCCTATTACATTAATGTAGGATTTTGAGGTTATCTTTACAAAGTTTGTTTTCTGATTCTTCTTGATATTCATAGATTGTAGACTATTTGAAACGGGTCTAACAAATATATACCAAAAAAAATTGCTTTTACTCCTGTCTCATTTTTCAACTCAACCATAATCCCGGCATTTTCTTCAGTAGATGTTGAAAATAATTGCTTATACACATCTTGCATGTATGTTTGATGAAAACAATTTGAAGTGCAAACTTCAAGCATGAAATTTCATACAGGATGTGTATGATCGATTATTTTCAACATTTTCTGAAGAATATTATATTATATCATGGGTGAAAAATGAGAAAATGAGTTTTGTTTGCTATGTATAATAGAGACCTGTCTCACTACTTTGAAATGATTGCATATATTCTAAAGAGATTCCTTCTGAGAAAGTTAGTGGAATGTACCATCTTTTGCACACTCAATGTTGTGGAGTAATCTTAAGAAAGAATAATACTTAGAATTCACTTTTGGAAAATGATATATTGACAATATTATAAAAATTCGAAGTGCTCAAAATATAAATAAAACAAATCGGTTTCTATCTTCAACGCCCAATGCTCTTCTCACTTAAACTTGCCTCAACATTTATCACTGACAATTATCATTCTTCATTTCAGTAGAAGTATTAATAATCTTTCATTTAGGATACAATATTCATTAGGTACTATTCGACTATGCTACATATACTTATAGTTATTCAAATAACAAGACTTGTTGGAATTCAAATACTCATTAGATACTTAGGTAATTTGGCTAAATTTATGTTTGTTTAATTGAAAAAAACTAAAAATTATCAAACTGCTCGGACAAACAAGTTATTTAGTCCACTTTGAATTCAACTTTCAGTTTCATAATTCCTAGAAAGGTTCAGCCATCACATTACGATGAAAATGAGTGTTACAGAGGTATCAAGTACATAGAATGAGTGGTAATAATAACAATTGTTTGGTTATGAATTTTTTTTTTCATAACACGAAGAAATTCCTTTATGTCTTTTTGTAGTAACTTCGGAATATCATGAGTCATGAAATATGAATCATAAGCATACGCAGACAAAATTCAGGAAGGAGAATTTCATTTCTGCACCACTCCCAATACCTAGGCCATCGAGGAGTTTGAAATCAAGCCAAACGGCAGTTTTGTCTCATTCAGTTCGAAGTTCTTTATCAATTTTTTTCTGTGTAATAAATGAATTGTCATAGTTATTATAGCTATTAATGTAATGAGATTATTTTGCGATTTATAATAATCGACGATGTTGCCAGGCGACGAGGCCCTCTGCGCCGAGTCCGAGATTTATTTAAATTGTATAATAATCTAATTACATTCAAAGCTTTATCGTATCATTGACGTTGACAACGATAATGTTAAAATAAAATCAAAAACTTTGGTTATGTCACGTTATTGTCTTTTGAGCGTTAACATTCGAGGTGAGCAAGGCAAAGCCGAGGCTTGTCGTTTGCCGAGAATGTTAACAGTCGATACATTCCGTGTGTGTTACTTATTACGTTTTTCCCGCTGCTTGTTGAAGTTTGTTTTCTTACCCTTCCTTCATGATTATTCGTTCCGCTATTTCATTATGTGTTGTTTGTGCGCGTAACTAAGTTAAGCAGACAACAATAATATTCAAAAACTCTCATAACCTAAAAATTTATATAAATGAAGCTGAAGGTATTACTTTTCAAAGTCAAAGTCATTATTACCCTATGCATGTAAATGACAGTATTTACATTCCATAGTCAAAATGAGTTAGTAAACGAATGATATAGGCTTTACCTGTTTTGTTGCTAAGGATGTATGGACTATTTACAGTGTCGGCTGCGGCAAACGTATTATATTGTAACCAATGTTATGATATTATGATGTAATAATTTGTAATAAAGATTCTACTTAAAGGAAGCTTAATATGCAATGATACGATAAACAATTTAATGAGTTGAAGAGCGAACATGCGGTTTTTTCTTATTTTCGAGTTACAACTCGAAATTAGGACTGATTAATGAAAATGGATCGTATGGAGCATTTTTGTTCAATAAGTTTTGCCGGAGAGTATCAAATAAATGAAATAGCATAATCGACAATGTCGAAGTAACCCTCTCCCCAAATATTTCCACCTTTTGGAAAATATTAGGCAAACATCTGACAGAAAACAACTACTTGCCTGTCTAATACCACGACGGATATTGAACTACATCTGACAGATATTTGTGCAACGTTCTTCCAAAAAAACTCAAGTGCAAATGCTTATTGTAATTAAACAGTAGATTAGTGACAGACTAGGTCGGACAACATCATAAAGTCGTCCTACCCCAGCCCAATGATATATAATCCACTGTTTAACTTATATTTCCTCACCAATGAAGAAGCGACTTACAGTAAAGTCAGTCACAACGTCATCCACGGGGAAAACACCAGAAGCATTTCCCGGTAGCAAAGACACCAGGAAGTGAACAGAGTTCAAGAATTTTTTGCCGAAGAGTTCGTCGAAGTAAGCTAGATTTCCTCCAAATATTTCCACCCTGTGGAATATATCAGAAATAAAACATCTACTTTCCTGGCTACCACCACGACGGACATTGAACTACATCTCACAGATATTGTTTTTTGTCAGATGTTTGTCTCAAATTTTCCACAAATATGGAAATATTTGGAGAGTAGGGTACGTACTTCGAAATTGTCGATTCTATTATTTCATTTGAAGACATCAGGGAAAAAACGTGCTAAGTCACTGTGGCCATAATTTTCAGGAGAGCATTCTTCAGGCCGGCACGTTTTTCTCCGGTACAAATATGCCATGTAATAGCATAACCCGGCAGCTAAAAGCTGACATGGAAATTGCGGTTTGAGGCAAAATGTGGTTTCCTGAGGTTTTCATTTATTTGATACTCTCCGGCAAAAATTCTTGAAATTTGTTCACTTCCTGGAGTATTTGCTACCGAGGAATGCTTTTTATGTTTTCCCCGCAGGTGGCGTTGCGACTGACCACTATAAGTCGCTGCTTCATTTGTGAGGAAATATTAGTTATACGGTAGATTATAGTGTTTCCTTAGAGTAACCCCCCCTGTTAACTTTTGAACGGATTGGAATTTTCGCATATATTTTTTTTTTTTTTTTGGAGGCATGGCAGTTCATAAGCTACATTCAGACGACAAAAAAAATGTCTATCTCTCAAAATGGTGGCCCCACGCCATTTTGAAAGAATTTTTTAAATGGCATGGGGGGTCGAGTGATACCTCATTCGAAACGTCTTACAATTCTCTATATGTCCCCAAAATTTCAAACAAAAATATACATCCAAAACAAAATGGCGCTACATAATGTAAGAACTCTCTTAGAGGACCCCACCCATGTTAACTTTTGAACGGATTGGAATTCTGTTTTGAATATTTTTTTTGGTGTAATGGTAGTTCATAAGCTTCTTTTTGACAACAAAAAAATATTTTTTTTTAAATGACGTCGGTCGGCCATTTAATTTTTTTTTAAAGGCTATGGGGGTCGAGTGATACATCGTTTGAATTGCATTTCAATTCTCTACCAGTAACCAACTTTTTAAATGAACATTTTCCGGAATGATGGATCGGTAGGAGGGGTCCTATTGAATGGCCAGCTCGATCTCCTGATTTGACCCCTTTGGATTTTTTCTTGTGGGGATATCTCATATCTCAAGTGTACAGAACCGCTCCAGGAACGATAAATGAATTGGAGGAACGCATAAGAGACGTATGCAGGAATCTTACACCAGAAATGTTTGGAAATGTAAGAAGCGCGAATTTCAGAATCGTCTCTTCATGTGCCAGGAAGTCAATGGCCAACATTTCGAACATTTAATTTGATTTTCTTTCTCAATTTTTCAGATATTTATGTAAAATAAACATTGTTCTTAATTCTGGGTGGTTTTCTCAATTTTGCTGAAATTCAATAAAACAATCACCTGCATTCTCACTAAATTTCATTCGAAGATGGCACTCTTTTATCATTTTTAGCAAAAAACTTTCATTTAATGATACCAAAAAAGATTTGATGATTTTACTAGAGCTCATTAATAGCAATCGAAAGGATCCTCATATGGCAGAGCTCTAACATTATGTACCGCCATTTTGTTTCGGATATATATTATTGTTTGAAATTTTGGGGACGTATAGAGAATTGTAAGACGTTTCGAATGAGGTATCACTCGACCCCCATGCCATTTAAAAAAATCTTTCAAAATGGCGGCCCGAATCCGTTCAAAAGTTAACAGGGGGGGGTTACTTTATGGAAACACTGTATATCATTGGGCTGGGGCAGGATGACTTGATGATGTTGTCCGACCTATTCTGTCAGTGACGAAAGTCAAGAACCTCGAAAGAGTTGAAACGCGTCTGCAAGTCGTTTTTCCCAGCAAAATGAAGGATAATCGACTGTTTAGTTACAATAAGCATTCACAATTGGGTCTTCTTGAAAGAACGTTGTACAAATATCTGTCAGATGTAGTTCAATACCCGTCGTATTATTAGCCAGGCAAGCATTTGTTTTTTTTTTGTTAGATGTTTGCCTTATATTTTCCACATGGAGAAAATATTTGAAGAGAAGGGTACTCTGACATTGTCGATTTAACTATTTCATTTATTTGATACTCTCCAGCAAAAATCTTTGAACTCTGTTCACTTCCTGGAGTCTTTGCTACCGAAGAATGTTTTTAGTTTTTTCCCCACGGGTGGCGTTGCGATTGAATTTACTCGCTGCTTTATATTAATGTCCTAGAGCTGTAAGTACTACTGTAGTTTTAGGCACTCTTGAATGATAAAATCTATTATTATTATTATTATTATTATTATTATTATTATTTAATATAAGTTTCATTGTGAATTTTAATTCATTGGGCTGGGGTAGGATCACTTCAATGTTGTCCGACCTACCCTGTCACTGACTCGAAATTAGCGTTAATTTTAGTTAATTTCGAAATTTCGAAATTAAGACTGATTTCGAGTTACAATTCGAAATTAGGAAAAAAAAATTATCACGTCCGCTCTACGCCTTCGTACAATCCGAAAAACTGTTGAAAACTCATTTAATTGTGAATTAGTGCCTGACCAGAGATGTTACAGCTTCTGTGATGGTCGTGAAGAAAGGTACATTATAACTACTACCATTCCTGATATCTGTTCCACAGCCCCTGACATGAAATATTGAATGAAGGTTCTGCTCAGCAATATAAAGCTGGATTAACTTCATTGGGTTCAGACTCATTACAACGATGTGATGAAACTATTTTGCGGAATTTCTATACACCTGAACCCAAAAAAAGTAAACATGTTCCCACGTGGCTATCTCTCATTTCGAAGGTCATGAAAAAAACCATCAACTTCGAGCTCATGAAATATCTCAAATGCCCAGAAAATGTGAATGGTCGACAATGTAGATCAATTGGTGACCTTCTTGCTAATGTCTGGCAACAATATTTTGGATCAATTTGGTTACACTCTGGCCAATGGCGTTTGATCGCGTTTAGCAAAAACCCCATTTTTTTTAACTCACCTAGTTTTTTTTTTTTGGAAAAATGTTGATGAAGCAAAAATCATCGAACGCTTCAAAATGAATTTGTTTTTGGATGTATAATCAACACTTTTATTTCATGCGGTGGATATGAGCAAAAACTCGAAAAACTCTTATTTGGACCATCATAGCCACCAGTGACATTGGATTCGACTTGTATTATGGTTTTCAATATTGTAGATTGATGAACAAGAGTAAAGTTCAAACCAGTTATAACATTTATATTATTAAACCAAATTCATGAACATCTCTGAACCTGCACTGTGTTCGCTTCTCAACTGTTGGCAGACATGAATAATTCCAAAAGGATTTTTCTTGCAATTCCAAACTTTATTCTTAAGCTTGAAAGAAGTTTCAAAGTTTATCCGGAAACAAGCACAAAGCTGAAAGATTCGGAACTTCGCTGTATAATAAATGGAAAATTTCGTACCTATTGATTTGTTTTAGTAGAAGTTGTTTAATGGGTTTTCTTTAAATAGAATCGATAACCACTTACCACTTACAGAAATATTCAATCAATATTGAATTTTATATCGCATTCAGTGACCGCCAAAAAGTATGTACCATATGTGAAAAAAATGTATTATCGAAGTATTAAAAAAATCTAGTGAAAAGTTTGTGCATGTTCGATAATCTGAAAATCAATTTTGATATATGTCACGTGATCGCTGGTATGGTGGAAAATTGAAAAAAAATGCGATGAAAATGCAAAAAGTAGGGGAAGATGACAAGATAACGATTCATTTATTCGAAAGAGCTGCTCATAATTCAATTTCATATCTATGAAAGAAGCTTGAAGAGATAATGCAAGAAAATTGAAAATAGCTAGTTTTTGGATATTTTCATATCTACATTGTCCGCCATAAACTTGGATACATAAAGGAAAAACGTTTGTTTTTAAAGGACCCCGCACTTTTTATAGGTAAAATGGTTCTTGGTGAAATTGGTCTGAATTTTTAGTATATTGTAGTATTCGATGTACTTATTGAACGTGCAGAATCGCAAAGTTCGATGATAGATAGGTTTTGAAATACATGGCGTTCAAATAAAAATCAGTAATTTTTAATTAATTATTTTCTCGAGATTTGAAAGTGCCAACCGAGGTGCCAACTGCATTTTTTTTCTCTCTTATCATCAACGTACCTTTATATTACTAAATATCATCCATATGGTGCAGATTATATCATTATGTAGAGAGTGAAAAATAACTTATTACCATTTACATGATGAGTTGAATGAACTTCTCGCGTACATTCTACTAGTAGCCAAGATTTTTCACGAATAGTGAAATAGAGAATGTGGAGATCAAAATAAATGTAACATTATATGCAGGGTGATGACCAATAGGAACTGACTGAACTTACAACTTACAACTCAGCCATGAGCCAGATAAAATTCTTGATGCTTGGATAGTTTGACTCGTCCAATAGTGAAAGATGACAAGGAACAGCTTTAACCGAATCCACCTCCCCCGTCGCAGCGCTACGGTTCTCATACAACAAGAAAACCCTATCGGATATCGGGTACATTTTGATTCTTTAAAAGTAAATGAAAAAGAAAAATCAAGACAATTTACAAGGAC
The DNA here is from genome assembly GCA_958298965.1 of Chrysolina haemoptera. Lineage (NCBI taxonomy): Eukaryota > Metazoa > Arthropoda > Insecta > Coleoptera > Chrysomelidae > Chrysolina > Chrysolina haemoptera. Next base: position 22,677,968 of record OY282584.1, on the reverse strand, counting down.
TGAAGTTTAATGACGTTTGCAAGGCGTTCTTTGGACTTCGGATGCTGTTTTGGAAAGGAGAAATCATAGAGATTTGTATCACATTAAATAGCTACTATTCTTGTTATTATAAATAGGGTGAGAATTTGAGATTATTTCGGGCGGTCAATTCACCATATTCACCGTCGCCATATTGTCATGCGACAATACCAACTATACATTGTTACAACGGTTAAAAATATAATGTATCTGTAATAAAACAGCAAAAATCAAGAATGTTTTACTTGGTGCATATTTCATGTGCGTATTTTGTGAGTTTCAGAAAAATGTAGCTGAAGAGAAGATCTAGGATAAATGTGTAGATATACCACTATCAGTATCTGCTTTCACCTGAGCTTCAATAATAACAACATTGGCACTATAACTTAGTAAAACATTTTGAACTTTTATATATTTGTTTTTTATACATGCGGTAAACAAAACATATTTCAAAATATCATTTTCTTTTGATGTCTCTGCAAATTCCGAAACGTTTTTGTTCACGGACCCTTAGTTTTCATCTAAAAATGAAATCAACTTGATTCTAAACTCACTCCCACTCTACTAAACATTTTTTGATAACTGTACTGCCTAAATAAATATTATTTTAGAATTCCACTGAAGTATGTAGGTAATTAGCAAATTTGGTTATTTTTAGTTGAGAACCATGGATAAGTTGATATTGTCGCAATATGGCTATGGTGGCCATGGTCAATTAATCTCTGTTCCTGTTTGTGGTATTTGATTAATCTTACTTGGGTGGGTGTACGTTAGTTATTTCGATTGAACAAGGCCCTTGGCCTTTGACTAATGTCTGTTGGACTTAATACCGTAGAAGTCTCCTCATGAGACACGAAGGACAGATATTGTCGAATACCTTTTTCAAAACGTCTCATTACAAAAAAATCTGAGTAATCTCAAGGACTGACGATTTGAAGATTTGAAGATTTTTTATAGAATTTCCGATTGTTTTAAATCTTGGATCATTGACGAGCACTGGATAACTTTTGTACAACAACGAATATAACATCAAATGACATGCTTAGGGTCAGAACTTTGGTTATAAAAACAGTTATTGAGAGGGGCTTTGGCATAGTACTTTAATGGTTACTTTTCAACTATTATAGGACCATGATTTGCAGCGTGCCTGGATATTGTAGTGATAGTCCAATTCCCATTTCTCCAATAGATTTTGAAAGAAAGTATAGTACTACCAAAATGTTTGAGTATTCCTATTTTTCGCTACAATGCTGCGAAGTGGGTGAAAAAATCTTGCAAACATTACTAAATGATAGCTGCGAGTCCAAAATATAACTACAGGCTGTCTTCCATCTGTTTGCAGCATTAATGATACAGTTCAAAAGTGATGCAGATGGATATCGATGACTTTCCACATATCTTGCATATCCGAGGAACCACAAAACACTCGCTACATGTGCACAAGTTCCTAATGTTCTGGCCCCTGACTTGCAAGTACAATAATATACAGTTATTGGAGACTCTATGGATCGTACAAGATTAGGCTCAGCAATGAATTCGTCCACTTGAAGCTTATCCTGAATATATGCAGCTGATAATTGAATATGATGAATGCCTGTTGAATCTTCCAAGTATTCCAATGTCAAACGGGGAAATTCAGGAACATGGAGATGATTGAGTAAAACCCATCGACCATTTCTTAAATGAAGATTTTTGGCTTCAATACGTGCCTGTACTATGTTCACCTCATGTGATTCATGTTACTGTTTCAACTGTTTCTGGCGTACTTATAAGTAGCCGGAACCGATTAATCAATGCAGCAGCAATGTTAGTGAAATCATGTGAAAACTGTTTTCAGCGTCTTTTCAGCAAGTTTTGATAACGGAGGCAGATACAGTCTCCGAAACGTCAACGTTTTTCGAAAAACAGAAGTATTTTTTGGTTAATTTGATCTCATTCATTCAGATAGGCGAATTCAGTGTAGGATACGTTACTGACAAAAATGTATTTCATTCAAGACAGCAGTCTTGTGAACGCAATAATTTATTGGGCAAACTAATTAATTTGCCCTTCCATCCTTGTACCAGATTTCTTTGGATTAATATTTTTTTCATTTTCAGATTGTGAAAGGTTGCAAATCCAAAAAATCATGTGAAGAACCCCCATCATATTTATCGCTTCAATGTCGAAAACACCCAGTAAATTATGATACTTTCTATTCATGCCTCCCTTAGTACTTTTATATTCTGTTTCATTAGTTCCATAAGTGATAATTATTGTTACGTTACGTATTGAATTACTTATATTGATGTTTCTATTGATAGCCAGCAAATATAAAAATCATGGAAACCTCTATCCGAGTGGAAAACGAATTAGAAAAAACCGTCGCTGCCCAGATTGAAATTCTCGTATTAGAAATAAAAGCGTTGTATCAATCATTTTCACTTTTCCCAGATAGTTCGTTTTTTATTCCGACAAAGCTTAAACCAACAAATTACACTTAACTATCTCTACCTTATATTATTAAATTCATATATCTGATGTGATTATTATCTCTAATCTTCGCCCTCTTTCACATTTATTTTGACCTCCACACTCTCATGTTTCACTATTTGTGAAAAATCTTGAACACTAGTAGAATGTACGAGTGAACAAGTTCCTTCATCTCGTCATGCAAATGGTAATAAGTTTCTTAATTAATAACCTATGAAGCTAGTCACAGCAGAAAACTGAATATTTGGGACAGTGCTGAGGAGAGAATGATGAATATATCAAATAGTAATAAAAGAATTTCACCGAGTTAATAGTGAATTACAGGGTGATTTCTGAAACGTTGATATTTTGTCATTTTTATCATCGAAAATTTTCAAGATCACCGGATATATTCCAACAAAATCATGTTTATACGGCATTAGCTATTTCCGAAGGATAATAAATCACTTGAATATACAGGATGTGTACGAAAGAGCTGGCTATATATTTCACCAATTTTTCGAATAACCCTGTACGAAATGTGTGAATTCTGATTAATGATGGAGTAAGAATAGTATATTGTATGCTAAAATAGTTTTATCAATATTTCATTATTACATCGAATTTTCCGACATCACTAAAATGTTTTTATTTTTCACTCTGTACATAATGATATAATCTGCACCACCTTAATGATATTCAGTTAAATATAGGATAAAAAAATGCAGTTGGCACTTTCAAATCCCTAGAATATAATCAAATAAAATTAATAAAAAATATTTCAAAATGTATCCATCAACTAACTTTGCGATTCTGCACGTTTCAATAAAGGTATGTTGGTGAATTGCATATTATTAAATCAATATAATGTTTAGTCATTCATATAAGAATATGTGCCATCAAATATAAAACAGAGGCGGGAATTGGCGCAGTGGTAGCGCCGGGGCTTCGTGATCGAAAGGTCGCTGGCTCGATCCTCAGATAACGCAAGATGTTTTCAGTTTCAGATGTAAATCTGAGTGATTGAATATTGTTGCTGACTGGGGATAATCCTCCACGATTCACTATTGCGTTAATAATTAACAGTGCTGCTCCTAAGGTGGCGTATGGAGTTAGTAACAAGGCCTATCCAGAACACGTAGCTAATGACCATAGCAGTTGATGCCAACAAAACAAGAAAAAAAATATATAAAACAAGTAGTTTGAAGCAGGTGGTTAGTAATTTAAAGTGAACAAGTTGAGTAGATAATTTGAAATACCTAGAATAGAGGGAAAATTCAAATTGATAGTGAGTGCAATTAACCACTCAAATGAATATTAGGTACCCATATATAGAATTAGGATACGGTTAACTAGTCAGTATGTTGGCGAAACGCGCGTCGATCGAAAGTGACGTAGTTTTGGTATTTTGGGTAGATTATGTTTCTTGAATTGTATTCATACCTCACACCAAAGGTTTCAAATATTAATTTCCGATAACGTTATATGAGTTGCAACGGATTTTTCAGTTGGCAGACATGCAGAAACGAACCGCCATTAGAATTTGTCAGCAATAACAAATGTTTTTCCATATGTAGCCAATTTTATGGCGGACACTGTATATACAAACTTTTTTTTTCTTATGAATAGCTTCACTACAATGAAAAAATTGTATTCCAATTGTAATGACCGAACTATCTCATTATAATAATAATTATAGTTATCGAATATGATTAACTATTTTTTAACTCTTTGTGAGTATTCATACTGGAATACTCAAAGACTTCAATTCAGTTATTAATTGTCTCAACTTCTCGCCATTGAATGAGCAATAACTGCTTTTGGCCAATTGCCAGAATACTGAACAAATGTAGCCTATGATAACTGACTGAATTACACACTCGAGCAGGTGTCCAGAACCAGTTGGTGGATTAAGAAGCGTTCCAGACATGCAGTTACTGTATATAAAAACCAAGAAACCCAAGAGGAGCTTGAAAAATAACATATCCACAGGAGAAGAATTTGGTCGTTTCTAATCAAGAGTGCTATAATGTAGAGGTCATGAAGGTGAAAGGTGTAAATGCATTTAACCCAAATAGTATTTCAAAACATGTAGGTAAGTTGGTATGACCATTTGAATAACGAACAATGTATAGTCCAAAAAACCAAATCTTCTTCACAGAACCTGATTACAATAATTATTAATGAGCTTTCGAAGATCTCATGTTTAACAAACGTTTAAGTTATTGAATACTATTTTTTCATACAACCTGATTAATTTCATCATTTATAGACTTTTCAAGCTCTGGGCTTAACGTTCATTTCATTAAATACTATTTTTTTCAGCAATTGTTTTATTAGTGTGTCTGGAGTATCTGCTCTTTCAGTGTAATAAAGACTGTCTATAGAGACTGGCTTTGAGAATGGAATATTTCATTAGAATTTCTGTAGATGGCGTCCAAATGACAACTTTTATTCAGTTATTTCATTCTCTCTGCCATAAATGAAATTTCTAGGAATATCTTTGGGTTCATTCACCAACAATCGTACCACCTTTGCCTCTGCAATAAGAGTTAGCCCTCAGCATCTTTTATTTAAGGTTTTGGTGAAAAATCCATTAAACGGAAATATAACCAATACATTCAATTAATTTATAAAATCAACAAACTCGAAGTGAGTGCGATACTTTCCAAATATTCCTTGATTGTATGTTCATCATTATTCTCAACAAGTGACTATGACTTTTAAATTGCGGAAAATCGACTTTGTACATATTCCCCGATTTTATTGAGAAACATGGATTTTTTTTCAATAGTCGTTGGTCTACATAATTATTGTCCCAATACTCTATTATTGGGGTACGCTCTCCTGAAGAATTTTGGCAATGATATGAAAACCCCTTTGATTTCACGAGCAATCGCACATTTTCATCCGATCTACGTATAAAGTGTTGTTAATTTTGTGTCTTGGATTCTTCTCCACAAGTTCTGTGATACGTGAAAAAAGCAACCTACAATATTGACACTTAAAATATTTGTTTTGATGCATTCATTGATGATAATTAAGAATCTATTGAATTAAAGGATTCAGTCCATGTTCGAATGTTTTCAATTTATTCATCTGACGATAGCTTATTTTTGGTACAGCTACAGCTTTGTTATCTATCAGGACAAGTATAGTATAAATTTGTAAAAATAAAGTAGGTGCCAACTAGAATGAACCATCAACACACCAATGGTTGTATTTGTGAATCAACGACAAGTTACTGAGGGTTCCAAACATAAATACCCTGTCAGATTTATCTTGTCCAGAGTCCCATAACATAACATTTTCCCCCGTTTCGGTTTTTCTCATTTTATCCCCGAATATTCTCTCACATTATTGAAAGTAATATTTCACTGGAACTGGAACTTGGTAATAATGTGGACGATTCAGTGGATATCCCAAACGTGGAGGCTTGAATTATATTTACCTATATGCATTTCAAAGTTGTTAGTCGCCAATTCACGCATAGATTATCTCACTTTGTTCGACTTCACCTGAGCTAGGAGCATGATTGTGAATTGTGGTTGGTTTTGGATTACCTTGCTTTGCGAAAAGTTTTCACGCACCTCCATGACGCTAAAGTCAAAAAGACTATATCTTTTGAGTAAATATAGACTTCGAATTTTATAAAATCCATTCATTTTTGTGAATTGGTGTGGAAATGATTTCAAACCGATTCAAACAAAGTTTTCAGCGTTTTTTGATAAGGGAGGCGGATACAGTCTCCGAAACGTCAACGTTTTTCGAAAAAGAGAATTATTTTTTGGTTGATTCGAACTCATTTTTTCAGATGTGCAAATTCAGTGTAGGATACGTTATTGACAAAAATTATAATTTCATTCAAGACAGCAGTCTTATGAACGCATTAAATTATCGGGCAAATTAATTAGCCCTTCTACACTTGTACAGGTTTCCTGTGATTAACATTTTTTGAATACCCAAACAAATCATGTCAAATCAGTCGAAAGCTTTTGACAAATCTCATAACACTGCATCAGTTCAATCCTTCCGAATAATTTTGATATATAATTGTTGCAAAAAGGGAAAGATGGCATCTCCTGTACTTTTTCCATGATGGAATCCTTATTAATGTGGACTAAGATTGTTGTGGTTATTCAAAATGGCATCATTCGAATTCTCACCAATTTTCAAGTACCTTATGCTTGATGGTTGTAATGTGAGGAATTTCTTCAGCTGATATGGAAAATTCATCTAAGGAGATGAAAGAATTTTATTCCCATTATCTTATATAATGCGGAAGGCATCGTGAAAATGAGAGGAATCATAATATTGTCAGTTGAAATTGAGTATATCCAGTTACTGCCGTATTCTTCCTCCAAAATGTAATCGTGTTCATCGTGATGGAAATTAATTAAAACCACAATTCGCCATCTCCGAAGACCACCAAACTGAGATACAATTAATAATCCCCTCCCGGATCATAAAACTAATCTATCACACGGAGTGGAAACCTTGGGGAACGATTTATATTTACTGAAAACTTCCAAATTCAGAGCAATATTTTTGCCCCGTTCGGGGTTTAAAAATCTGATTGATGATTCAGTTATTGTTTCAATTTGTTTTGAAAGTTTCGTGATTCGATGTGTTCGAAAGGTGCTTTCATGAAGTTGTGAAATTTATATTACGGTTTTCGCTTCCTACACTGATGCTGGTGTTTTATCATTTTTTTTTTCACAAAAAAGGTGAAATTTCTCCGCTACCACCATTAAATTCTGGTTATATTCGCAGATTTGTTTGCGTTATATCACTCAGAAATTTTGATATAGTTCAAAGCAGGCTCAATTACATGCCTATGTTTTGTATCTTCGGGTTAACATGTGAAGTAAAATTCTAGAATGCTTTGAATATATCGTAAGAACTAGGAAATCGAAGACTACCGGAGAAAATACTGGGAAGAATACAAATTTAATTCGATTCAATTTATATTTCATCCATTGAGCTGTGAAGCTATGGGACAAGTCAGGTATAACAAATATGCATAATACACGTAAAACATAAAACATTAACAAATATGTAAGTACAAACATTCGAGTTTATTGAAGATTGTCAAGAACCTTATTTATATTATAGAGGAGAAGTATTTTTGTTCTTTTCTTGAATGTATGCAGGCTATTAATCAATTTAAGAGCAAACGATACCTTAGATGAAACGAGTATCGGTGAGTATCGGATATAGTGTTTGAATAATTCTAAATCTAAACGATCTCAAGGAGCCAAAAATCCCAAAGAGCGTACAATGAGGCAATCAGGCCATCTAAATGAACAAGAATATCTTAGGTTGATAACGAAATGACCTCAAAGGAAGTGAGAATTGAGATGAGTCATCATATCCCTGCTGATAAGAATATTACGATCCTGTCTGTCCCCAGGCAACATTCCAGCACCCTGGAGATCATTCATAATCAACTACTCCCAAGCCAAAGCCATCCTTCGTCATGAGGACGCTTAAAAGGCTGACAGACCGTCACAGAGAACAACAAGTCATAATAGACGCCAAGTTGATCTGAATCGAAAGCAAAATATATTTCGGAAATAATTTGAAAACGACAAAATGGAGAAGGGCTGAACGGGGTGAACTTTTAAAGGTTTAAAGTGGTATTTCCCGGTTTTTCGCGATATGCAACGGAAGTTCAGCTCCTATTGAAAAACGTTATTCAGCAAAGGTGTTATAGTAAAAAGATCTATAAATTTATATTCATCATTTTTCCAAATATGGGGAAAATCGATTTTTTTCTCAGACATTTTTTTTACGAAAATAGGTGTAAATTCAATAATAATAATAATAATTGATTTTATTGATAGTAGTACCTACATACATGAAAAATACAGAAAGTAACAGAACGTGTGAATGTAACATTTAAATACTATCAAAAGGCAGGATTCAGTCTCTTACCAGGTCGAAGGCCTGGTTCGAGCTTACTCTTCCATCCAACCAGAAATAGAATTAAAAAATAATGTAATTAAGTTCTTTAGTAAATGAATAAATATAAGGCAACAATTTACTTGGTCTAAAACTAAGATTGGGTAGTTTATTATCAAGCATAAGTTGTTTCAGTTCCCGTTTGAATCCATTGACGGAACGAGATTTCAGTCGGTATCCTATTTTATGAATGGGTGGTATGAGCAAATGCTTAAATCTCTTTAAATTGTATACATTCGTTCTGTAGTTAATTTTTTCATGAAGATAACTGGGTTTCATAGTCGTGACTATCTTATGAAATAGTATACAAGCGTGAAAAATTCTGCGATTTTCCATGTTCATCCATCCGAAAGTTTTCAGGTGGTGGAAAATGTGTTGGCGTCTAATTGTGCCAGTTATGAATCGAATACATGAATTTTGTAAAACCTGTAGCCTTTGGTCCATAGACCACATCAGCAAAATTTGCGTGCGATAACACGAGAACATCACATAAAAGTTTTTTGGATTTTATGTTCAACACATCTCTATTAGACGTGTGTAGTGAGAATCTGAGAGAATGGTCAAGTATCAGACCAATGTTCCTTGTTTTTTCTTTGAGAGGAAGTTGCAGGTTCTCAAGGGATATATTAATGTGATCCCATACCATTTGCTCATGGCAGCCCTGCCGAAGAGCATAACAAAAAATTTCAAAGGGTTTACCTTGAGACAATATTCATTCAAAATCTCCATCAAAGCCGATCTTCATTGATTCGTTGGCAAGCTGAAATGACAGATTCATCATCAAAATATTTATAAATTTGGGTGTCATCAGCGTAACTATGAATACCTATTTGTATAAATCAGGCATTCCGTAAACTGAGATGTATAGATTACAAAAAGAAGGGGTCCAAGAATGGACCCCTGAGGAACACCGTTTTTTGTAGTGAGATATTTTGAGTTTTGAGTTATTCAAAATAACGGAGTGGGATCGCTCAGACAGATAATTATTCAGCAGCCTCACAACATCATCAGAAAATCCAAGGTATGATAGCAGACACAAAAGAAGGTGGCGGTGAATTCGATCCAAAGCCTTTGAGAAGTCTATCAAAACCAATATACTGAGTTTATTGCCATCCGATGAAGCGTGTATATCATCCACAACTTTCAACATGGCAGTAGTGCAACTGTGGTCAGCACGAAAGCCCGATTGAGTCAAGATAATTCCTTATTTGAAGATTGACATTTTTTTTAAAACAATTCAGAGGTATCGCATAAGATATTCATTGTGGAAAGATCATTAAGATTTAGTGGGTTTGATATTTTGGCCAATGGAATTATGTGAGCCTTCTTCGAAATAGAGTGGTAAACATTATCTCTGATACATGTATTGAATACGTAGGTGATGCAAGGCAAGAGGAGAGGGCAACAGCACAATAGCATACTGGCAGTTATTTTATCGGGGCCTGCGGCGTTGGATTTCAAAGAGAGCAAATATTTAAAAACTTCTTGTTTATCAGTTTCGTGTAGATGAGAATCCGAATTGATTTTTTTATTACCGGAAAAAAAATCCATTATATCCCTATCTGGAGTTATCATTAAGGATCAGGATCAGGAACAGGATCACAGAAAAACTGACTGATATCGTCAGCGTCGCCCAAGTGTTCAGGAATTGAAATTGCTGACTTTCTACAATGGATGTCCATATCCGCAAGTTCTTTCCAGACATTTCCGCTATTTCTCAGTTTAAACTCAATATACGCTTTTTTTTCGAGTTTGTACGATTGGTGAGGTTTCTCAGTTGCTTATAGTATGCCCAAGAGTGTACGGATCTGGATTTTTTATGTCTGACAAGAGCTCTGTCTCTAAGGAGCATAAGAAGTTTCAAGTTTTCAGCCAACCACGGTGCTCGTTTTTTTGTGACTTTTATCGTTCTTACGGGAGCATGCCTATCAAAAGTGTTGATGATAATAGAATTGACAGCGTCAATCTTATCGTCAATGTTATGAAGATTATAAATAAATTGTAGGTCGGCGATCGTGAGTGAATGGGTCGTTATCGAAAAGTTTAAAATCTCTATAAGTATATTGAAAGTCGATACGAGCAGTATTCACAAAGCTAAATGTACAAGACACCAGGCAATAATCGGAGAAATCACTACAATCAACAATATAGCACAGGAGCTTATAGGTATATTTTCAGAGCAGAAAATTAAATCTAACAGTTTACAAGTTGTCAAACTGTAGCGGGTGGGTTTCTTGATAATTCAAGTGAGCTGTAATTTTTTTTGTACCGAGATTTTTTTCCGACAAATTTTGAAAAAACGACCTCATATTCAACTGAAAAGTTTCACCGGTAAAATTCTTCTTTTCAATCTTGCCTGCCGCCATTTTTCCACATAACCTCAAATTTTACGAGAAAATCGAAAAAATCATTTCGTGTGTGGTGTCTTCTGAATCACTTACATCTTCATAAATTACTTTTTCAAATATTATGACAAGTCGCAAACATGGCTTGAATTGCACAAATTTAGGTACAAAAAGTGTCATGGTTCAGAAACTTGTCATAATATTGAAAAAATAATTAATGAAGATGTAAGTGATTCAAAAGACAACACACACGAAAAACCGGCAAATACTAGGCATAATACAATGTGAAGACTACGAAGACGATGAAGAGCTTGATGATTCAACAGATGCCGAAGCAGATAATGAATAGTGTATTTTTAAAATTAATTTTTGATTGCATTAACAATCAACTTTCTCAGTTTACTTTCTTGAACATTTATAATTTCCTTAAATTTTAATGTAAATACTATATAATAATACGTTTTTATAATAAACAGTTTTCTACTTAAAAAACGTGATTTGAATGTAATGACAAATCTTTTTGGAATTGCAAAAAAACTTCTGATTTAGATCATAATAAGTTATAGTTCCACCAAATTTTGTGAAAAACATTCTTTTTTGCGTGAAAAAATTAAAAACTGAAAAATCGGTTTTTCCGACTTTCCCGGAAAATTTGAGGTTATAAGGAAAAATGTTGTTTAGGAAAGTTGTGAATCTTTTCATTTTCTATAACATTGCTCATTAATTGTTTTCGATAGAAACTCAATCTTCTTTGCAAATCGCGAAAAACAGTGAAATACCTACCACTTTCAACCCCTGAAAGTTCACCCCGTACCACCCTTCTCCATGTTGTTGACTCCAATTTATGTTTCCCGTCATTCCAAAAATATTTTGCTCCTTTTCCAGGAGGTTCCATGGTGTCAATAACTCATTTACCACAAAAATGTATCAGCCCTGGTCTGTACAGGGTGTTAGGTAAGTACGAGGCCAAACTTGAAGGGGTGATTCTTAGATGAAAAGTTCGATGACACTTCGTTTCCAAGATACAGGGTTGCAACATTTTTAAATTAAATGTTTTTTTTATCTTAAAAATCCTTCATACAGTGGCGTTCCGGAAAGCACCTATACCAATATATTTTTGACAGAAAAAATGTGCGCCTCTAGTTTTTTGCAGTTTTTGTATTTGTTTCACATTGAGCAACTGAAACTGCATTTATTTTCATATCCGGAATTTTTTTTGTATTTTTGAGAAAAAATATAAATATCACTTTATGAAGCAAGATACGAAATAAAAAAATCTGGAGATAAATAGTTGTAATTTTAGTTGCTCACTGTGAAACAAATACAAGAACTGCAACAAAAACAGTGGCGCACACTGTTTCTGTCAAAAATATTGGTAATAGTTATTTGAGTAAAAAGGAATGTAAAGATGTGTTAACATTCGAGGTAACTGGAGTTTTCTTTTGGTGTTGGAATACTGAGAAATACTATCCACCAGATAATCTTTATTCGACATATTGTCAGCCAACAGCTTCACCTTAAAGTATTTTGTAGAATAATCATCGGCAGTTGAAATCTCCAAATTCAAATCTGCATCATCGTGAGTAAGATAATCCAAAACTTGTCTGTGCAAATCCATCAGGATTTCAAATTTCTGCTCCAAAAGGCGTACATTACTGGCCTTATCTAAAACAGTATCATTATTCCATCGAAAACTCGGTCAAAAGAACTCCTTTGAATCGCAAGTACTTTTTCCATCTTATCCATATTCAGGGTCCTGTTACGGTCGCCAAATGTTAAAAATTCGAGATGCATCTACCCGGTGACTGAATATGTCAGTTCGAAGGACGATATTTGGATTAGGATAGAGTAAAAATACCAGAAAAACTTCAATTTAATTTGAATTATCGTTTACAAGTATAACTTGTCTCTTTCAAAAACTTCAATCTCATGTCAAAAATAACGTTTCAAATGAAATCAATTATGAGTGTGAATACAAACAATTTTTTTTTTTTTTTTAACACAGAGATGTCAACTTTCCGCAACAAATGATTTTTTGAAGATGTACTTCTATAGTTCAACCATTCAATTATTCTTGCAGTTTGTAGATGTATCAGTGTGATCATAAAGTCGTTATAAATGTTTTCATAATTGCTGCTGAGAAGCGAAATCGATTTTCACTTAATAATGAACCTTCTGGCGGAGCGTGTTCACGAAAGCTTAGTCTGCCATTGAGACCTGTTGATAGTTTTTTTGCGTCAACTGAGCGCGGTTTCGGAACAAGCCAAGTGAACGATTTATATGTATGATGCCGAAAGCCGTTATTCATAACTGGTTCATTAATTTGTGCCAGCAAGGTTTTCTATCCGTTAGCGTCACGTCGTTGAAAAAGTGATGATATTCGAAAGAAAATGGACTGAGAGATAAAAGGATTGGAGTAAGAGACTTGATACGTAGTTTCGTACGACTAAACTATTTTCCATTATTTACCACATCTGTCTCTATGATAGTAGGTTGCGTAAATCACACTTGTTAGTAAGTAATTCACTTACCGTTCAGAGAAAAAAAAAGTTATTACAATATTTTTTTTTTAATTTAAAGGGTATATTTTTGTACCAACAATTAAAATTTAAAGCCCATGCAACCGTGCCACATACGTCATAGTGTAACATATGACGTATGTGGTATAGTTAAACTCGGACAAATCTGAGATTTTGATTATTAATATAAAAAATAGCATTTCAAATAGGATGTGTTGGTATGAATGATTCAATATAGAGTAATTAAGGTTTACTTTCTATTTAATAACGATAAAGCAGTTATAACAATTAGGTATTTATTGGGACTAGGCAAGTGGCTCTGGTATTATCATAATTATGTGTACTCATTGAAAATGTGGTACATGACGCAGAACCATAATAAGAAACATTGCAGACTTCATTGCCGCCGTGTAAATGTTTTTCTGCGAACTCAGCTCCCATATATGCAGCTTAAGATTTCCACCCACCTTGCCTTCTCAATCCCAAAACTTCCATTTCTTCATTGGCCAGAAGTGTTGTATATTCTGCAATTGTTGAACACCACTTACAATTGTGCCTTTTCCCACTACCTGAACACTGCAATTTCCATTTCGATAATTCAAAAACAAATGGCTTTGGTTTTGTGTGGCCGAAGCTTCATCTATATGCAGCTCTCTAACTATTTAGAGAGCTGCCTTTATGATTTACTGGCAGGTAACGAAACTGTCTGCTGGGCATGAAATATTATTTATTTATTGAGAAACAAACAGGACTAGCCTAAATTACATGTTTCCATAAAATTAATTAATGTCTAGGAAAGAATGATAAGGCACATCGTACGTTTTTATTAACAATTGGAACTGTAGGGACTTATCTCACCAAGACTGCAGTTTTAATTTTGCCCATACTATTCATAACAAAAATGTGAAAGCATAAACAAATGAAGAAAGATGTGGAAATGGGAGCATTTTAGTTGTGTTACGAGTTGACAAATTTCATAACTTCAGACTTAAATCTTCTCTGATTGACATCGAATATACCATAGCTTGCTACTGAGTTTATGTTATTATAAAGGTGGCAAAGCCTTTCAACAGAACTGTGGCCTTTTGTGTGAAATGTTTGTTGCCTAGGTCGCAATCCCCTCGGACCAATATAAAAGTTGATTTGTTGTAATAATTAACTACTGTGAATAAAATTATTAGTTTGAAAAGAAACATTAAATTACTAATACGTCTTCTAACATCTAGCTTAATTATGTTGAATTCTTCCCGTATATGATTATATGAATTGTGATCAGGACTGACACCATGTTTTTTGTAATATAAATATTTCAGGAATTTATTTTGTACCGTTTCAACGCTTTGACAGAGGTACTGTTGTGGTGGGTCCCATATTATACTTGTATATTCTAGCTTACTTCGTACTAGACTAACATATAAGAGTTTTAAAACTTCAGTATCATCAAAGTGAAAAGTGGATCTTTTCACAAACCCAATCATTTTATTGGCTTCTCGAATTATTTTATTTATATGACTATTAAATTTTAAATCGTCTTGAAAAAGAACTCCCAGGTCAAGTTTGGTGGTGACTCTATCTAGTGGTTTATTTTGCATATGATATACGAAATTATGTGACCTCCTGTTTCTGCTAAACGTTAGTACTTTACACTTTGACTGGTTGAATATTAACTTGTTTTCTCTGACCATATTGAAATTTTGTCCAAGTCATTTTGAAGCTCCAAGTAGTCATTGACGCTGCAAATACTTCGAAAAATTTTGAAGTCATCAGCATATAATAAGCAGTCAGATGAAACTTCCTTGGGCAAATCGTTGATAAACATGAGGAACATTAGCGGTCTTAAGTTCGATCCTTGGGAATTCCTGAGCCTGCTAAGAAAACTTGTGAGGCCTCTCCCTTGAAAGTAACGAATTGTGATCGTAGTTTTGAGTAAGACAGGAAGAATTCTATAAGATGATTACTTAATCCATAATTTTTAAGTTTTGCTAACAGTAGGTCATGATTGACTTTATCGAACGCTTTTGTCAATATTGCTGGTGATATGATTAGTAAACGTTAATAGATTTGTTTCTATTGATCTGTTACGACAGAAGCCATGTTGTTCAGTAACAATACAATTTTTGAATGCCTCATATAACTTTCCGTGTATGACAAATTCGAAAATTTTTGCTATACAGTTCAGAACTGCCACCGGTCTATAATTACTAATAATTCTTTTATCGCCATTTTTATGAATTGGTGTTATTTTTGATAACCTGAATTCCTTTGGAAAGACTCGTGTACTCAATGATTTATTAAAAATTATGAGAAGTGGATAAAGTAATGATTCTCTGCATGCCTTGAATATATAACACAGAATGTTATCAGGTCCTGCAGATTTCTTTGGTTTTAGTTTTTGGAATGCCTTTTGTAGCTCTTCAAGGGTTATTGTTTCAAAGTGTACGTTTTGTTGATAATTGAAATGTATTTTGTCGGAAAGTTGGTTTATTACTCTGGGATCATACGTTGATTCATTTTCGTATACAGAGGAGAAGTAATCTCCGAATTCACCTGCTATAATTTTTGGATCTGACACCTCTCTATTTGTTACTTCAACGTAGGTTTCAGTTGATTTATTTTGTCTTTGTTAACGAAATTCCAGAATAGGTTTGGGGTTTCCTTTATGTTGTTTTGAATGTTCTCCAGGTAATTTTTGTATTCAACTTTGATTTTTCGTTTGATTTCTGCCCTCAGAGTTTTATATTTTGTTAGATAATATTCCGATTTACTCTTCCTGCGCCTGTAAAATTCCTTATCCCGTAAGTCTGATTTTAGTTCTTCTGAAAACCATGATTGGAATACATTTTTAGTTTTAGTCGGTTTGTATTTTGGTACACATATGTTAAGAATATTATAGAATACTTGATAAAAATATGTCACACTATAATTAACATCATTGAAAGAACCCAGCATCGACCAATCAAAATCCCTCAAAAGTTCATAAAGTAAATGAAAGTTCGCTTTCTTGAAGTTGAATTTTTCCTGAAGATTGTTTGTTTGCACGTTTTGAGTACATTTTTGTTTTTCCATTCTAGCAATATAGCAGGGTGCTGATTATCGTTTTTTACCAGCGGCATCGTCTCCTCAATTACACTCACATGTATAGTACTTAGTAGTCTAAAATTTTATTATTTTCATTCAAAACATTATTGTAAAAATTCAACTATTAGAGTCCATTATTGACTGAAGTAGGGGGTTTATGCCAATCCTGGACCTCCCCCCACCACTGCTCTTGAGAGTGACCTTGGGGAATGACCTTCAGAGGATGATCTGGTTAGTGGTTGGTGACCTTGAGGGTAGTCGACTTTGGGGGTTGATGACCTTGAAAGTTGGTGACCATGGATTTTGAAGGGTGAATTTGAGTATGGGCCACCTTGAAAGTGTGTAACCTTGATATCAATTGAGCTTGAGAGTGGATGACTGTTCAATTGGTTGACCTTCACTGTAGACCGATATCTTTGAAGACTATTGAGTAAGAGGGTGTATTGAAATGAATTTAGCATTGACATATTCGGTTGAAGTGACCTTGAATATTTTTCTATCTTCATTCATTTCAACCTCAAATATACCCCTTCCCTTCAACGATTGCTATAAAAGCTAGAGAGTAGATACTTACGAATTCAGTTTGCACCGCCCATAGTACCAGAGTGAGCCTTCATAATCAGTTTTTCCGAGTTGGCATCGAACTATAGTGCACCAAAAGGAACATATCGCAATTCAGGTGAAAATATTTTATAGTTTTCTACCATAATTTCTACATATTCGAAAATGGATACCCTAAAATTTGATTTTGAAAAAATAAATTCTGCTATTCAACACATAGAAACTCTAGAACAAAGACCTATAACATCACTAACGATCGGTAAAGCTTATAAAGTTGAAAAAATGGCAATGTATTCTACAAGATATGGTAAATCTATTCAGGTAATTCTGTTGGAAGATAATGTCAAATTCAAATCATGGCTTCCGAAACGAGTCACCGAGCAATTAACAGATGAGATTATTCAAATGATAAATTCATCAAAGTCCAAAGTGGTAATAACATATATAGGGCAGAGTTCTCAGGAATTTTCTGGTGCGAAAACCCGATCGTTAGTAAAGTTCGATGTGATAGAGTAAAAGTATAATTATAATATGTAAATTCATGGTAGAATATAAAATATTGTTAATCCACCTACTCAAAACGTAAGGTGAGTATGGTATAGCTTGTGATAATGATTTGAAACTGATAGTCACTATTTATTTTTCAGAACTTCCATACAAAGATGTGGATGCAATATTCCAGCGAGTTGTGGACAGAGGCTGTAGATATAGATTCTGCAATTGAAAGATTGCGTTGTGAATTGAATGATTTGAGTTGGGATGCACTACATTCGGCAAATTATGATATGAACATTTGTTTTGATGTTGAGGAGGTCCGACGAGTTTTGGAGCTCAGCAATAAATATGACTTTGGTGTAAAGTTGTGTAACAAATATTCCTATGGACTCATTAGTTTGGATGAGTATTGCAAGCAGATGATTGAAGCGGAAATGAGAAGATTTTTATCAGACCTGATTGCATATTTACCAGGAGATATAACAGAAAAATATCAACTGAGAAAAGACGAGTATAGCTCAGATGGAGAAGAAGGGAATGTGTGTGAAAGTGGTGAAGTTTTGCAGTCTACATAGAAAATTATTTTTAGTATGCATATATTAATATTCATTTTATAAATAAAAACAACATTGAAAGTATTTTTTTTTATTTACTACTATATTATGATACATTCAAAATATGAAAAATAAGATACATATCAATAAAATATTATGATAATCCAATCTGAATTGAACCATTGAGTGCACTATAGCTCAAATAGGCATCGTGTAGTATAAGTGCATATACTTTCGTGTTGGCGGGAAATTTTGTCTTTCGGGTTTCGAACTCAATTTTGATGTCGACGGTGGATGACTTCATGGCATCAGGTTGATGGGAGCAATCGATGACGAAAAGAGGATTATTCCGGAAGCTTCCAATATCCATCATTGGTTCACTCATAGGCTTGTTGTAGTAACTGCGTTGGAAATTTTCGTAAGCATAGTAGGCTGAAGAGTCCAATTTTTTATCGAAATCCAGATTCCAACGTTCGTATGGAAATACTTCAGAATTCAAATATAAACGGATATTATTTATATTTGCATTAATAAACTTCGTCGCATCTTTTGAAATATTTTCGGAATGATCTGTGTCTTGGAACCCGATAATGATGAATCGAGGCCTTTCGAGGCTATTGGTAGTTTTCACAGCCCATATGTCTGAAGCTGTATCACGAAGTGATGGTAACTCATAAAGATCCCACATACGGTAGGCCATTTTGACTTTGGCACTACTATTTTTATTAATTCGGTTCAAGAGCTTCAATTTCTGGCGATCTTCTGGTACAATATGTCTGATTCTCCATTCTATTTTTGTGATTTCTAGTTCAGCATCAATCTCGCCTATGAATGAATTTTTGAAGGATCGAGCTATAATCAGAATGAGTTCCTGCTTAACATTCAAAATACCCTTGGTGTAATCTTCAGCGAATCCCATAATGTATTTTAGGGGCAGTTTGCCGCTGAAAAAATTACTTGCAGGATCCAGTATATCTTGTTTATTCTGATTCAGACCCCAACCTATTGGTAGTAAACTATTCTCATGTGTTTTTCCGAATGATACCATAGTTTTCAATGTGGTTGTTATGCCTGGCTTTCGTACAACTGCAACTTGTTCACCACCCATTTCGTAGCGGATTTCATCAAACAAGAAAGCCAGAGCATTATTTGAAAGATAACATCGTTTGTTGGGCTCTGAAGGTGTGAATTTTCCCTCGATATAAATGTAGCTATCTGCTATATCGAGAATTAGATCTTGAAAATTGATGGGAATTCTGATTTCGTCCGAATTCTTATAATATGGTGATCCATAGGGCTTATATGTATGCTCATGCAAACTAATCAGGGAATGATCGAAAATTGGCTCTTCAAAAACTTCTAACATATCGCTTGTAGTGAAAGCGGCCATGTTTTATTTCTTCTTGGTATACCTGATCTTCAAGCCAATTGATTTCAGAAAGTTTAGATTACTAGAGCTGATGGTATATCTTGATTGTTTAACGGGCTCACGTGAAATGAATCGGTTTATGATTTTTCTCTTCTTTATATCAGCATGATCCTCAACCCCATTGTACATACACCGTTTCGGTTTCAATCGCCGGACATTATAACAAAACCCCATTGTATTTTCTTGGCAGAGGTCAATATTACAATTTTTTCAACTCCAATTTTATAATTATTCTTTCACCATTGAACTCGATCAGATGCCCACGATCGTCCAAAATGCGCAGAGTAATGTTGTCGAGAATACTGACGGCCTTCGGGCTTGATTGGCATATAAATTATATTTCGTGGTTCCTTTGTGAGTTTGTATCCTGGCTCGACATCAATATCGAATTCGAAAATGCTGTGACATTCCTCACCATTCAAATACGCTCCAGAAGTGACGTTACAATCCACACGGATTATTCTCACATTATTGATATTCACAGGTAATGTTGATTCATGTGTTTCACCGATACCAAAGACCTTAGGCTCGAATCCTAAAAGACCAGCGATAGAGTTTTCATGTAAGAGGTTGATGTAATATTTCGATCGCATTTCACATTTCAGAGTATTGTTGTTTGGATGTAGGAGAAACACATCATCCATATTCTTTTCGGTGACATTTTCAGCCAGTTTCTCTTTAGATCTAATGGATCGCTGTATAACTTTATTGATTTCATCAATTTCATAAGCGCCAGGTGGAATTTTAATGGTTATGGGTGAAGAATTGATTCGTTTTGAATAGCTGATCACATTATTCTTCACAGTAACATTGAAAATTGAATTGTAGGAATAGAAACCATGTAAACCCAAACCATAACTGCTACTCGTATCCAATTCGACTGGTGGGTAAAAGTTAGCGCTCAACTCGCTTGAGTCTCCTGATAGCGAGAACGTTCGTGACATGACTGTTCAATTGTTAGTATTCCAGGACATTTTATTGCTGGAAACAGAAATGATACAGCATCCGTCTCTTTTTTGGTGGTGATATTAAATGGGTGTCAACATCATTTTTTGCTACTACATTTACATCCTTCACATTACAGTAGCAACAAAATATTTTTCGGGGTATTGGTCCATCATTCACATCAGATGAACTGCAAGTATCAACATCATTATAATGCTCCTGGCAGTACTGATACTTCAAGACATCAATATCATTTTGAAGGTGTGGTGGTAGTTTATCCCACACTGCCGCAATTTCCCCAGCAGCACATCCAATCAACACTTCTTTGGGCATATCAGAAAGTTGTTGTTTACTCATTTTATTCAAACTACGTAGTCTAGAATATGCATTTAATGAATGCGCCATCCTCTTTATGCTTTCTCTATCCTGGATAGGGGTTTTGTCCATAGTGGCTTACCGTATAGAAACTGCAGACACAAATGACCACACCACACTGTATTGAACCGTTGGTGTCGCTCATAGTTATAGCAAATTTCACTAGCTGGTTTTGGTCCACTGTGAAAATAACGAATTAGTTCTTTGGGGGGAGGTAAATCACCAAAGCTGTCATAGTATTGCACTGATCCTCCATTTTTTTTATATGCCACCCAGTGTGTTCCTGGGCCGTATCGGCTATCTAAATTAACTACTGCGGATTCACATCGATGCGGTCCTGAAAGTGGAAGATCGTCACGCATAAATACACCGCGAAAATTTGTAATTTTCATTTTCTTAGCGATTAATTTGATGTCAATGTCAGAAAGAGCTCTCCGGGGTGGCATATTCATAGGTTTTTTGAATTCTGATGCTTCAAATATAATCCTAGACCTTTGCGGTACGGTTTCAAATACATTCCTTTGCCTTTGTGAGAGCAATAGCTTCCATGTACTTATTGTGGCGGTTTGACTCATTCAACTGGTCTCTACTAGCTCTTGCTGCTTGTACTGCTTTAGTTATACCTGCTGCTGCTCCAGTAAGAGTGCCAAGTGCTGATAACCCAGCAAATATTGGTATGAGTGGTAGAAGTCCACCAACTTTGGGAATTGGTATCACCCGAGGTGTACGAATTTTATTTTTTCCTCCTGCCTCTTTTGTGTATTTACGGGCTGCTTTCAGCGCGATTTGGGTGGCTTTTCTCAAATTATTTGCAACAATTTTACCTCCTCCTGCTTCACGTAAAACATTTCGCACCTTTCTTACAATGCCAGAACCGAAGGCTACTACCTTTCTAATATTTTTTGCTTTTTTCTTCTTAATTTTTCTCATAGCTCGAATATTTCCCTGTTTACACGCTTGAGTTGACTCGCATCCCATACCAAATCGACGCTTTCCCTTCATTATATTTGTAACCAACCAAGCAGAACCTTTCTCTCCAAGAGAAGCGTTTTTGTCTTTGAATCTGCTCCAAGCAGCTTCTTCAAGCTTCTAGTCTGCCTTGTGCCTACTGTTGAGATCCGAATTCAGTGAATAAGCAATATCGTGCTCCTTGCATGCGAAATCTAGTTTATTTATGCCGGGATCTCCTCTTGCCAACCTCTTATGTAATCTTGTTCCAGGACCACAGTACTGATAACCACCAGGTAGATGCAACTCAATGGGTAGTTTATTGATTAGAGAATTAACCAAACCTCTACCGCCCACTTGTTTACGTTTACAACCGTTCTGATTGAGTTTTGTCATTTAAATAAAAGATTCAGCGAAGCACTGCACTTATATAGTCTCTAGCTGTCGTACAATGCGCATTGTGAAACAGAAACAAGAGTTTAAAATCGATAATTTTGACGAAAAAGTAAATGATGGACTGGGGAGGCACAGTGAACGACGCCATGGATCTCTCCTCCCATTATCAATTAGGGGTCTCATTATTGGACCTTCGAATTGTGGGAAGACAAATGTGATGATTTCTTTACTAACTCACCCACTGGGATTGCGATTCGCGAATGTGTATGTTTATTCAAAATCTCTATATCAACCCAAATATGAGTATTTACGAGGAGTGTTGAAGCCGATTGAAGGATTGGGATTTTATACTTTTGGAAATGTCACGTCTGGAATAGTAGAACCATCAGAGGCTAAACCTGATTCGGTATTCATCTTTGATGATGTTATGTGTGAAAAGCAAGATGTTATTAGAGCATATTTTAGTATGGGGCGCCATAAAAATGTTGACTGTTTTTATCTAGCCCAAACATATTCCCGTGTTCCGAAGCAATTGATCAGAGATAATTCAAATTTCATTGTAACATTCAAACAGGATGACATGAATCTCAACCACATTTTTTCTGATCATGTATCGCCAGATATGACGTTTAAGCAGTTTCAAGATATGTGTGCAAAATGTTGGAATGACAAATATGGATTTCTAGTTATCGACAAAGATAGAGAACTACAAGAAGGTCGTTACCGTAAAGGGTTTGACAATTTCATATATCTCTGATGTTTTTTAGATATTTGGCTCAATCTGAAGTTGAACAGGTCAGTGATACGTTAGCATTCAGAACGTCAATACTATGGACGAACAAAAAAGCGATGAAATAGATTTGAAACGGAAATTAATTGAGGCAACAGAGGCAGTTCGAAAAAAATTTAATTACATTAAAAATAACCGCATAAGCGACCAAGTGGCGCTTTCAAAAATATATGAACCAATAATCGAACCACTGAAAACTATATCATCTAATACGTTCAAAATAAATCCTTTACCGGTGGTGAGCCACTCAAAAAAATTTACCAAATCCATAGAGAGTAGTACCCCGCTCCCAAAATTGAATTTTATGGAAAGTGATGACAAAGATGTGAAATTTAATGCTGAAGAAACATCGATAATGCATACACCATCATCCTCAATGGTAACCACAGACCCCGAATCACCAAAGGTAGCGGACAGCAATGGGGAAGTCTCCAGCCATATTCAAAAGTTGTTATCTGGAAATTCTTCATATGATACGATATTCGGTGTCCGGTTAGACCCCATTACGAATAAGCTAAAAATGGGCGATTCCAATGTAGACTTTATTGAAGGAAGAATTGTATTCAGTAAAGATGGTAGGACCATTGGTACTTACCAAGGCACATCCAACTTATACAAGTTGATATTCATGAAAGTACCTCCGGGAAATATGTCTGCTACTGAACTGAATACATATGGTGACATACTCAGATTAACAAAAGCAGCGTATAAAAATCACGACCAAGCACAGGGTTTATTGCCTAATAAATGGAAGAAATATCAAAAAATAATCAAGCCATTATTATCTGTAGACAACACATTGGAAAACCTTTCTATAGGAGGTGCTGGAATAATGAAAATACCATCCCGAAAACTATTTGGTGGAAACAAACCCATAAGTTACATTTATTGGAATAGCTTGGATGAATTAATCGACAGGCTTCGACTCCTTTGGAGTTCAAAAATGGCTGGACATACAGGGCATGATAATGAAATATTATCAATAATAGAAGAATTGCGCGAAGAGGGTTTAATCAACTGAACGTGTATGTATATTATTTCCTGAGTGTGTGAATTATGTTCATTCTTCTGAAGATATTCCAACGATGAATAACACAATCGACAAATTTGGTCGTAGACGGGGTGGTGTGAAGGTGATTGTTGGAAGATCAGGAGTTGGATTCATCCTCACAGCAGATGGAAATTATAATATTCAGAATAAACGTCTGTGGAATATTGGTGAACCCTCCGACACGAAAGATGCTACCACTAAGGGCTATGTTGATGACCGCATAAAAGAGACTAAGGAGTTGACCCTGTCCGCTGTGCAAGAATCAGTATCATCAGTAATTCGTGAAGCGAGAGCATATTTTGATTCCAAAATTACTGAACTCAGATTTGTCATCGGCAAGAAGTCGGATAGCTCAATCGAGCAAATTTCCAAACTGGAGCAGTTAATCCATACTTTAGAAAAGCGAATCGTTAAAGTAGAGCAGTCAACAACCAAGGCTCCACCTAAACACTGGAGGACTGGGCAATTAGCTTTACCGCCTTCCTGGGAACCGACTTCTGTAATAGAGAGTTGAAATGAGTACCGCTAAAAGGCAAGTTGTTGAGGAACTGCATAAGCCAGCTCGACGAAATTTTCCACGAAGGAAGACCATAATTAAAGGGTTTTCAGATTTATGGCAGATGGATCTGATGGAGATGCAGCCGTATGCAAAAGAAAATAAAGGTTATAGATATATCCTCATCGTAATAAACTGTTATTCAAAGTTTGTATGGTCAAGACCGCTGAAAAATAAAACGGGAAAATCCGTTACCGCAGCAATGGAGAGTGTGTTGAAAGACGCAAAGTACACACCGAAGAACTTGCAATCCGACCAAGGCACTGAATTTTATAATACAAAATTTTCCTCGTTGATGGCGAAACATCTGATCAATCATTATTCGACATTCAGTACTAAAAAGCGGCAATTGCGGAACGAGTTATTAGGACATTGAAAAGTTGGTTGTATAAAGAGTTTTCAGTTCAAGGGCATCACAAGTGGTTGAAAATTCTTCCGCACATAACGGATCAGTACAACAATAAAATTCATAGCAGCATTGGAATGAAGCCCGTTGAAGTGACATCATCCACGAAACTGAATTTGTATAAACACGCCAAAATACATGCGAAATATAAAAGAAGTAAATTCAAAATAGGAGACGTAGTTCGAATAAGCAAGTACAAGAGCATATTCGATAAAGGTTATACAGCAAATTTCACAACTGAACTTTTTAAAATTGTTAAGGTAAATAGTACAATGCCTGTAACCTATGAGCTTGAAGACATGGATAAGAAACCAATAAAGGGCTGTTTTTATGAAATGGAGTTGAGTAAAACGAAGCAGCCCGACATTTACTTGGTGGAAAAAATTTTGAGGAGGAATCATGGGAAAGTAATGGTGAAATGGCTTGGGTTTCCCAACGACAAAAACTCATGGATTGATGAAAGTTCGATAGTATAATTGAATATCTGTATTTTTCCATCAAGTAGCCATAAACTGATATTAATTCGATATGTGAATTTTATGAGTTATATATTTATAGTGAAATCGTTGATATAATGTTTCTCTCATTACTATAAATGAATAAAAAATGAACAATACTTGGTGCAATTTTTATTTTTCGTTAGTCATACAAAGTGTTTATTGATGTTCAATCACTTCATAAATGTATCTCCTTATTGGAACCACATGGGTTTTCCTCAACTCTTCCCGCTCGGCTCTCTGATCTTCGTTCAAACACCAGCATTTGAGCAGATGGTCTATTCTGTCTTTGAAAAAAAACCCGACACATTCACATAATGTCAACCCCATTCGACACTGTTCGCATAGGTTTTTCCAACAGTCTGTTTGGTAGCTGTCACAATTCGTACATCGCTGGAAATCCAAGGTCTCCTCTGCTCTGCAATCCCTACAGTCTTCTCTAATAATACCAAAGTTTGTGGTGTCCATTCTTTCACCACACTTTCGGCATTCCGTCCATAAACCGAACCGTTTTGTCACTTTTTTTGGAGTCTTCGGAGGGTTTATTCTTTCACACTCTTGACACAATCCAGTGCAGGTATTGATAAAACTCGGTGGCCATGCAATGTCACAGTTATGACATGACAAATTTTTATCAATCACTAATGGATACACTGCAATTTTTTGCTTAGAATCCCACTCTCTTGATGTCGACATATCTAGAAATGATGAAACTTGTGTGCTATAAAGAATCGCATAGAATGGTCCACCTCATTCAGCGACCCTCATTATATACAATCCGATATACCCTCCACCTAGGTATCCTCCGAAGGCCTTCAAGTCCAGTGACCTTCATGTTGAGTGACTTTCAAATGACATTCGAGCACTGAATGACCTTCGAATATGGAGTGACCTTCGAATATGTAGTGACCTTCGAATATGGAGTGACCTTCGAATATGTAGTGACCTTCGAATATGTAGTGACCTTCGAACACCAAACGACCTTCGCATCTCAAACGAACTTCGAGCAACGGGTGACCTTCGAATTTGAAATGACCTTCATCCCCTCACAGTATTGGAAAAACCATATAAGGAGAGGACGAATACCACCTCTGCATCAGTTTCATTGAAATATCAGAGTAGTTCGTATTGAAATGGCAGCTCAACAAAATGATAGAATGAGTGTGTTACGAGACCTAGTGGCTATCGATATAAATCATGTCGAAGAAGATGCAGAAGTGGACGATGACATAGCTGAAGAAGTTGCGCAGTGGACGATATAGCTGAAGAAGTTGCAGCAGTGGAAGTTGTTGAAGAAGCAGATGTTGCGGCAGAAGGAGCTATTGCAGTTGCCGCTAACGATGATGATGGTTCTAGCGAGGATGAAGGGATGTACGAAGATGGTCCTGATGTAGATGGTGAATATAGGTGCGTGTTCAAAAATATAAACAGTGTGAGGGAAGTCGGTAGAAATATGTATTGTTCGATAATTTCATGCTGGATGGTTGTAACAACCACCGAGGATCGTAAGGTTCTATGCCACAAGTGCTTCATGCTGTACAGTGAATTAGTCGATAGTGGACATTATAACAATGTAGATCTGCATTATAAAACGGACTTCAATAATATTCCCGATTACGACTGTGTGGCTTGTGGAATGACTGTTTGTCAAGTGCGCCTAATTGACACTTGCCTGTTTTGCAATACAAGTTTTAAAAAAATATAATTTTACAGAGCGATTGCAAATTTCCGAATACTGGAATATGGCCCTGCAGACAGTTCCAGTGATGTGCATCGGTGTGGAAGTGTTGCTCGTGTTTCTGTTCAGGAATACGAACCGCCGGATGACATCAGCGATTGTTCAACAATTGAATTGGACTGGGAAAATTTACCAGATCAAAGCCATTGGTGGTGTCCGGCGCAATTGTCTGAAGAAGATGGCGGGGAAGAGGTTATCCGAATGGAAGAGGCATGCGATTGGACTTTTAGACTTTGAGTCGGGGTGTTTATATTAGATTTGTATAACGTATAGCATAATAATAGGGAAAAAAAGACTGAAATATATATTTTAAATGAAAATATGTTTCATTCATTTGATGATCGATAGCTCTATAGTGAATAATAGCTCAAAAAAATTATTCAAGTGGTATAAATACTACTAGCGTGTACATTTCAAAGAAACTGTGTTTGGAAATGTCTGATGTCACTAACTAAACATGTGAGATTTTTTTAAATACTCTGAAATTTCTTATATCTATTGCAACATATTTTCAGACACACATATAAAACATATTCGCTTTCCTGGGTGTATTTCAGCTTCAAAATATACTTTCAAACAGTGAGATATATATTTTCTAATAAAAAAGTGTATGTAATATATTAAAATGAAAGTGGCATGCCCATCTGTGCATCAAAATGTTTAATGAAAAACTAGTGCGCATCCATTATTTCTAGCTATAGTTGGTATTTAACCAAAACTCGTTGTGATGTATATGAATTGTATCAAAATATAACCAAAACCTTCAACTGCGCATACATTTTTACCCCACATTTTGAAATAGCTCCATTTTGGTTTAATGCGCAAACGGGAGCTTACAGAAATGCGTAGTAATGAAAATTCATTTTTCGAACATTCCCCTGTTGTTAAAAATGCTCTCATATACACTTCATATCTTTCTTGAGTATTTTAGTTGGTTGGAGAGGGAATATTTCTTTGAAAATTGTGATATTTTTATCAGCAGCCATGTAATATAATACATAACGGAAGTAGTGAATCCAACTGCGCACCTATATATTCAATAAAAAACCTATGCGCATACAGTTTTCTAGTCTGGAGAACATTTTCAGTGCATATATGACAGAGAATCATAGACATGTATGGTAGCATGGTTAATGCCACCCACTGCGCATAACTTTTCTCTGTCACTTTCCTAAAAGTTCCGTTTTGGTCGCATACCTAAACCAGCTACCTGACTTGTGCGCAGTTGATTTCCCCTCCCCCCCCCACACCCCCCCCTAATTAGCCCCTACCCCACCCCTGCCCTAGTGTGAGGCCATCCGAGTTCACCCACGTGTCCAGTTTTTTTTTTCTCGAATTGCTCGGAACGAGGGTCTTTTCCCCCCAACAACTAACCCCCCCCTCCCCCCTCCCCCTTCAAAACAACATTTTATTTTTTTATTTATGATTTATTACAAATACGAACATACTAACATACTAACATGTACTTAAACTTAATCTATCTTATTAAATATACACATTCAAATATTATTTAATGATAATATTCATTTTAATAATTACAATAATTAAAAACCAATTATGTATACAAATACGATATGAATATATACCCCCTCCCCCCTTCTACTTTAAAAAACACAAACCTTTATTTACACTCTAATACAAATACGAACACACTCAACTAACATGTACTTAAAATTTAATCTATCCTATGAAAAATATACATTCAAATATTATTAAATAATTTCGTATCAAATATCTTAATTATATATAATACAATAATCGAGGGAATTGGGATCGGAAAAAAGGATCATATTCACACGCAAACACACCTATACACACACGCACATATTCATTTCTCCATAAAAACTTTAACCTTCTCCTGCAGCAATTTAAGTCGTCTGCTCTCTCGATTGAGCGAGAGCTGCGACTTAATTGCTTTGGCCTTCAGCGTTGGCAAACTTTGCCTAAGCTGATTACTGTCACCCATAATTCGTTGCTGGCGTCCGTCGAGCTCTTCCAATTGTTGTTTCAACTCCTCCTTTCGATTTTTTATTTCTTCGAGCTCCGTATCGTACGCCAGCAACGATTTCTGAGCGTCAGAGACCTTTGCAGCAGCTTCTCGATGTTCTAGATATGCTCGGGCTTTTTTGTTAACAAAATCCGAAAAAACATCTACAATTTTCTTATGTTGTTCTTCCGCATTTTGTGACCAAACACTCCCATCACTTCTACCACTTCCCAAAATTGGTGATACCGATGAACTTCTACCAGAAAACACTTCAGAATGATCTACCGATCGATTCGGAGAAGTGAAACCAACGGATTGCTTTGCTGAGATGGGACTTGCATGTGACCCACTGGACACCGAAAATTCGTTGGAACCGGCTCCGTCATTTTTTGAGGCCGATTCCTGTTTTTTGGGAGAGTTAGCCGGGGCCGATGATTGCACTACCTCTCTTCCCAAAATTACCGGTGACGGTGAACTATCTTCGGAAGATAGAACTACCGTTGGAATCGGACTATCGACGGATTGTTTCGATGCCAGAGGTCTTGTGAGTAGTCCTCTCAGCAACGGAAATTCGTTAGACTCAACTTCGTCACTTTTTGTGGTAGACATCCTTTGTTTTTTGGGGGAGTTTACCGGTGTCAATTCTTTCCTTTTGGAAGACTTATTCAACGATGAAGGACCCGCTTCATCGTTGCTTATGTCTTCACATAAGGGGGCATATGGTAACAGAGGTGGAGTGAAGCCCTTGATGTCCGCGAAATATTTTTCCATTTCTACATCTCCGAATTCTTGCATATCTGCCACCGATAAGCTGGAATAATGGAAACTCGGTATGTCTGTGCTGTGAATTTGTTCAAAATCCAAATATTTCGATTGGTCGGTTGCTGTTTGTTCGGGTTTCTGTATCCTAACATCACTTAATATATTTATTTTTTGAGTCGAACAACCAGCAACCGAATCTTTATTTTTATCATCAACCGCGTCTCTAGTCTTTTCGTTAACCGCGTCTTTATTTTTGTCAATATTAATTGTACTAAGATATGCTAACGTTGCCAGCATACTAACAACCGACTTTCCACTATCCTGAGAATTGGGACTTTTATTACCTTTCATTTCGGTTATCCAATCACACCACTCTTTCACAATATCAATAAAAGCACGACTCACAACTTTACCAGTGGGAAGAACAGGGTACAATGATGCATCATGCCACCCTCTAGTTTGAGTAACCTCGCACATCCCCTACTCCGAAATTGTACAGAGCCTGCGCACAGGTAGAGATATTGAAAAGAGACCACTACAAGGCCAAATTCTTTTGGGTCACCTTCATACACCCTGATCGTTCAAAGCAAAGGAATGCGGTACAGGTACCCACGCCTCGCTACCTGCTGCTAGACAAAATAAGGAATGCGGCATAAACTCGCATTCTTCAAGACTAGACCACTCAAACACAGTATGGTCGATAAGGACCTAAGGAATGTACATCGGTACAGTTTTTTCAAAACGTTGACTACAACGAGACGAAAGAATGTTATTTATAATGTCTATTCAGTCTATACATACACGTTAAAATTGAAAATATCTATTCATTCAATATGTGGATGCTATACAATATATTTTGAATATTTTTATGCTACACTATGAAATTAACATATATGAGTAGAAACAATTCGGAAATGTAATTTCAATATCGAATATTCATGCTTCGAAAATTGTGTTTTTTTTTTCTTTCGATATGAGATATTTCTGGATTATTCTCCAACATATAAGTGGAACCGTTTTTCAGTACCTTCTATGTCAAAATATAGGTTGGCATAAAAAAAAGGAATTCAAATATATGATATGAAACGTATCAAATTATTGGTTCAAATATTCGTGAAAACAGTTTCATAGCCAATTGTAGATGAATATTCCCTTTTCACGCTATCGGATGAATAATATAAAATTTGTTGAATGATAATTAAGGATTTGCGTTCGCTTACTTCGACTTATTCTGCTTCCAGTAATGAAATCAGCAAATCCAAATTGTTGACAGGTTGTGAATTATTATGAATCGCAGATTCCACAATGTTTGAACACCATAACAGATTTTGTTCGGGGTCCGTTTGATAAAATTCAATATCGTTGTGGCCCCACGGCAATGTTTTTGTGGTATTGGGTATAATGAACCGCTTGTCGTCATGGTGTGACAAAGCGACTTTATTTTTCATTTCAGTAAATATGTCGTGGGTATCACTTTTGAAACTATTCATTTTTCTAAGTATGGAACCACCCTTCTCAACAATATTTTTATAGTCACTTTCGTGCAATTGTTTGATAATGACTGACTTTTTGACGCCTTTGGCTTTCTTCAATTCATTTTTAACGGACTGAACAAAGTAAGCTTTGGCCCCAGTACCATAAAAACTGATAATGGGGTCATTGGGAAATTCATCTTTCATATTCCCCAGAATGGGTTTTGTAACAGGAATGCCAAAATCGTTTCCGATGTTATAATTGGAGGTATCGAATCTTTCTATATTTTCGATCATGAATTCGTAAAAGTTTTTATTTGCTATTTTCAATATAAAAGAATCTGTATCTGTGTACAGTAGTGAAGCGTCATTTCCAAAATTACTTTTTATGCATTTGTAGTAAAAATCATACATTACTGTTTTTGATAAATCCAATATACTAAATCCCAAATAAAGTGGTTTATCGTAACACACTCTTACTTTTCCCATATGAATAGCGACAAAATTTTCTGTAAATATTGAACATGTTTTGAAATTTGGGTTGGAAATCAGACAATTCGCCCCCAATGACCTTTTTATATTCTCCCAATGAGTAACCAGTTTAATTTCCCTTCTATTTTCCACATTTTCCAGAGTTTTTCCATACACGGCATTGTTCAGTAACTTGAAAAATTGTTTTTCGAATTTATTCAAAGCTTTATTACGCATTTTTGTATTCAAATCGATATATTTCTTAAGCCATGACGATTGCCGAAATTTCAAAACCCTATGTGTTTTCATAACCATCAATCCGTTTTCTATAGCTTGTTGAAGAGTTCTATAATGAACGATATAGTTTTTTTTATCTGATAAGTTCGGTATCAACTTGCAAATATTGGATTTTGAACCTGGTGGAATTATACTTTCGACTAGGAAAGGTAAATCCGAATGAGAATCATGTAATTCTTCTGGATAATGAATGTCCACTTCAAAAACATAACCAAAAGGAGAATCAGCAGAAATACTCATCACATCCAAATCCTGTATTTCACTGGGTGTCAACCAGGTGAATCCACCAATGGGCAAAGGTTGAGACATTCTATGACCATACAAATTTGTTGCATCCAAATACGATATGTAAGATACGTCTTTTTTGGCATCGTAGTTAGGTAGATATTCATTGTTTGCGACATGCATTCGGTCACTACATTGACTTATTCCACCACGTATACCTTTCTTGAAAAAATGTATCATGTCAATATCAGTCAAAAGCTCCAATTCAACTTTTGTGTATCTCAACATAGCGTCCCAAGATAAACCTGGGGCGGTATAATATTGGGCAGGATCCAATTTATAAGTGTTCAAACAAATCCTCCGAAAATTCTCGAATGTATCAGTTAACAGTAAAACATCCGATTTCAAGTACAGATCTGAATATTCTCCCAAACTTCGACATTCAAATAAATTCCATACCCGTTGTGCCCTATCATAGCATTCATCTGAAATTTGTTCGTCATTTAAGTTATCATAAAATTCTTCTTTCGATGGTAGATGTGTGATATCTAATTTTTCCATACAATCTACGAAACTGTATGGAAATACACCTTTCTGTTTCATCAACTGAAACTTTTCGACATCCGGAAAAAACTTTTTAGTGTCTATGAATTGATCTTCTACTAAATTTGCACCGAGATTCTGAAGTGACTCCGAAAGAAATTTATAGCTATCAATGAACCTTAATTTCATGAAATTATTCTTCAATTTTCCATCTTTACCCAAATAGCTGTGTGTGAAAAGATGTTTGGTGAATGAAATGTATTTTTCTTTGGTTTGTGGAATGACATCAACTCGATCGCCCTTGTCGAATAATTCCTTGATGAATAAGTGGCAATCATATCCGCTCATATTATGACAAATAATTGGTATAAAATTTGGAAGTTTGAAATTCAAATTACATTTAGAATGAGCTGCACCAAATCTCTTTTTTCCGGTCAGGTGACAATGATCTCTCACTTTGACATCACCATCTTCGAATATATTATCACATATGCCACAAGTCTTTGCATCAGAAAATTCTTTTTCTTCTGTCTCAGATAATTGACCCATTGGAACAACATTTTTTAGATGTTTATGATATATATTCTTTAAATCGTTTTGAATATTTGAGACGAATACTTTTGCAGTATCGACCCCTCGATACGAAACAAATTTGTCGAATTTTTCATTGAAAGAACATTTTATGTAGTATGCAAACGAGTATGGTTCATGAATGTGAGTTCGGTTGGTGTAAGAGCAATCTGGATTCGGTTGACAAGAATCAATTGGTTTCAGAATTGACTCAAAATCTGCATAAACGACAAACGGAACTTTCATCTGCTTTTCGATATTCACAAATTTCAATATATTTTCAGGAATGTATTTACCGAACTTGTCGATTTTCAATTTTTCAGAAGGTGTGGTTGTACACACATGATTGCAGTCATTTAATTGATGCTGGGTCAATGATTTTCCGTTAGCAAAATATAATAAACAACCATCACAAAAATATTTTTTATGACCATTGGCAGAAATTTGGCTAGAAACTAATTTTGACAAATCCTTAATCCAACAATAATGATTTTTTCCCGTTTCATCACTGATAAGTAAAAGATTAACATGCCTGGTGAGTCGTTGTCGTGAATAATGTAGTGGACCTACAACTTCATATTTCATTTTAGATTCCTCAAATTTTTTTTCCAACCCATATACATTTATAGAGCAATCATTGGCAACTTCGAATTTTGAAATTCCACTTAATTTCATCGGAAAATCCATACCTGATACATTCAGCACTGATTGAAAGGGTGGATAAGAAGACACTTCGGAAACCCTACGATCCGCCGGGTAAAGTGCTGATACCACAGCCCATGCAAAACAATAGTTATCCTCATTTCGCACATTCACCACACCTTTTTTCGACTCGATATAATCTGGCAGCTTTATATAGGAACACGCACCAAGAGGGCTATACTTGTTCACATTCATTTCTGTGAACATGATTTTCTTCAGGCTCCATCCTGCAATAGAAATGATTTTTACATTCAAGGTATGAATATTGATTTTTGGGCAATTTATATACCTGAGTCACGATCTTCGAATTCTGTACTTTGTGCCGTTATTGTGTCGATGAATTCATCCAAAACAGCATTAAGATCCATGGACTGGTCAACTATCTGGTTCGGAGAATTGAAACACTTTACCTCGGATAATTCCTGGGTCTGCAGAATATGTGAGCTGAATAGTTCCATATTTACTTTCACCGCACTATGTATCTTCAACACACCTTGCAATAATGAAATCATTTTCTGTTTGTATGCATCAAAAAATGTTTTGTAATCCATATAGTTACTACCGCTCCCAATCCTATAGCTAACTATTCTACATTTGAAAGCACTTTTGATAATTTGCACGTCTTCACCCAATTGAATGCAAGAATTGGATCTGTGTTCGAGTGTTCTTCGATGTGAAACCATCTGACCCATTGGAACTGGTTTATTACAACAATCACAGAACTGCATATCGTTTTGCGATATGGGGCTCAATTTAGACCGTTTACTAGGTGGCTCACCTGTCACCGCTGTACAGGATTGCACTTGATGGCGATGTAGATTATCACTGCGAGTAAAACTTTTTCCACAATTGCAAGTATACATTTTGCTCGATTATCGGCTATTCAGAAGGAACATGAGGTCTGAAACTCGTGTTTCTTTTTATATTAGTGGTTGAGGTGGAAGAGAGGGGATAAGTTCACTTGCCCTCAAGGACATTTGTATTCATGGCTTCCTTTAGTTACATGTCAAGGTTACCATTCCCCAGGGTCATCGAAACTCTCAAGGTCACCAACCCTCAAGGTCACTAACCACCAAGGTCACTAACCACCAAGGTCACCATCCCTCAAGGTCACCAACCCTCAAGGTCACCAACCCTCAAGGTCACAAATCGTCAAGGTCGCCAACTCTCAAGATCACCAACTTTCAAGGTCATTCACTGGGCAAGTGAACCTCTGAAGGCTATTCTCCAAGGTCACTCTCAAGGTCAGTGGTGGGGGGAGGTCCAGGATTGGCATAAACCCCCTACTGACTGAATATTCAACTTATATGTTGAACCCGTAACCGTTGGTATATTATAATCTTCAACTAGTAACATGTGGTCATGATCATTGGTTTGCACTACATATCCAAGTATATCGGAATATTGTTCGCATATATTCGTTTTAGAGGATGGGGGGATATATGTTGTGTTCAGAATGAACGTTATACCAAGAACGCGTGTTTTGACAAATAATGCCTCCAATGGTGAATCTAATTCAATTTCTGAAGAAACGTACTTATTACTCACGGCTATGAGGACTCTCCCTCCTCTTGTTTTACCTGTTCTTTGCTGATCTCTGTCCTTTCTGTAGACTTTGTAATTATTATTGAATTATTCTTCACACAACCATGTCTCAGTCAACATAACCATGTCATATGTTTCCGTGAATAAATTTTGGCTAAATTCAGCCGTCTTGGTGCGTAATCCCCTACAGTTCTGGTAATATATGTTTAACTTCATTTGCAGTTATCCTAAAATTAGATTTAGTATAAAAAAGTAAAAATAAAATTAGGTATAAAAGGTTCAGTAAGAAATACCTATGAACGAAATTAAATCAGTTATGAGTGAGCTACTTGAGCCCAGCATATTATTTGGTCCTGTGATTGAATACATCAGCCCTGCCACTAATAATTATTCTGCTAAATTTTATTCTAATCATGGAGAATATACTGGATGGAAAGATCGATGTTTTCAATCATTTTCCTTGTGTAAATAAATTCCTAAAAGTAATTTATAATTCTTTTCAGCCATAGCAGAAAGTAAAAGAAAACAAAAAACATAAAAAAAAAGCCTTGAAGATAGGCATTTTTGCCATGTTCCCGCCGAGCTAATTGGTATAGTTCATATTGTTTTCGTGATAAGTCCTCTTGGATTACGATGCCTGTGTTTTTCAGCATTTTTTTGCTCGAAAAACTTCATTTTTCTTCAGCATTGACATAAACTTCACCAAAATTGTTCTGGGTCTTCCTCGATTTTTGTTATTCTTGTCGATTCTGAATGCATCATCGAGTTCCTGGTATGTACACTCAACCTTCAGTGTCTTGTTAATTTGATGCAAGATAGTTTCGACTACGTTTTCGTTTTCAGCTTCGGGTATTCCGTTTATTCGAATTACCTTTTTTCTTTCATAACTATCGATTATTTCACTCAGTTCATCAACTCTCGTTGCATTTCTGTTGACTTTGGTGTCCATCTCTTTGAGACTTCTACTCAAATCGTTGAATTTCTCCGTGAGAATATCGAGTTTGTTGACAATTTTCTCTTCGAGAGTAGCAACCAGCTTTTTGCTCACCTTTTCTATGACAGTTTCAAGATACTCATCCGACAGTTGTGTTGTGCCATCGTGATCGGCGGAGCTATTGCTCCGTAACTTTTTGTCGAAGGTTCTGCTCATCTTTCGGCTTTCCACAGTTTTTGAGGTTATGGTCACGTTTCGTTCTCCTACTGGATTATTTCCACATTCAAGTCTTTTTTGATTGATTATCACAACTTACTTAACGTCCCAAGTGCACTTTGATTTCACAGTTAGGATTATTTTCCAGAATATTAGTGAAAATGCCGGAGCTCAAGCAGCACGCTGTCAACTTTGCGATGTTGCCATATTATTATTCTTGGTGCTGCCCCAACTCGCCTGGATATAGTTTTCTCCAGGTCAAGGTTAAGGAGTGGGGGCATTTGAAAACCAAGTCATTTTGGAACTGATCCGGAAACCGTCTGCTGGTTTTATATTTCGGTAGATATGGTCCTGGACATACCTTCTGCCAAGTTTGACCATTAAACGAGGTCAAGATCCAGAGTTATTTCCAAAATAAACGCGTTTTTCGAGTTTCGCCAATTATGACTGTTACATAAGTGAAGGACAGGTCCGGAAACCACTCAAAACCTTTTGGTATGAGAAAATACTTTTAGCTGACGCGCATCTGGTCAAGGGCCATTTTGGCAGCACTTTGAAGCGACGCTTACATATCATGTTAAAACTAAAAAAATAAGCTATGAAAATGTTTGCTGCTTGTTTTTTTATATGCCTATGTATAACGAACAAAAAAAAATTAAACAGCAGAAGTTTTTGGTGGAAAAAAAAATATTATGTACAAGACAAACAACAGCTTTAGGTGCCAGATATGAATTCGTCCATAATGATGCATTACCTAATCGTACGAGGCACATATACACTTAATGAGCACATGCAGTAGGGTGCTTGTTAAGAGTGCATGAATATAGCCCCCGTAATCCCCCGCAAAAAATTATTTTTCTACAAAGGTCAAAAAAATGCCTTGACAACAATATACCCAATGTTCAATATGTGTATTATATTTTTTAACACTTTTGAAATTGTGACAAAACTTTACACTACCCAATTTAATTTTTTTACATTAAGCCAAGCATGTTACTTATTTTAGAACAATATTTTTGACGTTTGTAGAAAAAAATTTGTTTGCATATCGTGCGCGAAATACTTTGATGATTCCATCAATTTTTTTTAACTCGTCTGCGCCTCGATAAAAAAAATCAGCCAAAGTAGCATTTCGCGCACTAGATATTGTTGCGTCTTCGGGTTCATAAATAAGTGTACTCTGGTATGAACTCGCCTTTATTATTCAAACTTTACTTGACAACACTGTAATACAAGTCACTGTCAAAATACTTGTATCCAAGGTAACTCAAGGTAACTTTCTAACTAACTTCCTTCATCTCACAAATGCATTGCTTTTATATACAAATAAAGTTCTAGAAAACTTAAGAAATCAATAGAACACAAATAGAATGTTCGACGATTGATCCAGAACAAAAGTTAGTGCTTCTAGATTTTTCCATCTAATTCATCGAACGATCTCGAACAATTCGAGAAGTCTTTATCAAATTTCAGGTCTGTAACAATATAAATAGTTATTTTTCACCCTGTATGTATGAAATGAAAAAAAATATTCTCATCAGTTCATCAAGTTGTTACTCCAATTTCATATAAATGGACTGTGCTGTGAATATTTCGAAAACATTTTCAATTCCCGAGGTTATCAAAGTGGAGAGCAGAAACCTTTTCTTGGCGAGGATGTATGCATTTATTTATCAAGCGGATCCGCTTGATAAATAAATGCATACAACCTCGCCAAGAAAAGGCTACTACTCTCCACTCTAGCGCTTTCACGTAGATTCCAATACCCACGTAAAGTACTCTTTCCCCATTACATTTCAAACATTCACAGAAAAGCGAGTGGACTAAAAATTAACATTGAATAAATAGTGTTCATTCACCCTTTATACTTTGATAACCAGTGTCAAACAACTGTAATCAAAATATCGCACATGCTACAGTTCACTTATACCATCACTTATACCATCAAAGATATTGAATATTTATCTATCTTAACTTGAACATATATCAAGATATGTCTTAGAGCATGTACACATTCCTGCCTTGTTACCTTTTTGTACTACCGGAAACACCAAAATTATGTGAGTTTCGACAACGAAGTAGGCGCCTTTTCAGGAGCTCAAAGCTTCAGGATTGAGCTTTGAGCTTCCATTAAATTTGTTTTTGTATTCTCCGCTTGAACAAATATATCACACTTCATATCAGTGTCAATGAGAGAATATGCTATGAACAATAAAAAAAAATTCTTGCACTGCACTGTTTGGAACCGCTGGTGTAGTAATAAATATACTGGAGTTCTTTCACAACACCAAACCGCTATTTTTAGCAGCTGTAGCCTTTCTCATTTTAGGTTCCATATTTTTGAAGTATGCAAATTATTTCAAAAATTTCCTTTGAACATTTCTAGAGCAGTAATATATTTCATATGAGAGCGATTCCAAACAACACTGCATTAATCCAGTTAAATTCAGCTAATTTCATATTATTTTATATATATTTTTTTTATATAATGTTATAGATATTCATTTGTTTCTGCATCTGATGAATAAAGACGAATTATTATTATTATATATAAAAATCCTAGGTTTTTCATTGAACTAGAAATAATATTTTAAAAAAGATAATTTTTGAGCGAATATGATTCTATGATTCGATATAGAGCATTACCATTAGGTTCATAATTATAACGAAGTGGAACAATTTTATGAGTGATGATGTAATAATTTGACATTTTTATACATCAATTGCATAACGATTACAATGTGGTCAGTTTCATTATTCATTTTCTAAATAATTTCATATCATCAACAAACACAAGTTTTTAGAAAAATAATTTTTAGAGACGGCATTAAAATACATTGAAAGTATTCATCAGTATTTAAGATATTACAGATACCTTTAATTTCTAATGGCATTTCCAACGTGAATCTATGATAGTAGAATGTGTTTTCAGACATAACTGTTATCCGTTTCTATCAGCAGTTCCTGGGATGAATGCTACATGTTTCTATGAGGTCATGCAGTTTGAAAATAAATGAAACTTTTGAGATATTATAGCAATCACATGATAATTTAAAAAAAAACAAACTCTTCGAGATTATTTCTGGCACGTTCTATATGAAGATACATTAAATAATCCAATGAATTATTATATTCCCAAAGGCACATATAGAAATAATGAAGTTATTTTCAACTTCAACTGCTGATAGAAAAATATGTACATTAAACATTCATTTCTAACAAAAACGAAAAGGAGGTAGATCTGTGCAGACAGTTTTAATACCAACTGTTCCTCGTCCGTATTATCACAACTCTCATCCTATCGCGTCTGGCTATTTACCCACTCTCATTCCGCGCTATGAATTGTGGTCTAGGCCGCATCATCTTCTGAGTAGAGGAAGAAGCACTCCAAGTCTACGGTTAGAGGATACATTCATTTTATACATTCAGACATTCAGAGGTTTATGCTGACGACTTGTAAAAGAATCATGCAGTTCATTCAAAAAGGAACGAAAGCGGTGTAACACAGAATTTATTTGACATACGAGGAAAATAATAGGTAGATAAATTCATTGTCGATGAGCCGATTATGATAAAAAAAATGATATTTCGCAATTGAAGTCATTTTGAAATATATATCCTTTGAAGGCGTAGGTGAAATAACTTTGGATACATTATGATTCTTTTGATATGTTCTGTATGTTGGAATATACCATAAACAGATTTTTTTCATTTCTTTCTGAATTGAGGCAGTTTTTATTTTATGGGAAATAGAAACAACTGGGATATTTTGAAACTAACCAAAAATAGGTGAAGTGTTTTCATGTTTCAATTCACCATATATACCGGGTGTTTCACAGTGGATGGAATATAAGAAGTATCTGGAGAACAGAACAAATGGAACATCCCATATATTATATTATTTTTGGAATCCTTATAGAAATAAAATTAATAATGGATAGTGATTTAGATTGTAGGCTATGAACTTCATTATGACAGGGACCTGACATGTTCTTCCTTCAGTGTCATCCTGTATGCTGATTTCCTCGAATATCAGATTGAGTAGAGATTTCGAAATGTCTGTATCATTATGAAAAGCTGAAAGTTTATCAAAGTTGAACATGTCTATTAATAAATCTAGAAAGACCATTCGTTTTCAAACACTTTCTTATGCGAACATCAACGGCATCTATTGCGGCTCTTTAAATTTCATTTGGATCTGATTCCTGAAAGGCTCGGGTCACTCGATGTTTTGATTCTTCCCTCGTGTTGACCGG
The DNA here is from genome assembly GCA_958298965.1 of Chrysolina haemoptera. Taxonomy (NCBI): domain Eukaryota; kingdom Metazoa; phylum Arthropoda; class Insecta; order Coleoptera; family Chrysomelidae; genus Chrysolina; species Chrysolina haemoptera. Next base: position 22,636,872 of record OY282584.1, on the reverse strand, counting down.
TATTCTGTACACTCTTTGCTTGATAGTGCCCCACAAATAAAAGTCTTGGGGTGGGTGTAAGATCAGGGGATCTAGAAGGTCAGTTTCATGGATCCAAACGTCTAATCCATCGATCATCAAATATGCGGTCCAATTATAATCCGACTTCTGCAGTGCAATGAGTAGGAGCTGCATCAAGTTGATACCAACATGTTCGATATTGTTCCAGTATAAGTTTTTCAGTGAAATCCCCAACCGTTGTCCCCAAGATATTCAAATATTTCAAGGTTTTCATCATAAAGCAAAAAGTGCAATTGATTTTTCATAATTAAAACGTTGAAAACGTTGAAACAGATTTTTTTTTAAATCTCATTTCTCTTGTGACATGCGGATTTTTGGTTGTCCAGTAATAAAGATTTCTTCTGTTAAAGATAACTTCTCAGAATCCTTTGAACCAATGAAAGTTTCACACCTAAATCGTGAACCGCACTACAAATGGAAGCTTAAGGATTTCCGTGGAAATAAGTTTGGAAAATCAGGAATTGCCAACAGTTTTTATGAATCTGGAGATATACCTTTCTCGTAGATTATATGTTCCAAAACCTTTACTTCAGTAGATGTGAATGAACACTTACTCGTCTTCAATGTCAGACGTGTCCTTCGGAGTCTTCAAATACTTTTCTCAGCCTTGCTAGATATTCGGTGAATGTTTCTGAAAAAACTTCGACGTCGTCCAAATAAACAAGAACATTCGACCACTTCCATCAGTGAAACACTATCAGCACGATCCAAAAATGTGCAAGGGGCATTACAGAGCCCAAATGGCAATTTATGGAACTCGTACAGTTCAAATCCAGGGGTGACGAATGTTGTGTATTCCTTCGATTGTTCTTCAATGCCAACTTGCCAATATCCACCGAATGAATCGAGAGTAGAGAAGTTCTTAGATTTTCCAAAGTACGTAAGGATTTCATCTATGTTGAAAAGGGGGTAGTTCGACTTTTTGGTAATTTTGTATAACTTCCTGTAATCCACACAAACCGTGTATTTTCGTCTTCGCCTGTTTTTTTACTACTACGATGGGGCTTCCAGTATCTCTTCCACTTGGTCCTCAATAATTTTTTTTTTGGACGATACTTTGTAGGGTTTGCTTTTGGAGGGCGCGTGTTCCAGTAATTCAATTTTATGTAGTGCAATGTCTGTCGATCCCATATCCTTAACATCCATTGCGAAAATATCCTGGGATTCCTCAAGGAGAGCATCGATTTCAATTTTCTTATATGCTGAAAGATTTTTCCTTAATTCATAACATTTTTCCATTGCCACAGTTTTTCCTTCTTTTGTGGAGATAGCTAAGTTCATCCCGATTTCTTCCTCTATAAATCCGAATGTTGTGCCTTCAAAAATAACTTACCCAATACTCGAAACGAATTTGAGTTTCACAGTGAAATTTTAAAACATTCTCCAAATTTCCATACAAATTCTTTTGCTCAAAAACTCATCTTTGAGGTAAAACGACAATTTCTCTTTATCGTATTCACCTATATTGTTGATTTCGACTTTCACAATTTTTTCCTTTTGGGGTTCAAATCGACAATATTCTTTAAGTTTCACATTGATTGTTTCTTGTCCCTTTCTAGAATAGCTGATGAGTCAAAATTTTGCAGAAAACTTGTTTCTTCCAGTTAATTAGAGCTTTTGTCCGAATTCCTATATACACACTCGTCATTTTTCTTATCAACTTTTTGACTAATATTTTCTTTTATATTTTCAAAAGTTTTCCTGACTTTACTTTCAGTGTTTATTTTCCGTTGGCATTCTATCTCTGGAAAACGTAGGTCTCTTCGTGTCTGCTTTACATATTCTTCGTTTTTTCTCCTAAGTATTTGGCTTATATCTTCTCTCAATTTGACCAAATTTCTACTTCGAATATCATATTCAATGTTTCTTTTCAGTTGGTGTTCTATTTCTTGAAATTCAGTAAAACATTTTTTTCGAGATTCATTTTCTCTATATAAAGGATGAGTATTTTTCCTATGTTGCCCGTTTTGTTTGAGTTATTTTGTCGTTTATTACGGTACCCATTTCATTTGAAAAAAAAAATTTGCATTGCCATGTCATGTTTCACACATTACTGTTGTTTCAAATGATCCTAACCTGAAATTAATTATTCTTTTTTCCAAATCTATAACTAGGTACTTTATGACTTTTCAAAAATTCTATGGCCAAAATGAGGTCACAAAGTTATTTATCGGTAACTAAGTCTTGTCGTGGAAGAAAATAGTGTAAAATTGACACACGCAGTTGCCAATTATAAAAAACGTTTGTTTTCGAACTATATCAAAATTGTACTCAAATTATATATATGGAAACCACTAATACGAAAAATTCACGAAATACATAACCAACTTTCCAAGTTCAAAATACTATGCATAAATATCGAGTGAGTTGAACATTCAACTATTCCCAAACAGATAATAAAATATCAAAATTGGTCCATTATGAAGAATGGTCCACAAACTAAGCCTCGGCAGCCTCCACCACTTTGTCGTAATCACAACTCGCTAGGTAGAATTTAACCCTTATTTAGTAAAACTCTTTCATAGAAAAATATTAAAACAAAGTTTATTTCTGTAAGTACAAATAAATGGTGAAATAGAAATTTACTTTAGAATTGAATGAAATACTTTACTAACAGATAGAACCAAATGAATTTATCTCTGGTGGTTATGTCTTTAATTATTACAATAGATAATAATTCTTACAATATAAATCAAGAAAACTAACATCACCAGATTCTCTAATCATTCTTGGTACTCATTGACTCCCCACCTCCCCCCATTTCCCTAACTAACTTTGGGCACGGTCGATAACGAACTCCCCGATCGAACCATCAGTTGTTTTTTGGAAAACTCGTATTCGATATTTGAAACATGAAAACTACAAAAATATAAAACAAGGCATGATCCGAAGAATAACATTGCCTTGACCGGGTTGAGAATTATAATCATAATCAGGAATATACATTTACGGGGTAATCGGACTTTTAGGACAATATATAAATGAATCACCTCGGTCATGTTAGCTCCCGGCCGGCCAGCTCCAAGCTCGATTAGTCCACCACGGTCACAAGTGAGCCTGTTTTTTTGTTTATCTAGTTAAAGTTGATTGTGTTTATTCGGTAGCCACCAAATGAGAATTACGATAACGGAATGGAGTATTTTAACAAGTTCGAATCTCGCAATATTTTCAACATAAAAAAGTGGCCGGACTCAAACAGCAATGACTCTGGGATAAAATAAGATGATTTTTAATACAAAAATCACTTCTTGAACGACTTCAATCAAAGAAAAGGTGCCCGCTTCTTGCATATGAGGTAGCAGTTCATTCTATCAAACTCAAGCTGAAGAAGTGTCCGGCCTTGACCGGCAATTTTTCGGAAAAGTAAATAAGATAATTATTAATTCAAAAATGACTTTTTGAGCGACTTCAATAAAAGAAAGAGTGTCAGCTCCAAGCATATGAAGTACTAGTTCATGTCAAATCTTGCAATATTTTTTACCATAACATTTGATTATTTTCAACCTTAAGAAGTGGCCGGCATTCATTGTCGTTTGAGTCCGGCCACTTTTTTATGTTGAAATTAATCGAGTTTTATGGTTAAAATATTACGGGATTCGAACTTGTTAAAATATACTCCATTCCGTATAGAAAAAAAAAGGGGTCGTGGTGGAATAATCGAGCTTGGAGCTGGCCGGCCGGGAGCTAACATGACCGAGGTAAATAAATCAGTTATTCAAATTTTAATTATATAAATCTTATCTTATTTTTCTCATCTGGTACCTGCCCAGGTGTCACAGAGCGAACTCCACAAACACGCAGGGATTAAAAGTACATGAGACACTACTCAGAACCTAAGCTTTTATCTTCATAAAATTAATTTTTATTTATCAACTGTATATCTACGGAGATGAATGATTCTTGTTTAACATACGGATAGTCTTATACAAATATTAACTACATCATTTAGGAATTTAGTTATTTGCAACAGCAAGACACTGAGGCAAACATCATTAACCATGTACACAAATTCCTTTCAGAATAATTAATATATCACCACGCACTTTATGCATGAAGTTTCAGTGGGTTTATTGAAATCTTCCATCACATAATATTAATTCCACGCACAGTGTTATCAACAGTCAAACATGGCGGTACAATAATGGACATGAGAGAAGGACCATTTTCCAATAGAGTTTTTCATAAAAGAAAAATCTCACAACTGATCGATACTCGCTCCTATTCTTCCATCCACCGGACAATGGATGTTGTGAATATTTCAGTACTCGCTGGATTAGAAAAAATCTCGACAAACAGGTTTTTAATTAAAGTTTTGAACAGATTTTTTTTTTCATGCATTTTTTATTTAACTATAGAACTTCTAATTTCTCGATTTATGTTCTTAATTAAAAGAACCCATAGTACAGCATAACCTTGCAACATCAGAGGGGTAACATGTAAACAGAATCTGATACGTCGAAACCCACAGTCTAAGTAAGGATAACAGGACATCAATCCATTATCCTACTACCAAGATTATTATTAGTAATACCATGAGAATTTCAAAAAAAATCGTCGAGTTAGCAAATAGAAATATGGATCGATCTATTGTAGAAACCGAGTAGTAAAATATTGTCATATTTATAGTATAATAGTTGGTATTGGAGTATTGTTAGAGAAATATGGATGAAAAATGTATTTTTTCTGTGACGGGAAAAAAGTTTGGAATTTTATCTCTGTTGACAGGTACTAAAATATGACTTTTCATGAAATTACTTTTTTCAGTGGGAAAAAAAGTGAGTACTTTTTTCCCGGATATATACATAGGTAAAGGTAGATAAATAATAATAGATTTTAGCTCTCGGTTTTTTGTCTCCATGCTCTTTCCTAAAGGGCTATTTGTATACAAAAAAGCTCTACTTCACGAACTTGCACCATAAATAGCTATAAGTATCTTTTATTTCATAACGCCAATAACACTTTTATGATATTGTCACTAAGTGGGCTTTTATACGGCCTTTTTGGCCTTCACTATAAGCCGCAACTAGGGTTGCTACCCTTTGCTACTCTGTGACTAGGGGTCGTAGCTATAGATGGTAGCACAGAGAAACTTAAAATGATAACAACATCCAAATATTTTATTCAAATAACCGTTGGGTTATATATATATATATATATATATATATACAAGGAAATAAATATTGATATAAAATACATTTCTTATCCTACAGTAATAACACTACTGAATGCAAGGCCCAAAAAGGCCAGGACCATAGCCACACTGGCTCTGAACCTTAATAAATGAAACAACAATCTTGGCTGAATTCTTCCACCATAAATGAGTCTTCATTAATAGTATCAACAAATAAATGTAAATAGTCATTTCTTCGCTTTTTCTCATTTCACTTCGTTTCCATTGATATCAAGCTAGTAGTCAGAGTCATTCTTGGAACAAATTATAGATGTTTTGTCCTCTCTTCTGACGAACGACTTGAACTAGAAAAACCTTAGATTTTCTTCGTAATATCAAGTTTGTAAGTTTTTCATTCACAATGTGATAGTAAGGTCAGCACCTTTATAAGCCAATAAAATTATTGAAGTTTGCCTCAAACAGTGGCCACTAAATGATTCTGCGTTTGTCAAGTTCAAAAACAATCTAACTTTTGAGGGAACTTTGGCCAAAGTGATGATTCCAACAGGCTGAGAAGTACATTCTTGATTCTTATAACGTTAAAATGATCTATTTTTTGAATTTTTTTCTTGGGGGAATATAGTTTTCAAATATTTCCACTGCGTTGATAGATAGTCCTTCATTCATAATTGTAAACCCTTGTGAAATGACGTTCTTTGTATCTGGTATCAGACAAGTGGCCAGTGTCATTCATCAACTCGCAGCATCAACAAGCCCCAGACACCGCCATTATTTGCGCTACCTAAAATAATACATATTGTCTAAGTTAAGGGTTATCATTAAACTAGTGTATCGTTCAAAATATCCGTTTCCATAGACTTTTATAACAGCATTCAGATTGAATACTTCGATCATATGGATGAAATTGCATATTCTTTCTTCAAACTTAAGAAATTAGATAGCATGTATTCTTCATCAATTACCATTACCCGCCTGTAGAGTTGCTTCTTGAGCTTTCTCAAGAATTATCTAGAAGGAATGCAATCTCTTTCTTGCATGTTTCAAAATTTCACAATTTTAGTTGTATAATCAACGCACCATAACAACCAGTAGGTCTGAGACAGCCTGCCATGTTACATAAATACAAATATATTTGAATTAAATTTCAAATAATCTCATTCCATTATTGTGGTGATTGTGAATACAACGTTGTATTGTTTGTTGAATATGCATTTCATTCAATGAAGAAAATTAAAAGCTCGAACTGCCGTTCTCGCGTTTAAACATTTATGCATGGATAAAACACTATCTTAAACACGTGGACAACAAATAACTATTTCCTATTTTTGTGCTCATTATCATGAATTTAAATTGATATTGAAACCCCATTAAAATAGAATTTCCCATTGTTCAAAGTACCTAGTATCTACCGAAGAGAAAACCACCATTATATTCATAAATTATTAATTTTAATGAACCCAGCTGACTAAAACATCGACATATTTTTCAAAGACCTTTATCTATGGTTCTGTGGATAAATGTATTTCAAACAGAGAAATCGATAGTAAATTGCATAGGTTCATCCATAATATAATATTTCAATACCATTAGACCAATCTTTATTACAACAGTGGCAGTAAAGAATTCAGTCAGTTTCTGAAATGAACAAAACAAAACGAATATTTCAGATACTTTCTTAGTAGTCCAAGGCCAAAGCATATTTTCAATACCCGAATTCATAAAAAATTCTCAGCAGGATATCCCAAGTAGCACATTCATATTGGGACAATATTGTGAAAATATTGGCAAAATATTCAAATAACAATATTGGTGAGAGAAAAAATGGGAACATTCGACGATATTGGTACGAAATTATACAAATAATGTGAGTGAAATATTGTGGAAACAATATTTGCCTCAAAATATTTAGCGTGAAAGGTGAAAGTTATTCAACCAATATTGGCCCAATATTTTATGTAACAATGTACATTAAGAACAGGTTTAGCCAATATTCCACCAATATTATTAATGAAATATTGTTTTTCCAATATGCACCCATATTGGTTCAATATTATTCTTACACTTACAATATATCCATATTGGCCCAATATGACAACAAGATTCAGCCAATATGAGGTGCTACCTGGGATGGATGCTCGGTAAAGTTATGAGTAAACCAAGAAAACCCAAGACGACTCAATGAAAGTTCCGGAAGGGGGATAGGGGTAAATTAATATACTTTTTTTACGATTTGTGGCTGAAATGCATTCTATCGGAAAAAGTTTCGATGAAAAGTTGTATAGATAATTGATTACTCTGAAACTTTTGTATCAGTAATTTTTCAACATAACCTCGAAATTATCGAGAAAAACGCTAACAAACTTTCTCTTTCGTTTTTTTTTTGTTTTTAATTTTTATCTTCCTCGGAAAACAACATGTTTTTCATGGAACTTGGTGAAAACGTTCTTTTGGTGTTATCAATGAGTTGTGAGTTCTTCACAGCAAAATATATATTTTTTGATTTTATACGAATTTAAATTTGAAAAAAAAGCAAAATTTTCACTTATAATCTCCCTAGTGCTTGAATTATTGCCGGAAATTTTTCGAGTACATGAATTTTTTGAAATTACCCGAGTCGCGCAGCGACGAGGGTGATTATCTTAAAAAATTCATGTACGAGATAAATTTCCAGCAATTAATTCAAGCACGCGGGGGATTCGGTAAGAAAATTTCACACCAAAATATATTAAATTAATGGTTAATTCAACTGACTTGTAGATTATTCTGAGAGAAAACAAGTTGTAACATCAGTGGGCCATGAATGGTTTTTGTTGATATAATGACAGTTACGCGTTGGTATAAGTGGCGGTGTTTGTATGTGAGAAAGGAAAATTCATTTTGTGACATTTTCAACCTAAAATTACAGTGCACATCACGCAGAACTAAAATAGTTTTGACTGGTCCATGCGGATTGCCTATTGGGAAGAGATGTGGAAAGGAATTCTTGCAAATTTCAGCCGAGTATTCACGAAAAGATAAGTTGAATAAAATTGTTTCAAATATTAAGTTCATCAAGTCAAGCATAGATAGATTTGATCGATATCCATTTTTTACCGATTGAAATGCAAGTTCTCAAAATATTTTCAGACACATTCGAAATATTTAGTGAATAAATAATTATGAAATATTATCTCCTTTCATATGAAAAATAACATTCCATTTGTACATAAAAGCAAAATGTTAACTATCACATGTCAAATATTTGACAGAAAAATTTCCACTTATTAATTTCGCCTAGGGTACCCAGGAGGATAAAAATTTCCGGAAATTTTTTGGGTTGCCATGGCAACTAAATAAAAACCAATTTTTTGATTGGCTGAAAGAGGGAGGTGTGAAATTTTCAATAGAAAAAGTTCACGAAAAAATTTTAAATTTTCAAATTTGTCAGTACTCATTTTCTTCTTCCCAATTACCAATACCAATTATGGAGAAAGGAAAATAATAATAGAATATTTATAAAATCTGTTGTGGAATCTTCTGCAGCTAAAATAGAAACTTTTTTAATTTTTCAATATTTATGGAAAATGTCCTCCTTTTCAATGTGGAAATAATGTTTCGCTGTATTTGTACTCTTCGCATTGTGTTACACCTATTTCCGATGGAAGAAGGTAGCATCTTCGAATGAAAGTGCTGCATTTTTTGTATCATCACACAAAGAATATAAATAAACCAAAATATTATTTTCACTTTTTTGCAGTAACTGCATTTCTTCATAATTGGGCAGAATAGATGTCTATCTCAATGCTGAAAAATTAATCGTCTACCACAATACACTAAACAATATCAGTGCCACACTTTTTGTAAATAAAAATGCTTTCGTATTATAGAAGAATCAAAATGGACCTTTGGTATTCATTTAGATCTCTGGCTAGTTTTAGTTGATAATATCATCAACATGGATTGGTTGTGTGCGAATGGATGTACTACTAAAGGAACTAACTTATTTCTTCAAAGATGAATTCAGGTGCAAACATTGCCAGGCATCTCCCATTAAATGTAAATAACATTATAATAATAGTAATAATAATAATTAACGCCTTAATTACATGAAAATCATAATTTTCAAGCTAATTCGCAATAAAGAATAATAAATTCCCAATACTAATAAAAAATCGATTATGAACAAGAAGTTTTTTTGTTTTTTTGCATTTTTAACAATATTTTTTCATACGAACAATATTTTTCTACATAGTATCTCAAAGTCCAGGTTTCGAAGAAGAAAATGAGAACTGACAAATTCAAAAAATCGAAAATTTCTTCGTGAACTTTTGCTTTTTTTCCAAATTTAAATTCTTATGGAATCGAAAAATGGATATTTTGCTCTGAAAAAATTACAGCTCATTTATAACACTGAAAAGAACGTTTTCACTAAGTTTCATGGAAAATATGTTTTTTCTGAGGAAGATAAAAATTAAATACCAAAAAAAACGAAGCGTTTTTCTTATTAATTTCGAGGTTAGGTTGAAAAATTACTGATGCAAACGTTTCAGAGGTATCAATTATCTACAACTTTCCATCAGAATTATTTCCCAATAAAATGCACCAAGATCCAACCCTCGAAAAGTATGTTTAGATATCCCTATCTCCCCCTTCCGGAACTTTTACTGAGTCGTCTTGACTTTTCTTGATTTACTTATTTTTTCGACCCTGCACATACTGCTGAGAATTTTTTTTTTTTTTTTATTATTGACCCTGAATACAAACAGTATACGTTTCCAAACCAAGTTTAAATCTAAGGCTCAAACTATTGTCATCATTTGAGGTTCAATCATGACCTGCTAGGTAGAATTTGATAAATGGTTAAATAGGAATTTACTCTAGAATTGAATGAAACACTTTAGTATTATATAGAACAAAATGAATTTCTCCCTGATGGTTACGTTTCAATAATCAGTTCAATAGATAAAGAATATTACAATATAAATGAAGGGAACTAACCATTACCAGACTCTTCAATTATTTTTCAGCTCCCCCCATTTCCCTGACTTACTTTGGTCACGGTCGATAACGAACCCCCCGATTGAACCATCAGTTGTTTTTTGCAAAAATCGTATTTGATATTTGAAACATGAAAACTACGAAAATATAAAACAAGACATAATCCGAAGAATAACATCGCCTTGACCGGGTTGGAAATTATAATCATGAATATACATTTACGGGGTGTTCGGCCTTTCACGACAATATCCTCTGTTAACTTCTTGGCAATATATTTTTTTAAAAGACAACTCATTCAAGGGTTTCTACACAAATCGATCATCATTTTTCGTATGTTTCAGAGCTTGCATATCATCAACTGCCATAGCATAAGTCTCAAAATGTCATCTGTTAACTTCTTGGTAATTGAAAAAGAATAAAACTCATTTAAATGTTTCTGCACAAAACGACCTTTATTTTTTCCAGTCTCAGTGCTCCAATATTGTCAACTCTCACAACAAAAACGTTTGCTTCGAGATAGCCTTTGAACAAAAATATTGTGGTGTCTTATCCGGAGAACGAGTGAGCCATTCTATCGTCTTGCTGGTCCAGTAAAGTGGAGAGAATCACCATCCTATACATACCATCATTTTAAACTGAGTTGGTAATTTAGTGCTCTTGATTTAGATTTCCGTTGAGAGTTAGCCTTGTCAGTACCTACGTTCATTCATTTGGAAAGCTATTACTCACAACTACCTAATAATGCGTTATTTTGTATCTAGTGTCATATATCGCAACTACTATACAACTATACAACTATATGTCAACTACTGGTGTTTCTACCGTAAATTGTTGTTAAAATTGTTACAATAACTGTTATTTCCACCAACCGACTGACCCCTTACGAGCAACCCTCAGATGTTCTCGAGGGGCTTCTGCGAGCTGGGAAGATGCAGTCTTATATTTTAACTTGTGCCATGCAAACTTAATGTTCGAATTAAACAAAATTGCGCTCCTCCGCCATTTCAATGACAGCCATAAAAAGTTTGTATTATGTACCTCTCTGCCGTTACCGAACGAAAATGAAATATAAATACAAAAAGTCAGTTTACTCACTTGACTAACAAAAAGTTTTAAATCGCATTATTTTGAAACACCATTTTTAATTTGTGAAAATACTCATCAATATGGTGCGAATTGTCAATAATGTGACATTATATATTATATTTTAACGTGTGCCATGCAAATTCAATGTTCGAATTAAACAAAATAGCGCTCCTTCGCCATTTTAATGATAGGGCACTGACATAAAAAAGTTGTGTTATATTCCTCTTTGCCGTTACTGAACGAAAATGAAATATAAATACAAAAAGTCAGTTTACTCACTTGACTAACGAAAAATTTTAAATTGCATTATTTGAAACGCCATTTTTAATTTGTGGAAATACTGATCAATATGGTGGGAATCGTCAATAATGTGACAATTCCAAGGCCAGCCCTCAATCGGCTCTCATTGCTGCGAGCGCACATACAGAGTCATCGCCTGTCACCTTCTATACCAACAGAGCAAATCGTTCCCCTTCTAGCGCCATCTAGTCGTGACTAGAAATTCCAGATCGTTCCGGACACGTTTCACTACGCTATAGAAATGAATCTTTGTGGCCAGAGGGCAAGTTTGAATCAGCACCAGAGATTAGATATTCGAACAATGGAGAGTGCAGAAGGTATCAATCGCTGAGTAACATATTAATTATAAGAGTACGAAATAAATGAGAAATTAGTGTAAACACACATTTGCGCGGATACATATTTCTAGCTGTACTTTGTATGGAATAAATTAGATTTAAAATATCGAGACTATTTTTTGTAGCAATATTGAGTGCATTCACCATTATAGATGCTCGATGAAAAGAGAATTAAGAAACCTAATCCAATCCTTGGATAATTTAAAAGCGGTGCAGGGTGACGTTGAGAAAACTACGATGAGCAAGTGGGAAAAGTAGAATTTGGTTTCATTTTTGAAATTCAAGAAATAGTCAGATTTCCTGGAAATGAATACTGCAAACTATCAGTCTAACAATGAACCTAGAAATGAAAGAATTGATGATATTGCAGAAGGAAGACGACTATGAAAATGTATATGAGAGGCAGACATGAAAAAGGGGATGTGGTTGTGTTCCTTCACATATTTTATTTATATTTCCGACTTTTTGTGTTAAACCATCATATTGAAGATATTTTCAATAAATATTCAACGAACACAGAGTAAAAAATTGAACAGCAGCGTCTATGGGAAAATCATCACTTTAGACTTCATGGTGTGTTTAAGGAAAATAGTCTGTCATGTGGAAAAGCATATGTGAACTTTAAGAGCTATACGGGAATATTTAACCAATTTGTTTGAACAGTAACCTCCATAGAAGCGCCACTGAGTAATGGGAGACATATCAAACACAGTCATACTTACTCCAGATATGGTATATTGTTCTCTGCTTTCGCACTCGTGCGCTTCTGCATTGTTGTCACATATAACGTTCGTCGAGTACAGAATAGTCAATAATCAATGATGTTGTTGCATAGACATTTTTTATATGTTGGTTGTATACCCACTGCACAACGAATACTTATATAGTGTGCAGATACAAAGAGAATCATCGTACGACATAATCCACGGAGTCTACATGAATTCAATCGCGACTCTAATCGTTCTACAGACAATTCATAGATAGTGGCAATCGTGCACGTCACCCGTCAGAAATATTGGTCAATTTGATATTGCAATAAGGTGCCAGTGATCGTTTTTCAACATATATCGGAAAGAAATAGCGTTCAATAATGCCAGTTCAGTATTTAACTCATGCAAATATTTTGTACGATTTTATGTTGCAGTCTTGTGTTGTGAAAATGTCATTTATTTCCGCAAATTCCTATTGAGAGATGCTATAAAAGTCCGTTTCAAACAACTTCCTTCAGTCCCTCATTTAAAGAGGTAGATAAAGGAATCTGACTATAAACTTGTTTTCATCCAGTGGCGGCGCGCTCCTACAGTTATAAAAGGGAATTTGTTTGATACATTTTTTTAAAAGAGGGTATGCTTTTCTGGGCCAACTGCTCCCGATCATAAAATTTGGCACACTTTTAGATCTAAAAAAAAAACATTACTTATCCCAAAACTTCAACTTCCAAACATAAGTTCTTTCAGAGCAGAGTTTGTGAAGGCAAAATATAACCAAATAGACATTTTGGCAACAGAGCATATGTGTTTATCCTGGGTTTCAATGTACAATAAATGGAAAATGTTAGTTTTAACAACTAGTTATTGAATTAATTCAAGAGCAATGTTGCCACTTTGCATTTTTTGAAAATAAATTATGCAAACATAATCCAAGATGACTTATTCTAGATCGAAAAAAATCAAAATGTACTACTACATTACTCATTTCTAGAACCATTCGAAAGAATTCAAATGTTTATTCATGAATATCCGAAATTTTCATATCAAAATGTGGTCGTAGTTCATCCTGTATAAAGTGAAGGGATCTAGAGTTTGTATATTAATGTAAGAAAAATGGATTTTCCTTCTGAAACTTTTATCTATTCTGTAAGGTTTCATTGGTGAGGCTTTTTTAAGCAGCGATTGTTATTCCTTCCATATATTCTTGTTACTTTCAACATTTGATGAAAAATGCTTTGGCGTAACAATGGTACTGTCTACAACAGTATAGCCATTAAGATAATTCTCAGCTAACAATACAACCTACCCTATTGTCGGAGACACGGTAATAAATTGAAAAATCCATATTTAGAAAGAGACGAACACCCAAAACAGGAAATTCAATTTTTGGGGTAAACAAAGGATTATTGTTTGACTCCTGCAGCCGGAAAGTATACCGAAAGCAGAAACTTTTGAAGAAGTATGGCTGACTAACTCATGAAGTTTTGAATATATTGCTTTTTCGCATTCTGTTTCGCCTGTCAGTACACATTCTCATTTCGGATTTTTATTGAGTACACCTGACATTATTTCAGAAAACCGACAGTTATTTTATAAACGAAAGTGATAATTGAAAATAGAGTAATCCAACCTACCACTTACTGTGCTCACCAAAGAGTACGTAATTTATGGAATTCCACATACCTTGAAAGCAGTTCTGAAACATGTCGTCACGTGATCACTACACCTTTTCAGTTGTTATTCAGAAAGTGTAGGATGTAATTCAGAAAATATAAGTTGTATTCAGAATAATAAATTGTAATTCAGAAAACATCCAGCCAGCCAGCGCGGCGACTCTCCAGAGGTGCGCCGTTCGCAATATAAATTGTATAGCGAACGGTGCACCTTTGGAGAGTCGCAGCACTGATGACAAATGACTATGCATACGGCTCGGCTGTAAGAGTCCTAGCAAAAACCATTTCATTAAATTTTGTGCTATCTTGCGAGGACATAATGAGGAAGTTTCGTCATTATCATACCAAAATACAAATGTTTCGCTATAGCTAAGTTATCCAGAAAAAAAAAATTGAATATTATTAGAAAAATCAGAAAATTACAAAAATTGCTATTTTCAATTATCTCAAAATTCTTTTCGAAACTCTATATACGAGTAAAGAAATAAAATCAAATGTATTTTGTCATCTTTTGTCCTCTTCATAGTATTTTTTTTTCTCAATTGCCGCCATACCAGTGGTCACGAGATATGTTCCAAAATTGATTTTCAGTTGTTCTGAAATGCAAAATCGATCACCTATAAAAAAAATGTTTCGTTTGGTTATAATGATTTTTTTCACATACGTACTTTTTGGTGGGCACAGTATATTCCTCGATATGTTTTCAACAGAAAACAACCTCTATCCACTACGACCATTGAATTATATCTGTTAGATTATTGGAAATGTTTTCTAGAAAAACTAGTCTGCAGTACTCTCAGAATTGAATCCATAATTATTATTATGATTCGATTCAATCGAATAAGGTTGACCTGCGCTGCCATTAAACCGGTTTCATGGTTATTGCCAATCTTCATAGTCATTGTGGATTTTCCGGCACTGAATTTCCGGTATTATTTAATTCGTGGAGCCCACGTCGTAGACGAATTTGTAATAGTCATTTAAAATGGGTTCAGCATATATATTATATTTTATCATGATCACAAAACATTTCAGTAGCAAAAAAACGGAAAATTTTGCTTAAAAGCAAAACAATTTTCCGAGGAAAATTGAAAAACTATTTTTTTCTGCAAACGAATAACGCTATAATATATTCTATAAAATTCTCTACAGAAAAGGTCTCTACAATTTTTTTTTAAAATGCACCGTTTTCGAGTAAAACGTGCTCGAAATTGAAATTGAAAAAAATGTATTTTTTGATTTCCCATGGAAAATCGTCCATAAAAATTTTTCGGAGGCTTTCACGGCTCTTCACCCTCGAAATTCGGATTCAGCGGGTCAAAATACATAAGAATAACTTGGGTGATCCCGTCGTACTTCATCGGCTACGAAAACCCTCCCTGCCACCGGACTATCAACGCAGGCCAGCCTTATTCGATTGAATAGAAAAACATCTTAGCCTTATGATATAATACATATAAGACGCCATCTCTTGTTTCCAAAGAGCACTCAATTCGGTATTCTGAGCTGTACAAGTAAAGAAGGTCTATTATTATTATTATTTGCAGGAGCGCCCCGGAAAGACTACCTCATTTTTGGTGGCGAATTCATCTTTCTGCTGTAGAAAAACCCGGACGCAAGCATAACAAGGCGTGATACATGCATCTGTCGATGCGCAGGTTCTCCTTGGTCACTTGCAGAGAGTATTCGCATTTATAAGATACGAGTCAACATGTTATTAGTCTGTAGTTCTTTTTGATCAGACAAATATCAGTCTGGAATCTACTGGTCCCACCTAGCCTGCAGAAAAAAAATTCTTCGAGCCTTCGAGGCTCAGGCTGGCGAAGTATTCTGCAAAAAGTTTAAAACTGAGGTATTCATGTTGAGTACTTGCGGATACTTATAGATGCTCTTCCAGAAGGTTTCCATCCGATCAGATGCCGGTAACTTCTCCACAACACGCGGAGGATTCAGAATCTGCGAGAAGGTTTATACCGGAACTTTTCCGCGATGCTGCTCGCTAGCCTCACACCCTGTATTTCCGAAACGAAGTATTTCCGGACATAAGTTTATTCAGACTTTTTTCTTAAAATTGTCTCAAGAATACGTCACTTGAATATTTTAACGTACTTATGTTACACCCTGTATATCGAATCACACAAATCTATATCTAGGTGTTCGGGAGTTTACGGAGATTCTTCGGGTTGAAATCAATAAGTATCAATCGGACGAATGGGTGTGTTCAGTACGAAGACTGTAATGAAACTCAGTTTTTTGTTTCCTGTTTCCAATTTTTAAAAGTAAGCGCCTAATTCCAATTTTTGAACAATTTTTTCTTTACCTAGTATCAAATATTGTACCGGTTGTGATTTTTATTTATTACATGTATGTTTGTAACCGACTCCTTAGGGCGTGATTTTCACCTATTTCCAGACGTCCGAATGATTTGAAATTTGGCAGGTGTTCATAGTTCCAGTGAAAATACAATATGAAAATTATTTTTGTTATAAAAAACAAAATGGCGGCTCCAAGATGGCGGACGAGATTTATGATAATGGTCCGATTCCATGCAAAATGCAAAGCGCTCTAAACATCGTTGACAGGTGTTGCAGAGAAGAGCAACTCTACATCAATGCACAAAAAACCACAGTGGCAATATTCACAAATAAAAAAACACTGGTAGGCCTGAAACCACCAATGCTGAACGATGTAGAGATCCCGTTTGTTAAAGAGGCCAAGTACCTTGGAGTAACTTTCGACCAAAGACTAACGTGGAACTCTCAAGTCCAAAAAATCGCGCATAAAGCCACCATTGCACTCGGAATGTGTGGCAGAATGTGCGGAAAAAACTGGGGGCTCAACCCTAAAATGACCCTATGGTTATACACGATGGTCGTGAGACCTATGATAACCTACGGGTCGGTGGTGTGGTGGACAAAAGCACAGCAGACGGGGATCAATGGCATCCAGAGGCAGGCATGCCTGAGGGTGACAGGAGCCATGAGAACAACTCCTACGGCTGCTATGGAGGTCATACTGGACCTGCCACCACTACACATACCCGTCCAAGGAGAAGCAAGGTCCGTGACACACAGACTAATGCAGGGTCAAGCTCCAATAAGCCAGAAGCACGGAGCTGACTACCGGAAGCTACATGAGGAACTGAGGACAGACCCAGTAATGGGAATGCCAACGGACGTGATGGTTCCCAAATACAGCTTCAAAAAAAACTTCAAAATACTGATACCAGACAGAAAGGACTGGGAGAATGGGCCACCCGTGAATGCAAGATCAGTCTGGTATACAGACGGGTCAAAGACAGATAACGGAGTCGGCGCTGGAGTTTACGGGGCAAAGCCAAGGATTAACATCCAGCTTAGCCTTGGAAAATACGCCACAGTGTTTCAGGCAGAGGTAACGGCTATACAACACTGTGTCGGAGAAATACTGAGACGAGAGATAAGGAACAAAACAGTGGCCATCTACTCCGACAGTCAAGCTGCGCTCAAGGCAATCGGTTCCCACCAGGTCAAATCAAGACTGGTTTGGGACTGTTTGTGTGATCTGACCGAGCTCGGTAGTCGTAACAGTGTGACCCTAGCTTGGGTGCCAGGCCACGAGGGACACCTGGGCAATGAGCGGGCCGACACACTAGCCAGAGAGGGCTCTTCGGCAGCGCTCATTGGGCCGGAACCCTTCTGCGGCGTAGCAAAATCCACCACAAAAGCCCACACCAAACAGTGCGTACAAAACAAATCTCAAGAGTGGTGGGAAACCCGACCAGGATTGAGACAGGCCAAGGAGTTCATCAAAAGACGCTCGCCAAAATTCACGACGGAACTCCTCAGTTATAAAAGGAGGATCGTCAGACAAGTAGTAGGTCTGCTGACAGGCCATTGTAGGCTTAACAGACATATGAATATTATAGGTCTGGCGGAAGAAGCAATCTGCAGGTTCTGCCAGGAAGAAGAGGAAACCGCAATACATGTAATGTGCCAGTGCGAAGGACTAGCAAGGGTGCGGTTTCTACAACTTGGAGATGAAAAGCCAAGAGCGGAAAGCTATCTCGAAAGGCCATTATCAAATTTGCTCAGTCTGATGAAATGGACGAAGCTAGATGATTTGCTATAAGCAATCGGAGCCTCCACAATAGATCTCCCTTGTAACATTTAACATGCAAAATTGGTATATAAGAGTTTTCGGAGTCAGATATTGTGATTCTTTCATCAAAATTCATGAATTCAAAATAACGGTTCCAAGGTGGCGGACGAGATTTGTGATTATGGTCAGATTTGATTCAAAATTGGTATGCGAGTTTTTTTTTCGAATTTTCTGTCAAAATTCATAAATTAAAGATGGTGCTCCAAGATGTCATTATGGTTTGATTCGATTCAAAATTATTGTGTGAGGGTTTTCGGGGTCAGATATTATGAATTTTTCGTGAAAATTTATGGATTCTAGATGGCGGCCCAAGATGATTGTTGAGTATTGTGATTATGGTAAGATTCGATTCAAAATTGGTATGGTTTTCGGGGTCGGAGATTACGATTTTTTAGTAAAAAAAATAATAGTTTAAAAAAACTGAAGAACACGCTTTAGTTCACATGGACTATAAAGCAAAAAATAATTGACAATTTAATTTCTCAAATGTAAAAAAAGCGTGGGGTGCTTGATAAAGTTCTCTTGAGCTCTTGAACGCTCTGTATTGTCAAATTAAACTAAAAAAGATGAGAATATAGATCGAAAGCACCCACGCTTTTTTACATTTGGGAAATTAAATTGTTTATTATTATAAATTATTTTTTACTTTTTAGTCCATGGGAGGTAAAGTATGTTCTTTAGTTTTTTTAAACTATTTTTTTTTTTGCTCCAAACTCGAAAGGGTACAGTGAAAAGAAGAAAGACAAACCGGCAAGAGAGCTCTTGAGAAGAGACACCCACGCCGTTTGGAATTTTCTACTTTACTCAAAGCCATTACAATTACTGTCAGTCATATTATTCGTTGTATAAATCCATTTGATCAAACTTGCAAATAGATATAGCATATCACCGCATCATAATCACGATCTACTTGGTAAACATCCATTTTATCGAAACCACATTGCTATCGAGGAAAACTATTCAATTATTTTGGCTCTCACACGTACATATATTCCACCACACACTGGATGCGAGATGCGTGTTTTCACCGACTTGATCTCAGCTTCCATCTTGTATATGCGTCGCTCATGCCTACCAACCACTTGGACAGTAAATCCCCCTGGCCGTTTGGGGCAGTGTCTGAGCAGCGTCATACATGACATGTCAGAGTAAATATGCCAGATATCAGCCTCTTCGGAAAAATGATCGTGAATATCGATTCACCTGTGCTTGTTGTTGTGGCTTCGGTGCTATGTTTTATAAAGCGCCCCGCGAGATTTTATGCCCCCCATTCGTGATACGAAACGAGACTCCCCTACAGCCTGACCAACACGTGGTATGTCTACCACTTCTGCCACTTCGTTAATCGGCTGAGGAGGAGTATGCATTCTCGTTATGTATCCTTTGTGGGCAGGCTTACTGCCCTCTGCCTACAGAAATTTTGCCCACACATTTTGTAGAAATGATTTGAAAAAAAAAGGGTTCCTGCACGCGAACAACTATGAAAAGTGGGGAGAATTCCCGGGAAAGCTCGGAAAATCAATACCTGGAAAGGGTTTGGAAATTTCGATATAATGTATATGAGAACAAACTTGTAGAGCGTGAATGTCTCCATAGAAAAGATGATTTCTTCCTTTGCGAGATAATGAGCTATAACTGATATTTTCAGATTTCCGCGCGAATAACTCGGATATCATAAAATTTACCACGACGCTCTACTAAAATCTCTGTATCTCCCTTGTTTTTGGTCGGGAATTCATAAACTAAATGGTATTTTGGGAAGGAAAATTCTCCGGCAATTATCATATATAGCTGGCGGGTGTGATAGAAGTCGTTGTGAATGATGAATAAACAATGTAATTTTACAAATTTTTTTGAGGAAGTAGCTCGACAAGATGAGTTTGCACAAAGATTCATTAAATCAAATTTGAGCAAATCAGATATAACATTTCATTTCAAATTTATATTAGGCCAAAATATTTCTGCACCAGCTGTTTTTTTTGGTTCGTGAAATTTCTAAGAAAAATTGAAAATGATGAATGAAAACTTCGTTATCAGAGGTTTTTGGATACATATTTTGAATGTACAGGGCTTTGGCAATAAAATGACCATTATGCTCTCTTGAGAACTCTCCACTTTGATATTGTCACGTCGATTGAAAAATGAGCTAACTTTAAAACAACGGGTACATAAAAACTTGATTCAGTTGGGCCCAAGATAAATTATAAATTGGGAATTAATGTTATATCTCATTTTTTTCAATTTGACCTGACTGAATCTTTGAGTAAACCCAGTGTGGTGTTCACTATTTTATTCAAATAAAACACTTTTATCTTTTCTAATACTTCTATCATCCACAGTCTACATGTTCGTTCTCGTTCACTCTCCGTATCTGAATGACCACACAATTGTTGCCTCGTCATACATGACTTATCAATATACTGAATCATTATAACAATTCAACGCCTAGTTCGATACATCACATCTCTTCTTTTGTTTCAAACCTAAATTACGAATAAACTAAACTGAATCAAAATAATTAACAAACATTAATACGTTTGACAGTGATAATAGTACATAGGTAAACATAAGATTTAACCCCTAACGAAGTATAATATATAATTAACAAACTTTCATTGAATAAATTTGCAAATGGTAAATAGATACATATGAAAACCTAATTCAATTAATGCTTTCCTTATGATAATCTCCCACCAAGTGTTAGAAGAGGTAAGTATTGTTTTGTCCTTTGGACTAAACTGAACTTCATCTCATGGTTCTGAATTGTATTGTTGTGCCCTCACTTCCTCTATCCTTTTCCTTTGTTCGTTTTATCCAGGTCTCTCACTTCACGAACGTCGACCGTTTTCAGCAGTAGTGGTTGTCGGATATCCAATTCTCTTGATTTGTTGAATACCATATAGGCTGTAAAGTAAGAGCAGCTGTTACAACAATTTTATTATATTTACTTATTTCTATGCTTTCATATGCTCAAACTGCTTGTTGTCACTTACTTGACTAATGTGATTTTTCGTTCTTCCATATTCCAAACTTTCCTAGTTACTTACTCACTTTCTGAAATAGGTGGGCAGGAATTGAAGCCCCTGCATATAGGTCTCTTACCTTGAAACCTTTGTGCACCCACATGTTCATGGTCTCCTTCTGATACACCAGTGCAGGACGTTTCATGAGGGGGTGTGATGATGTATCGTCATCTTCTAAGCATCACGATTTCCGATCCCAATGTAGGTTAGGTCAGGTGATTGTGCCAGGAATAGATTTCCCTTCGAAGCCCAAGTATATTTCAGTGCTGCTTGACTGTCTGAGAGTAAACAGATTTTTCTCTGTATGTCCCCTTCGAGTCACTTCTGGGCACATCACACTAGCATGTACATGTACAAGAGGTTTTGAGAGCATCAAACTTGGCTATGTAACGCCCCCTCCAGCCCTTTCATCCATTGAGGTCCGCTCTTTGTGCAAATTTGGTATGAAGTTATTTATGACCACTTCAAACTGCCTTTCGAAGCCAACCTAACTGCATATGACCTGTGTTCCAAGGTTAAGCATTACCTCTAACGCTGGAGAAGGGCACGTAAATATTGCCCCTGCGATACCCAGACATGCACTTTCTACACTTGACTTTGCCGAAATATGTTTCTTCTTTGGCCACCATGGCAGTGAAGCATATAGGACCATAGTTTGTTGATACGACCAGTAGATCCAGATTTAGTTACTCTAGGCTTTATTGATTATGCTTCTCACCAAACTCTCAATATCTCGAGGTGGTGGTTCTACCTGTAAAACGATTTCCGATCGGACCGCTATTTATATGGCTATCATTATTAATTCTATTAATATCAATATTACCATTACTATTATTATTGTCATCATCCTAATATCTAACTGTGGTGTTGTATGGAAGCACCTTGTACATGTTAGTTTCAATAGGATAGGCAACGTACCGTTACGCTATCAGGGTAACTTGCGTAATTAGATGATAAACGAGTGACTAAAGTATTATTCATGGCTGGAGTCTGACTAGGTGCATTGCAAAAAGGCAGTGTAGAATAAACCATTGAGCCATTCGCATGTGTTTAATTTTCCGGTCGTAACATCTCAGAAGTGGAATATATTTTTATCCGCTCCTACATAAGCTATAAACGAAACAAGTTAGAGTGAAAGTGCAACTACCATGTTCCACGAAAATGATGAAAACATGATTAAAGAGGTCATATGGAACGGAATTCATCAAACAATTCCGAGCAAACTCAGTCTAAAACATCGTAGACTAAGAAGAAACCAGACTCGATAGCCCAGCACCTAGAAAAGGATCGTTAGTAAAGAAACAAGAAAAGTTGACCACGAAAGGTTCAGTGGAAAACTACAGCGCAATCAGGCCCCTCCAAGCACGTCACCGCTGGTCACGTGGAAGGCTACAAATCATTCAAATGTTGTAACCAAAAAGGCCAGTTGAGGGAGGATTGTTGGCATCTGAATTCAGCTACGGTACAGCCACTACAAAGGCAAGTGAAAAATCAGTAGATATTTCATTTTTTTTTTATTATTTTATGTTGAAAGTATACCTGAATACACATATGTGATCGATTGAATGAGGCAAAGTTTTGGTGGTAAATAAACTAAAAATCTTGAATCATTATAACATTGTGGTAGATGTGATTGGAAAGCAGTTTGATGGAATCTGACTAACATTTTTGGAAGCCGATATAGGTTATTTTGAGGTCATAATTGGTCAACCAATTGTAAACCACGAAGACACATATTACCATGTGGAAAATTTAGTGACAAGATGAACACACATTCTATCTTCGGTAACTGTCCAAAATTATAATAAAAAATTATTTATGATTTCATCAAGAAACGGTTGATTCCTAAACCCTTACTCATTATTCATGACCCTCACATTGAAACTGAACTGCATACGGACAGCAATGGCATTACTGGTATTTCACTACAGAAACATAAAAACCAGTTTGGTCCAGTAATGTGTTATAGTCGTATGACTAGTCAAGAGGAAAAGTTTGACTATTCTTATGAGTTAAAAACACTTACAAGAGTAGAATCGATCGAGATATGTGATATGTAATAGCGTTTATGGGCCTGCTCTTCTGAAGACTGATCAGAATCGCCTACAGAGAATACAAAATTCATGTGTGAGATTCTCTTTTGGAATTCGTAAGTTTGAACACATTAGTGCAGAATTCAACGAATCTGGTTGGCTGAGGTTGAATGATTTTCGGAATCTACACCTACTTTCGATAACACACAAAGTTTTCATAACTGAAGCACCTAAATATCTTTCTGCAAAATTGAAAACTTTCTCGACTTTGAACGATCTCAGAACACGCAAAAGATAAATTTTTGTTATACCTCCTCACTCCACTGCAACTTTTACAAAATGTTTTTTATATCAATTTGCCAAATTTTACAATCAGTTACCAAATGAATTCAGATTGTATACACTGAGCAATTTCAAAAAGAGGCTGAAACGACTGATGAAAGATAGCCAGCATGTATTCTCACGTTGACAGATCCCGCCACTCAACCCAGGATTGCCATAAAGAATTATTAACATGTATATCTATTAAAAAATATATAAAATTATTTGATTTTAAATTTGACTTAGCGATTTGTCTATTTATATTCAATTTCTTTCTTTCTATTTATATTCATTATTTATTTTGTATTTTTTTTTGTCATAATGGTCAAGTTGAAAAACAGCTATAGCTGACACTCCGCCTTTTCGTCATTTGTTTTTTTCTATATTGCTCTTATCATGTTTTGTATAGATGTTCAAATGATGAATAAAGCCGCTTCATCATTATTATTATTATTATTATTATTATATTTCTGTCTATTTGTCCGGAATACATTCCTGCATTGCAACAGATTATGCTGCAGTACAATCAAAGTTTCCTGAACGCGATCTGTTGCCAAGAGTAGCACGATGGTAGCTCGCTATTCAAGATTTTGATTTCGACATAAAACATAGACGATGTGATAAAAGGAGACAGTCCAGGATGATACCATTAAAACAATATGTGCCAAACTCAAACAAGAAGACTGGTAAACAAATAAAGAAAACCTACATCATCAAAAATAATCGACGTTAAGGAAAAACAGAATCTATTATTGCCTCAATGTTTATATTTATATAGTTTTTTCCAGAAGGTCATTTAGATTTCTTTAATATAAAAAGTCAAACCCATATAAAACACAATAAAAATATTGAGCTCCGGAAAGTGATCTTCAAAAGCTTTAGTGAACAATAATGAAGTGGGCACGAATAAATGAAGAGGTCATAAAAAAATGCTCTATAATTGTATATGGGTACATGTGCATATTAAAGGGCTATATATGTATAAGGGAAGTAACTGCATGCTGCAAGTATATGTTAAAAATCGATAATGATAATGAAAGAACGTCAAATATGATTTCAATTTCAGCAGGAGCCAGGAAAAAAAACAAAAAATTCTCGGGCAGCAACGCCTGTCTGTATGCGCCAAAAACGCCAAATAAAAAATGCTCGGGCAGCAACGTTTGTCTGAATGCGCCAAGAGCGTCGAGCTCAAAAACCAAATAAAAAAATGCTCGGCCAGCAACGTCTGTCTGAATTCGCCTAGAGCACCGAGATTAAAAAGAAATGAAATCGGTTTTTATTGTCCTTACGAATGTGAAAATGTTAACTTATCCGCTTTATTTTTACGTTTCAGACACTGTGACCAGAAGTCATGTGAAAAGAAAACGAGGACGTCTTAATAGACTGGATGGCCGAGTGTGACAACCATTTCCGATCGGACCGTTATTTATATGGCTATCATCATTGTTACCATTACTATTATCATTGTCATCATCCTAATATCTAACTGTGGTGTTGTGTGGAAGCACCTTGTACATGTTAGTTCCAATAGGATAGGCAACGTACCGGTACGCTATCAGGGTAAATTGCGTAATTAGATGATAAACGAGTGACTGAAGTATTATTCATGGCTGGAGTCTGACTAGGTGCATAGTAAAAGGCAGTGTAGAATAAACCGTTGAGCCAATCGCATGCGTTTAATTTTCCGGTCGTATTCCGTAAAAATGTACCGGTGTTTTTTCTTGTCGGGCAGTTATCGTGGCAGGCATGTATAATTGCCTCATTAAATGAGTCATAACCCTCTCCATAATTCCTATAGGAATTATTTCTAGATCCAGTGTCCCTCGTAATGAACTTAATACCATATGTTCATTTATGACTCAAAATTACTTCAAATTGAAAAGGAGAACATTCTCCAGAAACATTGAAAAATTAAAAATATAATTGAACATTGAACTATATGTGATAGATATTGTGAAAAGACTCTTACTGAAAAGAAATTGATCTGAAAGTAAAAATTCGCATTTTTATTCAGTTGGTTGATTTTTTTTTATCTATCTCTAGTTTTCATTTGATAATTTAATGAATTATCGGGTAGAAAGAATGAATGGAATTCAAAATATCACTAACACAAATCGTTCAATTCATTGAAGCAACGTTCACTTCTCTTGCATTTAATCCTAAATACATTTTTGTTGACGAAAGTCTATTTCGCTTCGCCAAGCTCATCAGGGAGATTGGAAAGCAGGCTCTTCAGAAGCAATTATACACATCAAGGATGGAAATGACGAAAATATTTCCTCTACGGTAACACTTTTTCCTATTTAGTGCGAGTTTTCGAACCCTCAGGACCTTTGGTGTTTTTTTTTTTTCAAATGTGCGAGTTATCGACACCTCAGTTCCTTTGGGCATCACAGTTTTGAAATTAGCACTTGAGACTTGCAAGTTATTCGTTTGGATTCATTTGTACATATTATACATGCTTACAAACCAGTCGTACCCCTTGCCACTAGGAACCATTCATTCAATTTCCTGTTATACTCCATAGCACATTTTTATGACTATGCAGATTTGGTTGTACCACCGTATGCCTACATGTATATTACAATCCATTATAGTATTTTTTCCGTAACCTTTTTCCCTCTCGGAAGGCCGGCGAATCTTTGTGGTTATGTGGTTTTGCCTGTCTTTACAACATCCTGTATTTCCTGATTAGTTTTTTCATCGAATTAGGTATTTCTTTATACTTGACTTCATTCTGTATTTCTTGATACAGTGTTTTTCCGAATTAGGTATTTCTTTATACCTTACTTCATCCTGTATTTCTTGATGCAGTCTTTTTTGGAATGAGGTATTTCTTTATACCTTATTTCATTCTGCATTTCTTGATAGTCTTTTTTCGAATTAGGTATTTCTTTATACCTTACTTCATCCTGTATTTCTTGATACAGTCTATTTCTCAGCTAGGTATATCTTTAGACCTGTCTTTGCTTCATCCTGTATTTCTTAATACAGTCTCTTTCTCAGCTAGGTATATCTTCATACCTTTCTTTGCTTCATCCTGTATTTCTTAATACAGTATTTCTCTCTATTGTGATGAACAAATAATTCAAAACACTGTTAATTTAATAACTGAAAACTTCATACTGTTGGTTTCTTTCCCATTATTATCGTTTACTTACTTCTCTCTTACTTATCGTAACTGTGTGATAAGTCCTACTAGATAGTAACTCAATGAAATAGACAAAAGTACAAGGTAGTTAGTATCAAAATGATAGTTTTATGTTCGCATACTAATAAAATTTACCCTAAATCTTTCCCCTCAGTATTATTTTCTTTTTTCGGTATACTACAAGCAAATTGTCATACTATTTATATATAATTTATTCTTTGTACTTACTGGTAATTTTTAAAATTAGTTAATCCTCGTCGCCAATTGTGGTGTTCACTATTTTATTCAAATAAAACACTTCTATCTTTTCCAACACTTCTATTATCACGGTCTACATGTACGTTCTCGTTTACTCTCCGTATCTGAATGACCACACAATGTTGTCGTTCCTCTCGCCTCGTCATTCGGTTATATATTACATGACTTATCAATATACTGAATCATCATAATAATTCACCGCCTAGTTCGATACGTCACACTCAGCTTGTCGAGCTAATTCGACAGAAAAATATAAGAAAATTTTAAAATATATTATTTGTTTATCAAAGATCATTAGTTTACCTACAAACACCCGCCAGCTATATATGATAATTATTGTAGGATTCTCCTTTGAAACAACGTTCAGTATATGAATTTTTTGCCACAAACAAGGGAGACACAGAGGTTTTAGTAGAGCGTCTGTGTAAATCTTATGGTCTCCCTAGTTATTCGCACGAATTATATCGCCCGTTCCCGTGTGAAACGCTGACCAAGCTGACGCAGGATCTCGCGATTCTGGGAAACTGATGTGCAAGCATCCTAATCTTTATGGGAAGATTCATTTTAGAATTCAGTTATATTTTTGCTCTTGTACTGTTCAGACCTATTTTGTTAATAAAAAATTAGTTTTTAAAAAAGGACTTTGACATCCGAAAGTTATATTTGGCGCAGTCGGTAGGATACTCGAAATTGAACGTATCGAACGTGCTGTTTTCGTATCTACGATTAATCGGGTATCGAACTTGTTGTTTTGTTCTGTGGAGGTGTTTGTGAAAGAGCGGCTCTTCAAAAATCAAGAAACCCAGTCCATCGAGGACCCCTAGCTATCCTCAACAGGCAGATCATCGGGGAGTGGAACAAAATCGTCCAGTCTCGCAAGGAAGTCTTCTGGAAATCAAAAATCGAGGAACCAGTCGTCTACCTTATAAAAGGATGCTCAAAGTTCTTACAATTTTAATGTAAGTTATTTTTAAATGAACATTGATAGTTTGACACAAATTCTAGGAAATTTAAGTCTTAATAACGAAAACCCTTCAGCTGATCCTATAGTTTCTTTGCCTAGTACTTCTAATAATTTAAACAAGAAAATGGCTAATACATTCAATCCTCAATATCTAAAGTGTGTGCCGGAATTTGATGGCAATCCTAATGATCTAAATAGATATTTATCAGTTTGTGATTCAATAATTACCAATTTTTATAATGCTGCCGAACCGGCAAACTTTCAAAATGTTTATTTGCTGAACTGTCTCATTTCTAAATTATCTGGTAATGCAAAAATAGTAGCCAACATACAAAATGTTTCAAATTGGCAAGAACTTAAGGACACATTAACAAGAAATTTTGCCGATCAAAGGGATGAAACTTGCTTGAACAGAGATATGGTTATGCTCAGGCAAGCCCCTAGCGAAAAGCCTCAAGAGTTCTATGATAGGTGTTTAAATATATTGAACCTTCTGTGTAATTATATTGATGTACATGAAATCACGGTGGAATCTAAAAAGTGTAAAAGAGATCTATATAGTAACCTGGCATTGAAAACCTTTCTTTCTGGGCTCAAGGAACCTTTGGGTACTACCATACGCTGTATGCAACCCAAATCTCTCAGTGAAGCATTACAGTGCGTCTTACAAGAAGATAATGTACATTATTTTCAAAATTTTTCAAATAAAAATACATTTAGAACCAATTTTTCGCCTCCTAGAGCACCAATTCAAATCAGACAACCAAATTCTTCTCAAGTTAATAATTTTAGTACACCGAATAACTTCTTTAGACAACAAAATCAATTTCCTTCACAACCAATACCGATTCAACCTAGAGCACCAAGCCAACCTCAAAAATTCTTTACAAACGCACAAGTTTTCAGGCAACCATTTCAAAACAGGAACGTTTTCAGGCCAAATCAAAACCAAAATTTCCCAAAACCTACACCCATGAGTGTATCCACTAGGAATACGTATAACAAACCAGTACCGATGAGTGTTTCGACAAGAAATACCTCTAATTATCGGCCGGGACCCTCAAATTCATTCCAAACCCAACCTCAGAAAAACTTTATTTCAGAGGAATTATTTAATACGGTGGTTAGCGACTACCAAAATGATCCAAATTATACCGAACAAGAATATTACTCCGAAGAAGATTATACGGAACACTTTGACGAATTTCAATATTACGATAACGAAAATCAAGTTACCAATTTTGATAATTCTGAAGAAAATTTTCAGGAAATGTCAACAACAAAAAACCAAACTTAGTCCCACAAGTTATTTCATTCAATAATTCTAGTTCTAGTGAATTGTCATATATAACTTTCCCTGAATATGATGCAAAATTTCTCATTGATTCGGGATCCACAAAATCTTTCATCGATCCAGAAATTGCTCATAAACTTTTTCCAAATTTGATTAAATACGATCCTTTTATTGTTTCGACAGTTTTTCAGAAATCTGCTCATAAATATAGCGCATCCATGCCAGCTTCAAAATTATTCAATTTACCACAACAAAAACATTTAAAATTTTTCCTTTTTAAATTCCACAATATTTTCAAAGGATTGATTGGTCTTGATAACTTAAAACTTTTACAAGCTAACCTAGATTTTGGTAACGGCTATCTTATTACTCCTTACGCTAAGATAAAACTTAGGTTTCAGGAAACAAAAAACAATCTCAATTTGATTACGATTGCTCCAAGATCCGAGCAAGTGATACAAGTCAAAACATCAATTCAGAATGGTGAAATAATAATACCTCACCAACGTTTCCATAATTGTGAAGTTCCAGAGTGTCTTACTGTCGCAAAGAAAGGCAAAGCTACTACAATTTTGAACAATACCACAAAACCAGTAACCTTAAATTTTTCTGAACCGATCACTGTTGAACAATTTGATAAGAACGAAGTTCAAAAAATTGATTTTAATAATTTTGACGATTCACCAAAACAAAATTTAGATTCTTCAAAAATTCGTTGTGACCATTTGAATGACGAAGAAAAATCCAAAATACTTTCATTGTGCAAAGAATATTCGGATATTTTTTACTATGAAAATACTCCACTGACTTTTACAAGCCGTGTTAAACACCAAATTCGAACATCTGATGAGGTACCAGTATATACCAAATCATACAGGTATCCATTCATTCACAAGCAAGAAGTCGAAGATCAGATCAAAAAAATGCTCGATCAGCGAATAATTAGGCCAAGCAATTCTCCTTGGTCATCGCCAATTTGGGTGGTTCCCAAAAAGGTGGATGCTTCTGGGAAGCAAAAATGGAGAGTGGTCGTTGACTATCGTAAGCTCAATGAGAAGACGATAGATGACAAGTACCCCTTACCGAACATCACCGATCTTTTGGACAAACTGGGAAAATGCCAGTATTTCACGACCCTCGACCTAGCCAGCGGTTTCCACCAAATTGAGATGGAACAGGACGATATTGAAAAAACAGCTTTCAATACGGAACATGGGCATTACGAGTACCTCAGAATGCCATTCGGGTTGAAAAACGCGCCTGCAACATTCCAGCGCGTAATGGATAATATTCTTCGTGGTATCCAAAACGAAAAATGTCTGGTGTACCTCGACGATATTATCATCTTTTCAACGTCCCTGCAAGAACACCTCGAGAGTCTCAAAGCCGTCTTCAATCGGTTGAGAAGTTCAAATTTTAAAATTCAGCTGGATAAGTCAGAATTCCTACGAAAGGAAGTAGCTTATCTGGGCCACGTCGTGACCCCTGAAGGTGTCAAGCCAAATCCAGATAAAATCATTGCCATCAAAAATTTCCCTGTCCCAAAAACTACCAAACAGATCAAAGGATTCTTAGGTCTGTTAGGCTATTATCGACGCTTTATAAATAATTTTGCTAGATTAACTAAACCACTAACTAAATGCCTAAAGAAGGGCGCAAAAATCGAGCATAACGCAGAGTTTTTGGAATGTTTCAATACTTGCAAGAACCTTTTGATCAACGACCCAATTCTGCAGTACCCCGACTTTTCGAAACCTTTTAACCTCACCACGGACGCAAGTAAATTTGCCCTGGGAGCTGTTCTCTCCCAAGGTCCTATTGGCCAAGATTTGCCAGTTGCATACGCATCTCGGACACTGAATGACTCTGAGCAAAATTACTCAGTAATTGAGAAAGAGCTGCTCGCGATCGTATGGTCTACCAAGTACTTCCGTCCATATATTTTTGGGAGAAGGTTTAATATCATTACTGATCACAAACCTCTTCAGTGGTTATTCTCCCTGAAGGACCCCAACTCAAAATTGTTGAGATGGCGGATCAAACTGGACGAATACGATTACAACATACTATACAAAAAAGGCAAATTGAACACAAACGCCGATGCTTTATCCCGTGTTGAAATCCATACTAAGGATACAAAAACCTTCTGGGAGGAATTGGATGATATACTTGACGAATCGCAACACCTAGCAAACCAAGGTGTTATTTTCGGTAGTCAAGGAAACCCAGTGACTCGCTGCCTTGAAACCCCGGAATATCAACCCTCTTCTGATATTCAAATCATTGGAGAACCCAGACAAAATACTCCTACCATGACACCCTCTTACGAAATAAATGAAGACACAAATAATGAAGAAAGCGACATCCTTTCTTCACAGGCACTACCTGATACCAACCGTACAGGAGAAAAACCTCTACCAACGGAAGACAATGAGTTACCTTCCACAAGTAGAGAAGAAATTGACGACATTTCCTTACTAGTCCAACCTGATACCGAACGTACGGGAGATGAACCCCTACCAGAACCCGAAGACCACGAGGATAACACTATTCACTCAAATGCTGAACAGAACCCTGTTGTAACAATTCCAATAGCGCAATGTGCCGTGAACCTAGGGCTCAATCAATTGATTATAAGCTCAGTTCTTCATTCTCCGGCTAAACCAAAAACTACCATTCTATTCGAGAAAAAGATGAGGATTCATATTCAAATATCACAAAATGATACAGAAAATGATATCCTAAGTTTTATTAAAGAATTTATCGCCCCAGGGGTGCAGTACCATGTCTATTTTGAAAACCCTGAACTCTATGAACCATTTTCGGCAATAATTCAAAAGTATTTCAAGTGGCCCTCTATCAAATTCAAAAGGTGTACGAAAAAGCTTTTGGACGTCACAAAAAAAGATGACATTCAGGAAATTATTCAAAACCATCATGAAGGTAAATCAAACCACCGGGGTGTTGATGAAACTTTCGCAAGAATAAAAGAAAAATACTACTGGCCGAACATAAAAGAATCTATTCAAACATATATCAATCAATGCGTTACTTGCCAACAAAGTAAATATGAGCGAAACCCCATCAAAATGAAGCTAAACATCACCCCTACAGCATCCAAACCTTTCGAAATCGTTCATCTAGACACATTTACCATCGAAAATACAAAATTTCTTACAATTATAGACAGCTTTTCAAAGTACGCACAGGCATATCTAGTTAACTCCTTGACAGGTACAGAAATAGCAGATAACCTCATTCAATTCTTTTCTCATCACGGTATTCCCAAACGAATTATCGTTGATAATGGTACCGAATTTAATAACTTCCTTATATCTGAACTTCTTGCTTTACACAAGATAGAAGTTCATTTCATATCACCACATCATCCGCAGTCAAACGGAATGATAGAACGGTTCCATTCTACCATTTTGGAACACATTCGCCTACTCAACACCAGAGGATTTTTTAAAACTCCCCCAAAAATGAAAATGTTGTTCGCAATTTTAGCATACAACCACTCCATACATTCGGTCACAAAACTCAAACCAATCGATATCATTAGTGGTCACATTTCAACCAATGACCCTTTCAATATCGAAATTGATCGAAAATTATTAAATGATTACACTATCAATCATAAAGAACGATCTAAACTTCTCTATTCAAAAATTAATTCAGATCTTATCAGGCGAAAGGAAAAAATAATAGAACGGGAGAATAAAAAGCGCGATGACCCCATTGTGTTCAAAACAGAACAAAAGGTTTATGTGAAAAAACATGTTAGGCAGAAAGACGCGAATAAATTTCAAAAACCAACTCAAATCAAAAAGGTCGACCGTACTATGAAAACAGTATCTACGGAAAACCAAGAAAAAATTCACATGGACAATTTAAAACGTCCCCTCAAAAAATACCCATATCCCATTAAAAATTAATTAATTTTTCAGATTATCTGGAACTCTCGGACTCCAGGAAAAAATATCTAAACAAAACCTAAAGAACAATCCAGGACTTATTCCTCTCAAACTTGGAACAGCCAAGGTAGAAACAAACGCGTATGCACTCATTCATTATTACGATTTGAGTCCACTAATCATTGAGGTGAATAAACTGAAATTCCACTCCAAAAACGTGAGGACACTTGTAGGCGGTCACGGAGACTACTCATGGGACATGTCAAATTACTTGAAAATATTACAATTTTCAGAAGAAAAATTAACTGATAGACTTACCAACATTTTACCACACCCGCTCAGAACAAAACGTGGTCTTATAAACGGCGTTGGATCAATTTTCAAATCAATCACAGGAAATTTAGATTCCAGTGACGGGGAAAAATATGATCGTCTGATTAACGAATTGCAAAATAATCAAAATAATCTAGTAACGAACATCAAAAGGCAAAATTCACTTTCAATATCATTAATCAATCAGTTCAATAGTACAGTTCAGCAAGTGAAACATAACGAACAGCTTTTAGATTCAAAAATAAAACAAATTGCGAAAATTGTTGAAAATCAAACACATAAAGAAAATTCTATGTTTATCAAAGATATTATGAACCAGATAATCAACACATACGAGATCATAAACTCAATTTTACAAGATGTCGAAAATTCAATACAATTTTCCAGACTGAACATTCTTCATCCAAGTATAATAAAAACTAAAGATTTGTTCAACGAACTACAAAAATTAAAGAAGATTTTTAACGAAGACCAATTACCAATTGAAGTAAGTTTCGAAAATACTTTGCTATTTGAAAAAATTATAAGTCTCGAAAGCTATATCTCAAACTTCAGAATAACCTATATTTTACATATTCCCATCACCCACTCCTCAAAATTTGATTATTATCATCTTTTCTCTATTCCAATATTAACTAAGGGTCAGCTTAAGGCTGTCGTACCTCAAAATAAGTATTTAACAAAAAACGAGAAATTGTATGCATTTTTGAGCGATCCTTGTTTGGAGATCTCTCATCAAACCTATATCTGCCCGTCCACTGACATCAGAGAGCTGACAGACGATAATCCATGCGAAATCCAGTTACTCAATGTCCAAAACACCTCCACATGCAAGGGAACTACCATCCATCTATCAAGACCGGCCATCAGGCAACTGCACAACTCAAACAAATGGGTTGTCCTTCTGCCGTCCCAACAAACGACCAGGCTTAAGTGTGAAAGCCAAAACGAGATCGAAAACCTGCCACCTGGAAGTTACCTATTCGACATTCCAATTGGATGCCAGTTATCCTGTGGGGACCAAATTATAATCAATGACCACCAAGTCACCAATAGCGAACCAATCATCCTACCAGACCTAGATGAAAGGAAGTCAGATCCACCCAAATCAAGTATAGGGATCCAACTTGATGACTTGAACTTGGACGAACTCCACTCAATAAAGACAGCCATAATGGAAAATGAACCGATAATATCCTTCAAAGACGTAGCACACATCCCAAGTTTTTGGACGATGTTCATCTACCTGGTCTTAATATCAGTCTTCGTATACATGGTCCACCAGAAGATAGGCTTCAGGGGATGCAGAACCAAGACACCAAACGAACAACAGGAAATCGAGATGTCTAGGGTTCAACTTCCTCGCTAACCCTCCTACGTTGAATCTTCAGGGGGAGGAATTATATCGCCCGTTCCCGTGTGAAACGCTGACCAAGCTGACGCAGGATCTCGCGATTCTGGGAAACTGATGTGCAAGCATCTTAATCTTTATGGGAAGATTCATTTTAGAATTCAGTTATATTTTTGCTCTTGTACTGTTCAGACCTATTTTGTTAATAAAAAATTAGTTTTTAAAAAAGGACTTTGACATCCGAAAGTTATATTTCACGGGAATCTGATAATATCAGTTAAAGTTCATTATCTCTCATATAGGAAGCTATTTTCGAATAAAATATGTTGAAATCTTTTTCATGAAGATTTTTGCGTTCTGAGAGTTTGTTTCCATACATTTTATTAAAATTTTCAACCTATTCCAAGTATTTAATGGAAAAGCGATTTTCCGAGTTTTCCAGGGAATTTTCCCACTTTTCAAAGGTGTTCGCGTGCAGAACAATTTTTTTTTGAAGTACTTCTCGAAAACTGCCTGCGTGCTAAAAATTATTTCTGTTGGATTCACTCTCATATTCTCTATATCTCTATATTCTCTATATCAAGAACAGCAAAACATATAAATCCATCAGAGTAATGCGCTTTGGTTTGGAAATACCTTCCGTAATAACGTTTAAAATTTTCAATGAAATATTTATTCGATATTGCTCAAAGTCGTATAATTTCAACTAGAATTTTATTCTCTTCCCAAGCGTTTAGCCAACGTCAGGCCAGAACTTGAACGTACATAATATATGCACAACTCATCTTTTGGGATTATCTCCTCAATTTCGTATCACAAATTCCTAAAAATATTCACCTTCTCTTCATGATATAAGAGTTCGACAGATCAGTACTACACATCATCTAAAAATTCATTAGTCTATTTTATTATAAACGAAATATTGTTATACAGTATCGGAACGTTTTCACCTGGGGTATGATGGTTTTATGAGAGCGTAAAGAAAACCTTGCTATATGTTGAGAGAGCATTACAATTTCTTCTTCACTCGCTCGAGGAAGGGATATCGACGTGAGTTGTTGATTCGTTGGTCTCTTATTTGTGGTATTATCATATAGTTGCGTTCCTTGTTGCTCGCGTAGATTTCTGTCTCCACAGATGAAAAGTTTCCGATACTGTATACTGCAACTTTTCAATTTTTCTCAATGCAAAATCGAATGGGTTGAAATCCGGCAATCTCGCTGGCCTCTCTTGAAATATACATACCAATCATGACAAAATATAGGTTATTTACCAAACAATACTTCGAAGTTGGATGGTTCGTGTATCTAAACTTTATTTTTGACGCCTTATTTGCAAAAGAACAGGTATCGTTTTTCTACAAAGAGTCTTTGACTTTGTGGAAAATTATTTATCAACTGGTTTTTATATATTTTCCTGAATATTTGAAGGTAAACTGTATCACATATTTACAAATGTATTGAACAGGGTTTTTTCGAAATTGTTGCGATTGAGAAAATGGGTTGGTGTATGGAACAATGAATTGGAAGAATTTGTGTTTTTGAAGCAATCAAAAATTTTCAAAATATTGGCGCTTGTAGTCACATACCTCTGGCAGTGTTTCAGGTCGGTTTGCGTAGGATGTAGATCTCTGATCAGTTATCAAAAAAAATTTCTTGGAAACTTTAAAATTTAATATCTCCCAAATTTTATTATTATATTTTTTTTTCGCAAAAATGTTTTTTTTTTTGTTTTGTCATCTTCTACTTTGCACTTCATTTATGGCTACAATTTCAGAAACACCCTCCATACAACTGTTGATAACGACCAATAAATTGAAATCTTTTGATCTATTAGTCATTTACAATACATGAACTTTGACTTTTTTGTCATTATCTTATACTTATTTATAATATTTATAAATATTATGATTAATATGCTTTAGTTAACTGATCGAATAAACAGCAAGTTTCAAGAATGTCACATATATTATACAGGGTGTATCTTAAATGATGTCATTAATTTCAGGTGGTGATTCCTTGTCAAATTTGGAGAAGAAAAGTTCGTTTCCAAGATACGAGGTGTCAAAAGTTTAATAAAAATCGGATTTTCATAAATAACTCAAAATTCTTTACGCCGATTCTGATCAAACTTTGTGTGTGTAAATAGTAACAAGGGGCTTTTCATGAAATTATATTTAGAATTTTGATTCCAGTGGCGTCGCAATTGATACCCCGTTACTCGGAAACGAAGGACACACCTTTATAAAAAAAAAATTTCTTAAAATGTGTCAAGGAGTCACATCCTGAAATTCGTGACATCATTTAATATACACCCTGTATATTTTTCCATAAAAAAACTTCCGGATCACCAATATTCCTGTGAGGAAAATATGATCTCTATGATTCATTTTAGCAGCAGTTCGAAAAATACCGTATCTGCTGAATGAATATAAATCCACGTGACATATTAACTAATCTGTTGGTAGTACTACAAGAGTACTTGTCTACGCCACTGAAGGCAACTGCAGCAGTTACAGTCGAAAAGTTTGAAGATTTCAACCGAAGTAGACTACATCAAAACTCGGAAACTAAACATATACCCTTTTATTTGATTTGTATCAAAAGTATAGCATAATGAGACAAATTGAAGTTTTCTTTATATTGAGCTAATAAAAGACATGATTACTATCACTTCCACCTACTGAAGAGAATCTGTGAAGTTGCGTAACCAATATTCCTGGGAGCATTCACTCCTTTTCAAATTTCAACTCCCTATTTTATCCTTCCGAGATGACAGTTCTCCATAATCAGAATTCCTCAGAAATGTCGAAAAACAAATTTACTCAAATAATTTAATTAAGTTGGTACGTATTCTCGTCAAAATTAGCAGGTGGTTGATGTTCATTTTCATGATTATTAATTACAATATAAATGAAATGACAACAAGTCAAATTTATATTCCAAATAGCCTCTCATGAACTTGAGTTCTCTTGCCTTTCTGATTTAACGTGTTTTGGACGTTCGATTTTACACCACCAGTGTTACAACAGCGAGGATATGTCGGCAATCTATTGAAATCTGTTCAGATTTAGATTCAAAGAGAATTTTCAGGAAATTAGTATCTCCACAGAAAATTCATAGTTTATTCAAATTATGACATGAAATGTGAATGGATATTCTATGATTTAGTCAATGATATGAATTGTGAGTATTTTTCATATAAACATTCAATATACCTACTGTTGAAAAAAAATTGACAAAATTGTTTTTTCCGTTAACCACCTGTCGTCCTCCTACGGACGCCAGCCCTCAGAAGGCGAGCTAAGGATTAACGAGGTCTTAGTTTTCAACATGAGATTCCTAGCACTTTCTCAGCCATCAGAAAAAAGATTATGCAGTCGCGTGGCTTTGAACCACCGACCGGCAGCAAGAATAACTGAAAAGCGGTGATTCTAATCACGCGGCCACCTGACCTAAAAAAGTTGTATTTTAGAATATTGAGTTATTTTCTTGCTAATTATTCTTGCAGATAACTATTTACATATGGAGGAAAAGCTGATTTCAATAATCAATCAAACAACTACCCTTAGTGTAATTGAACTAAATCTGACATATTCCATAAACCCCCTGTTAAGTTTGAACGGATTGGAATTTTTGGATGATTTTTTTTTGGTGGAATGTTAATTCATAATCTACAAATATTCGAAATTGACTTCCTGGAACATGAAGAGAAGATTCTGAAATTCACTTCTTACATTTCCAAACATTTCTAGTGTAGGATTCCTGCATACGTCTCTTATGTGTTTCTCCAATTCATTTATCGTTCCTGAAGCGGTTCTGAGATTTGAGATATCTCTACAAGAAGAAATCCGAAGGATTAAAATCAGGCGAGCGAGCTGGCCATTCAATAGGACCCCTCCTACCAATCCATCTTTCCGGAAAATGTTCATTTAAAAAGTTTGTTACTGGCCTGACATAATGAGGAGGTGCTCCGACTTGATGAAAATAAAAATTTTCTATATTATTTCCAGCCACTAGAATTATTTCCGGAAAAATGTCTTCTTGTAGCGTCCTCAATTATCAAACTCCGTTTAAATCAGCTCTCAAGAAATATGGACCTATGATAGGGTTGCCCAATATGCCAGCCCACACATTAACTTTTTGGATGTAGTGAGTATGTGTTTCCCTGAACTCATGAGAATTTTCAGTAGTCCAATAGCGGTGATTACGTCGATTCACATGACCATTCAAGAAAAACGTGCTCTCGTCACTGAAACAATTGCTCACTTGAATCCTATTTTGACGAAGTTTCTCACTCATCAGGTCAAAGCACTGATTTCTTCGATCAGGATCGTCTTCAGATGGTCGACCACATTTCTTTATATCACTCAGATTCCCAGTTCCTTCAAATTTCCCAATAAGTTCTCTCAAATATTTTCTGTCAATGGGATTGCCTGGATACATCCCATTGAATAATCGCACAGCTGCATGAGCATTCGCCTGAAACTGGTAGTGAACTTTAACAGCAAAAACTGTTTCCTCTAATGTACGCATCGCTGTCCTCAATGTTGAAAACTAGTGAAGTGCAAGATTGAGTTAACAACTCAGGTTGTGATAAGGAAATATCAGATGTATTTCAATGTCCAGCGTGGCTTGTGCTGGGGAAGTGAGTTGTTTTCTGTTAGATATAACAAATAAATCACAATTTTCATTTTTCAATTTTCATGGAGAATGTTCCCCTTTTCAACATAAATATCTCCCAAGAGGTTATCTTGAATGATGGAAAATAGCAACTAAAGCTTCTCTTTTAGCCGCAGATGATTCCACAACAGATTTTATGAATGTCCTATTCATATTTTCGAACTGAAGTCGAAATTTTTTATTTATACATTCACACCGGTACCATATCATAATGACTAATTGATGGGTTATTATAATTTGAGGAATTCCTTTCAATTAAGGAATGTTATTATAACTGATTGCCCTGATTACCTGGGTCGATATTAATATTATTCATTTTGCTTTATTATCTGTTTGTTGATAATAAATCAATCACAGAAAACTGTAGAATGGTACCTTAGAAAATTTGATAACTTTTATAGAACTGAAGTATCCGAAGGATACTTATAGTATAGTAGAACTCTAACATTATGTACTGCCATTTTGTTTTGGATGAATATTTGTGTTTCAAATTTTGTTGTCGTGTAAAGAATTGGAATACAATTCGAACGATGTATCACTCGATGCCCATAGCCATTTAAACCAAATACAAAATGGCGGACCGACGTCATTTTGATAAAAATATTTTGTTGTCAAAAATAAGCTTATAAACTACGATTTAACAAATAAAAATCAAAACAGAATTCCAATCAGTTCAAAAGTTAACAGGGTAAGAGAGTTCTTACATTATGTACCGCCATTTTGTTTTGGATGGACATTTTTGTTTGAATTTTTGGGGACTCATAGAGAATTGAAAGACGTTTTGAATGAGGTATTACTAGATCCACCCATGCCATTTAATAGGCATTTTTTTTGTTGTGAAAAAGTAGCTTATCAACTGCCATTCCACCAAAAAAAATTTCATCCGAAAATTCCAATCCGTTCAGAAGTCAACGGGGGGGGGGGGTTACTTTATGGATACACCTGTATATTTGTGCAATGTGAATAAGGGATATTATCGATGAGCATAGGTGTTATCGGGGGTGCTACCACAAGTACTCGCAATACTATCGATAGTAATCCGGAAATCAGAAATCAGCGAGATCAAATTGCTAGGACGAGTAATGTTACCTTGATTAAATTTCATCGAGTTTAATATTTTTGACAAAATTTTCGATTGTGTTGTGAGCACTGGGTGTATTCATTGAGATAATTTCACAATCAAAGTCAATAAACATTTGTTTGAAGGTGATTTTTCAGAACTTTTCAATTGCTTGATTCATCAATCGTCTTCAGTTGGATACTAAAAAATTAAGATGCCACGCGATGTTTTTATAAGTCTGTCGGTGTAGTATAATTATGTTGTGATAACGCATGGTTTTGTAACGCGTGATTTCGCGCTTTTTCATTCCTCCAAAACGATCCATTAGCGGTCCCCATACGTTTTTAATCTTCACGCTCGGCTAACTGGAGGCACCATTTGCTTCGCTATCAATTTGCGTTTGAACTCATGTTTCTCTCTATGAAGAACACTTTCTCCGCCCCCAAGGATTCGATAGTGCTCAGTCCAGGCGTCCAGGTTTCCGATTTAGATATTTCTACTGTTTGGTTATTTTACGAATAATGACCTCTTGGTCTGTTTGATGTAGGAATCTCCACGTTCTCATGGGACCTCGTAAAAAAAGTTTTTTTCTGGAATTTGGAGTCGTAGATGAGATACTGTCCCACTACACTGAGTTCCTCATGTTGTTTATACTTCAAGACCTCGACGTGTTATACTCCGTTGTTCCATATGATGAAAATCGTCTCTTAGCCATAGTTTTGGTTTGTATTCTGCCTCTCTGATAGCCAATTCCTCGACCACTCCATGTTGAGGATTACTGGAGACAGAGAAGATCCCATCGGCAGTCCATCAACTTGGGAGAAGAAACGGTCCTTTTCTTAAAAGTCTGAGTCATGTAGAGATGT
The DNA here is from genome assembly GCA_958298965.1 of Chrysolina haemoptera. NCBI lineage: Eukaryota > Metazoa > Arthropoda > Insecta > Coleoptera > Chrysomelidae > Chrysolina > Chrysolina haemoptera. Next base: position 22,595,204 of record OY282584.1, on the reverse strand, counting down.
TAGATGTTACAAGGGAGCTGGCCCCTTGGCCTAATCCACTGCGACCTTTTCAGATCTATTGTGGAGGCTCCGATTGCTTATAGCACATCATCTAGCTTCGTCCATTTCATCAGACTGAGCAGATTTGATAATGGCCTTTCGAGATAGCTTTCCGCTCTTGGCTTTTCATCTCCAAGTTGTAGAAACCGCACCCTTGCTAGTCCTTCGCACTGGCACATTACATGTATTGCGGTTTCCTCTTTTTCCTGGCAGAACCTGCAAATTGCTTCTTCCGCCAGACCTATAATATTCATATGTCTGTTAAGCCTACAATGGCCTGTCAGCAGACCTACTACTTGTCTGACGATTCTCCTTTTATAGCTGAGGAGTTCCGTCGTGAATTTTGGTGAGCGTCTTTTGATGAACTCCTTGGCCTGTCTCAATCCTGGTCGGGTTTCCCACCACTCTTTAGATTTGTTTTGTTCCACTGTTTGGTATGGGCTTTTATGGAGGATTTTGCTACGCCGCAGAAGGGTTCCGGCCCAATGAGCGCTGCCGAAGAGCCTTCTCTGGCTATTGTGTCGGCCCGCTCATTGCCCAGGTGTCCCTTGTGGCCAGGCACCCAAGCTAGGGTCACATTGTTACGACTACCCAGCTCGGTCAGATCACACAAACAGTCCCAAACCAGTCTTGATTTGACTTGGTGGGAACCGATTGCCTTGAGCGCAGCTTGACTGTCCGAGTAGATGACCACTGTTTTGTTCCTTCTGTATACCAGACCGATCTTGCATTCACGGGTGGCCCATTCTCGCAGTCCTTTCTGTCTGGTATCAGTATTTTGAAGTTCTTTTTGAAGCTGTATTTGGGAACCATCACGTCCGTTGGCATTCCCATTACTGGGTCTGCCCTCAGTTCCTCATGTAGCTTCCGGTAGTCAGATCCGTGCTTCTGGCTTATTGGAGCTTGACCCTGCATTAGTCTGTGTGTCACGGACCTTGCTTCTCCTTGGACGTATATGTATAGTGGTGGCAGGTCCAGTATGACCTCCATAGCAGCCGTAAGAGATGTTCTTATTGCTCCTGTCACCCTCAGGCATGCCTGCCTCTGGATGCCATTGATCCCCGTCTGCTGTGCTTTTGTCCACCACACCACCGACCCGTAGGTTATCATAGGTCTCACGACCATCGTGTATAACCATAGGGTCATTTTAGGGTTGAGCCCCCAGTTTTTTCCGCACATTCTGCCACACATTCCGAGTGCAATGGTGGCTTTATGCGCGATTTTTTGGACGTGAGAGTTCCACGTTAGTCTTTGGTCGAAAGTTACTCCAAGGTACTTGGCCTCTTTAACAAACGGGATCTCTACATCGTTCAGCATTGGTGGTTTCAGGCCTACCAGTGTTCTTTTATTTGTGAATATTGCCACTGTGGTTTTTTGTGCATTGATGTAGAGTTGCTCTTCTCTGCACCACCTGTCAACGATGTTTAGAGCGCTTTGCATGCGCTCCGACACTATACTTGGAAATCGTCCTCTCTCGACTATTACCAGGTCGTCTGCGTATCCTAGGCAGCAATGGCCTTCTGCGGACAGTTTTATAATGAGGCCATCTACTAGAGTGGCCCACATTAGCGGCGATAACATTCCGTCCTGTGGGCACCCTCTATTGACTTTGGCTTCTATGGTTGCCTTGCCCAGGGTGGACGTAATGGTCCTATTTTCTAGGCTGGCTTGGATCCATTGATTTATTGTGGGAGAAACTCCTCTCCTCGTCAGTGCATTTGTCAAGGATATAGTGGATACGTTATTGAAAGCTCCTTCTATATCCAGAAAGGTGGCTATTGCTAGTTCTTTGTCTTCAAGTGACTTTGAAAGTAGCCTAGTGAGATCATCCAATGCCAAGTCGGTTGATCTTCCTGGTTGGTATGCGTATTGACGCTCACTCAGGGGTTGAGCCTTGAGACTGTCGTCTCTGATGTACCTATCTATCAATCTCTCCAGCGTTTTGAGCAGGAAGGACGATAGACTAGTTGGCATTGGGATTGAAGTCTGAAATCCTGCCTACTTTTACAAGAATAGGACCTTCACTCTCTGCCACGCAGTTGGTATATATCTCCAGGCCAAGCAGGCTCTCAGGATTTTGCATAGATGTGGTATTAGTACATCCTGCTCTTTTTGTAACAGAGCGGGGTAAATTCCATCCACTCCAGGTGATTTGAAGGGAGAGAATTTGTTTATAGCCCATCTGATTCTATCCGGTCTGGTTATTTCGGTAGCCAGCTTCCAGTCAGTTTGCGTGGGCCGATTAAGCCTCTTCCTGGAGCCTTCGGCTCCCGTCCAGTCTTTCAGAATCAATGAGCCCGGAAAGTGTGCTTCCGTGAGCATTTCTAGGCTTTCCTCTAATGTTTCTGTGTAGGTTTCATCATGTTTCTTAAGGAACCCAATGTTTGTTGATGATCCATCTTTGGCTAGTACTTTATGAATTCTGGAGCAGGTGGGTGTGTCACTCAGTCCCAGTCCTGGTTGGTTTTGGCTTTATTTAATAGCCTTCGAACCTCCTCCCTGAGCTTATCGAGGTTCTTGTTCCACCAGACTGACTTCCCTTTTTGATGTTCTTCTTTTTCTGGACAGTGTTCCTGGTAGGCCGCCATTATGGCTTCGATAACCTGTTCCACTGCCAGATCGAGACTTTCTGTGTCGCTTATGGGCACTGTCCCGCCTTCGAGAGCCTCCCTTAGGGATTCCTGATATCCTTCCCAGTTGGTTCCTCTTGGGTTTCTAGACTTTGTAACCATAAGAGTTGGAGTAATAAGGTCAAACCGTATCTGCCTGTGATCGGAGCACGATGGCTCACTCGACACATGCCAGTTACTTATGATATCACTTGTCTTACCAGCGCATAGAGTCAAATCCAGAACTTCGCGGCGGACCGACGTGACGAAAGTTGGTTCTTTGCCTTTGTTGGCTACTAGTAAACCTTCACTAGAGATAAATTCTATAAAAGACTCCCCCAGCGATGTTGGTGTGCGTTCGCATCACATCCTATGATTAGGTGTAGGTCCCTCTCCTTACAGTAGGCTATTATTTCGCTCAGCTTCTGCGGCGGAAAGTTCTTCTCCTCCCCTTGGAAGTAGGCGGAACATATCACCAATTTCTTCTGTCCTTCTTGCGTAGGTACAGTAAGCGTGGCATAGCACCGGTATAAGTGTACAATTGACTTTACTGCTGTTGTATACTATGCATGCCCGTGGTCTTTCTATAGACTGTGTATAGTACCGTGCCTTGTTGTGGTTTGAGGCCAATGACCCTATTACCACTCAACCAGGGTTCCTGCAGGAGGGCTGCGTGGAGTCCTTCTTTTTCGAATCTCCTGCATAACACAGCCTAAGCGGCTTTTGCATGCTGGAGGTCCACCTGCAGGATCTTGATTTGCTCATTTAGGAGTTCGAATCGCCAAATTCAGCCCCTCCAGTGGCCGCCCCTTCGTCCATCGGTACAGTCCGCACTTGGGTGGTAGGCCTTAGAAGCGGACTGACTTCATTTGCAGGTAGGGGTGGGGCGCTACCGGATGTGGCCTTGACGATCCTCCCGCCTTTTTTGGCTGGGGCTCTCTCTGTGGTGTTTTGGCTTTTCGAGAGAGCCTTTTTGGCCTTTTGCGAGCTAGATGTGGACGGCTTTTCCCCTTTGTCCGCGTCCTGCTCTACTGTCTTGTGCCCCGGGTCTTTGAGGCGGAATTTTATTCTACCTATTCCAAAGAAGGGGCACATGTCCAGTTTTTGTAGTTCTTCCAAGAACTTTTTGTCCATTGAGAACACCCAAATCTACCCTGTCTTTGTATGGGTCTTACCCCATACCGTCCAGAACTTTGTGTTCAGGCCGTGGTTTCCCACCTGTAAGCGGGTGAGAGTCCTTCCGACCTCGAGCTTCTTCCCATCCTCGTCATTGACATGAACAGTGCAGGCGTAGGGCTTCGGGATCTCGTCCTCCCCCACCGCCCTGAGGGTTGCTCCCTCCCAAGGCGTAAGGGTCGGTACGATGCCTCTCAGCCACCGCGCACTGGCTCCGTCCGCGCACGCCATGACGAGGAATCCCGACCTAAAAGTGCATTTGGTAAAGCGCACCTGTTTTCCCTCCAAAAGGATTCCTTCATAGGCCAAGATGATGGAGCGTTGGACAGCCTTTAGCTTTTCCGGCTCCATCTGGGTTTCTGGGTAGCCCGCACATATGGCCACCTTCTCGCAGGTGAGTGCCTCTTTGAAGGAAAGCCCTTCTGTTCGAGGCTTCTTCCTTTGAGCGCTCACCGGTGGTGTGCTGCCTTCAGACGTAGATCTCTTTTGGGCCTCAGCTTTGCTCTGTTGGCTGCTGGTATTGGCCTCCTTAGTGACCGTAGGTTTTGGTTTTGGAGCAGTTGACTGCTCCCTGTTTGTAAATTTGGTGCAGTTGTCCTTGATTACTATCTTTTGTCCTGTGTGTAATCATGAACTTTCTTCACCAGATCTTTGAGCCTCTTTTTGGAGGCTCCAGACAGTCGGGCTTGTATGACCTCTTCGTCTGTCATTAGGTCAACCTCTTCTAGAGAGTTGACCCTACAGCTCGTTTTCGGCTTTGGTAGAGTTCCCGCCTTTGCAGCTTCGGAACTCCCCTGCCCTTGAGCTGGAGTTTGTTTTGGTCCAATATTTGTATTCATATTGTTCCCACGAGTAGCTAGGGAATTGTGTGTCTACCCGACCAGAGCCCTGCATGGCCAGGTAAGGCTAGATACAATAGGGTGTCGCCCAGTGCCCTAAGGGGAACGTTAGCGACCGCACTTCCAACCCTGCGGCCATGCAGCCCTGGCACGTTGCCTTCCACCTTGGCTTGGGTTATAGTCCTCGAGGGACTAGAGGGACCGGCTTGCGCCAGGCCGCTTTACTCTCGTTGCCCAGGGTTCACCAACGTGGAGGTGAGAGTAGCGTTGAGGTGCTGGGGTTTCTAAGTGTCTGGGCCTCAGGCGCACAGTCACTCACCCCCTTTGAACACCCCCTTTGAACCCTTGAGTCATGTAAGAAGAATATCGTTTGTACTGGGAAGTTAGTCCTTTCATGGAGATGAATGCCTTCTTCCAGTTTCCTCTTGATGATGTTGAGGGATTCTTCTATGGGGCATGACATAAAGGCTTTCCTTGTCAACGCTGATGAAACATCTCTGATAGAGTTCAAACACTTCGTGGACACAGAAGGCAAATTTTCACAATTTTTTAATTTTATTTGAGGAATATTATGTAATATTTTCATTTCCTGGGAATAAAATACCAATAGAAAGCACCATTCATCAAAAACGCAATTATCAAACGAACAATGAGTGAAATCTAACTCTATATACATCATTGTTTTCCATGATTGATACAGAGAAATTATACAAAATGTTCCCATGTGTATTATTAACAGTCGTTTCAGGAGGCTTTCTGATATCCTCCATTTCAAATGAAATATAATGTTCTCCATATATGAATATTCTAAAGTTATCGATGGTATGAATCAGAGCCCTTTTAATTAAGAAGTGCAAGTTTGAACACGTTTTTTTTGCCAATTCCCTTTTGATGTGGATGTGAATTTCCTAGACAACTAATCAGAATAAAGTTTGTCTAATTGAAAATTTCTAGATATATGACCAAATATACATAAATAGAATAGAATCGAACTTCTTGGAGGAATATTCCATTTCAGAAGCCGTGCTGCCAGTATGGAAGTGCATTTATTGAAAAATTCAACTGCAAAGCTCTCGTGCACTCAGGACGATATAAACAACATCACATGCATTTTCAGATTCACAATGGGAGCTTCCGACCTCTTTCATGTATGTCGAGAAGCTCTGCATTGTACACTAACGCATTCAATTTATCAAGAGGCTTAAGTGACATTTCTATGGTTACCGTGTATCCGAGAATATGTGAATGAATTTAGTTAAAAAAGTCCTAGGGATATTTTTCAACTGAGGCGTGAATGAAAGAGAGAGTGTATGGGGACTCAATGAAATTATACCGGGTGTCCACGGAAAGTGGCTCGCCCCTATAACTTTTTTGGCTTTGCAGGTATTGAAATGAAATTCAGAGGATATATATGAGACATAAAACTGCATTTTTTGACAAGTGACTCAGCTCTCTGCAACTTCCGGCCTCACCGAAAGTGATATAAACTTAAGATTTTTAAATGAGGCACCCGGTATATTTTCACTTTTTTTGCTCCCTAAGACATTCTGAATATAACCATTTATTTCTGATAATTTTTTTAACCGTTTTTTTTTTATTTTCGAACTTAATTTTCATTCTAGAGAGCTATGGATACGTTCAAATTACTGATATTAGTCCTAAAGTATTGGGAAGAATACAACTTTATGGTTTTCGGTCAATATGCATCTGCTGTATTACATTTAATTTTAAAATTATTATTACTATTTTTTTTTAAATGGCAACATAGTGGCTCGTCGGGTCAGGGGAAAAACTAAAATTTGGAGGATTTTTATACGACTCAAAACTGCATTTTTTGACAAGTAACCCAGCAACTTCTGGTCTCACTGGAAGTAATATAAACTTTCGATTTTTCAATATGACACCCGGTATATTTCCAGTTCTTTTGTCTCCATTTGACATTCTGAATATGACTGTGTATCACCTGTCATTGTAATAGAACTTTTTCTTTTTTTGAAATTAATTTTTCACTCTAGCGGGCTATTGATATGTTCAAATCATTGTGCATTTCATTATGATTATGTTGATACCGCTTCACTGTTAGGTTTCAAACAAGCTTTCGATAAAAAAAACTCAAAAATATTACGTAAGATCTTCCTTGAAACGAAACACTATTCCATATTGAAATGAGATTCAAATTGCATTGAGTAACCTTTGACCTACATAACTGATATAACAAGGTAATTAAGGCGTATTTAAAAAAAACATTACTTGTCGATATTTCATCTTACTTCACTTCTGCAAAAGTAAATTAGGAAACTATTGTGTACCCTATTGATTGAAAACCATGTTAGTAATTCATTTATGCAAGGAGATATGTTATCAGTTTCAGGATTGATATTTTTATTGATATCATTTGCCAGCAGATAAAGTCTTGTATGTAATTCGAATCATGAAGCATCATTATGGTGCACGTCGTGTTATCAGGATCGGCTATCGCTTCGCTTAGATAATATTCAAGGCTACTACCATATGATCTTTGACTTTTTAGCGCATTAAAATAAAAACTTTGCTTCAAAAAGATTTTCTCGACGATACACAAATATCATGTATTATTAATTATTTAAAAACAATAATAATGATGATAAGAATTTTCAAATTTAATTTTCACTTGCAATCGTCCAAAAATAATCTGAACAAGAAGAATTTGATAGAGAGAAGAACACTCAATTTGTGATGACACTGTTCTTCAAAATTTAAAATGCAGTTGATTGTTCATTCGAACAAAGTTGTCCATGAATATCAAACTCAAATCATCACAACTGACGAACGGCGTCAGCATTTACGAGAGAAAGGTTCGAGGTAAAATACAGCTGAAAATTGAGCTTCTCATGTAATTGCAGCAACCATATTTTCCAACAATTATCAAAAGTTTCCTCAAAACGGAGTAGTAAAGAAATGCTCACAACTGCCATTTATCAAAGGGAAGACGGCTTTGAACATAAGAAAGCTGAACAAACACGCATATTCAAAGTGACAATTTATTCTACTTATTCAATACAAGAGAATTGTAACTTGTTGAAAAATATTCCGATTGAGCAAATATTTACTAGAAATAAAAAAGTAGATTTACTGCTAATTTCTGGCAAGTGCAGAAAAAATGCAACTGCGAATTGCATTCTTTACAGTGAACGATTCCCTCTCAGACAACGACAACCAAGTAGAAACTATTTCGCACGTTTGGAAAGGCAATTCAGCATAAAACCAGATGACAATGTATATGATTCGGATAGTTTTATTACCGATGAAGAGACGGAAACCAATGTTTTGGCTGTTGTTTATGTATATCACTTCGACAAATCGAACATGAATTACCAGTTGGACGAGAATCAGCTCAAAAAATTCTAAAAAACGCGGGTTTAAGCCGTATAAATATCAGATACATCAGCGCCTTTACGAAAATAATCATCAAAGAAAAGTGCCCAATATTTCAATTGGCTACTTGAGAACCACATAAGGAACCCGAATATGACAAAATTAAATCAAGATTTACGAATCATGGTATGTTCAATAGAAATAACACCAGATACTGGGCAACTGAATACCCCAGGCTCATAAGACAAGGAAATTTTCAGGAACGCTTTGGGTTCAACGTGTGGATGGGTCTGATAGGATCTCGAATCGTTGGACCTATAATATTCGATGGTATGTTGAATGGGCAACGCTATTTGGGATTTTTAAGAAACGAAATGGAGAATTCACCTCTCGACGTCTACCAAAATATGTATTTCCAGCAGGATGGTGCACCACTCTTTACTTCTCGAATAGTAACCAGTTACCTAGATGAAAAATTTCCAAATCGATGGTTTGGCACGAATGGTCCTACAAGATGGCCTCCGAGGTCACTGGACGCCACAATATTCACCGTCATCCAAAAAATCTATAATTTGGCACACATAATATTATTAAATATAATATTAAAGTAATAACAATATAATAATAATAATATTTTACAGATAGGCTAGTAGTGAGCTTAGTTTATAATGCTTCAGCCAATCAATTATTTTGTCTATTCCCTCTTCTTATACAAAGTATAGATTAATCCTGCTTTTACAATTCATCCACTGGTCTTCACATTATAATATATTATATTCTTCTCGTGATATCTAAGATCGCGGCTATTTTTGGAAATAATTATTTGCTGATACTGGTTCAGTCAAAAACTCTTCGAAGAAATATTAAAGAAACCACAATGCTTCGTGGTAAAAATACTCACGAAGACGTTTCTATGATCGACCAAAGTTCGTCATTGAATCAAAAATTACATAGATGTAGGTTCAATTATTGACATAAAATAAGAATTATAATGAAATAGTTTTTAAATCATTTCACATATATTATTATAGATTTTCAACGGAAAAGTTTCGAAAAGTATACGAAAAAAAGCAGTACTTATAATTTCAGAAAAAACCTACAAAAAAGAATATGATGTCATTTTGTATATCTATTTCTTGTCCCGTTCCCACGAAGTGGAAAATCCTGTTGTATTCAGAGATCATTGTGAAAGTCAAAGAAAAATATGTAAATATTAATGTTTTTTTTTTCATTTCTAGTACAATAACGATAGACAAATGTAAGCCACAACTGAAGAATGAATCGAAGCTCTCTGAAACCCGGCACATAACTTCTTTAGATCATATATTGTCAGAATAAAAATTGCTTACCAAAATATCAGGAGTCGAACACAAAAAAAAAATTACTTAAAAAAATTATAATTTTTTTTGCTGTTGTTTCGGAAAGTATAAGATTTATCAAGAAACAATTTCAACAAAGTGAAAGATAATTCAATTCTCCACAAGAAATATACTCAGTAATTTCTCACAAAATGCGTTCGTTTTCTCAGAAAATCTGATTTAATTCCAATATCAAATTTCAGGCTCGCGATAACCCACCACTGCCATTTCCGGTAGGGCCGAAAATTAGATTTGTCATAACTTTGCCAAAAATTATAGTAGAATCGAAAGAAAAAGTATATATCGTTCCTGAAGACTTCTACTTCTTCATGCGAATATAATATGTGAGTATCTGAGTACCTAAAATGTGTTTTCCCACTTCACATAACCTTCTAAGATATGTTTCTACGTTCATGCAAAAAACAAAACCGTATTGAACTATATTTGGAGGAAAAACTGATACTTTATTGCACTGAGTGCAACAAAGACTTTATTGCACTCATCTGTCATTCTACTATAGCGTTCTGTCATCATGACAAACATAAACTTTCAAGTGGACGCCAAATTTAGCCCATTTTCTGTGATATTGTATTACGTTTTAAATAGTGAAAGATAATTTAACGCTCAATAAAATACAATAATAATATTCATAAAATAAAACTGAGTATAATATCGAACATTTGATGAAGTGTCCTTTTGCTCGTAGAAGATTATATATGCCTTTCCGCTCGTTATACTATGAAATTACTAGAAAATACAATACAAAATACAAAATAAAATTATTTCCTTCGAATATCAACAGAATTACACAACATGTTTTTGAATTACTTTTAGCAGATAGATTTAAACAAACAATGTCTTCCTTACAGTTTAGTGCCACCTAAATGAAACATTTTCTGGTTTTTGCATGAAAGTAGAAAAAATATTGTATGAAACTCGTGCAAAAAGAACACCTACTTTTTGCACTTGTTGAAAATATCTATTTAGTTGATAGGAAATAATTATACTGAAGTAGGAATCAGTACCCTCTTTAGACCATATGCAACGATTTTAGACTAGTGAGACAAGTCTCACTTAAACATGCCAAAGAAAAAACTGGGTTTTACTCCTGCCTCAGTTTTCAACTCACCCATAATCCTGGCAATTTCTTCAGTAAATGTTGAAAATAATCGCTCATACGCATCCTATATAAAAACTAAAGTATGTTATTTCAAGCTTGAAGTTTGCACTTCACAATAGTGTTATTTAACATATGCAGGATATGAATGAGCGATTATTTTCAACATTTACTAAAGAGATTGCCGGTTTTATGGGTAAGCTGAAAATGAGGCAGGAGTAAAACAAAGGGTTTTTTGGCATGTATAGGTGGGAACTGTCACACTACTCTAAAATTGTTGCATATAGTCCAAAGAGGGTATGGGTTACTGCTTTAGTCAAGGGTCAAGTAGCTCAGTGGTTGAGACTGAAGCGTTCGAAACCATTGACTGCTGGACGGCTAGGTTCGAATCCTTAGCGACTTCAGATTTTTATCTGATGACCCGAGAAAGTGCTAGGATTCGCACGTTAAAAGGTAATACCTCGTTAATCTTCGGCTCGCACAAGTTTCGACTTTTGAGGGCTGCCGTTCGTAAGGGGACGACAGCTGGTTAACGAAAAAACAATTTTTTTTAGTGTAATAATTCCATATTCACTAAATTATTCATGATTTTCGGATCATCCGCAAACATCTCCGTGAAGTCCGACAACACACATTTTAGGTACTCAAATACTCGCATGTTATATTTGCATGAGAATGTAGGAGTCTTCAGAAACGATATGAACTTTTCCTTTTCCTTCTCCGGTCATTTTTAGCAGAGTTATGACCAATCAAATATTCGGCTCCACCAGAACTTCCAGCGGCGGTTAAGTGTGAACCTAAAATTTAATGTCGGCGTTCAATCACGTTTTCTGAGAAAACGAGCGCATTTCAAAAAAAATTACTAGGAATCATTTTTGTGGAGAATTGAATGGCCTTTCACCTTGCTGAGTTGTTTTTCCGATAAATCATAAACTTTCCAAGATTACAGCAAAAATTTAATTATTTATTTTTAAACCCCTGGAATTTCGGTGAAATTTTTTTTTCCTGTTTATCATGGTTCCAACAACTAGCATACCGAGTTTGGTGGTACTGGATTATTCATGGATTCATGGAGGCTGTCAATTTATAAAACCTCTTGATACAGTTGTAAGAAAGAACACCTGGGAAAGAGATTTTGACATTCTCTCAAGTGATGCAAATTTATGTGACGACTGAGCTTGACGGTTAAATCTCGATGAAACTGTTAACGGTGGAACCGTGTACGATATTTCACAAGAGCATCGGACACGAAAATATCTGTAAAACAGCCTGTGGTGTCACTCATTGAGAATGAAAAGTATTATTTTCTTTTACTGCATTTCGCATTTCGATAACCATGTTACCCTCATCAGAAGGTATTACTGAACTCAGTGTGAAAACTCAAGCTGATATCAGATCTTTGGAAGAGAAAGCGGTTATGCACAGTACAATCATCAAATAGTGTTGTTGCTCCAGCATCTCTAGGTAGTATCGAAAAAAACTCCATCACCTACCACGTAGAAAAATATGTCTGTTATGAGGCGAGATATCAGGGATCATAATTGGGGGCAAGACATAAATTTGAAGTTTGGCGAGAAGCACTTGGTGCGAAACGCTTTTGAATGCCTTGGAGATATTTTGTTATAAGGCCATTGTTTCGCCAAATAATTTTGATAGAACGCTGCAATATATACGAGTAATAAGCAAGCAGGTCACCAGTTGACCTCATGACGATAAAAATCATATTTCTGATTATTCTCAGTTTCTGAGCGTTCTAGATATTTTATGAAATCTATACCATTTTCTCTTTTTTTTTGGGACATTTGGTAGCCTTGCAATTTTCCAGTTGGGAGGAAATCATAAGAGAGATTGAATAAGTTAACGATCGGTGGGAGTTCTGTCGGATCTCTAGCGTGGTTGACGTTTAGACCCAACAAAAGTGGTGAAGGGGAGACTATCGTCTATTAGCTAACTCTGATGTATTTTTCGTATAATCAGAGATATATGGAGAGATCTCTGGTACCTAAAAAAAGTTTACCTCTGCATATTTTCATTATATATCAGAACAGTTTAATATTATGAAATATTCTGGATGAACACAAAATGTAACAGAACATGTTTAATAAATCTATTAAAATGTCCTCCATTGGGATTGGAATTCAGTTGGAAATCGATTTCAATAACGGGACAAATAAAATGTTTTGATACGTGCTAGTGGTTTTTCCATTAGGATCGTAACCATTGCGAATTCACAAACACTGTAGTGCTAACCGGTTGTAATAATGAACCACCAACTCAATAACCTAGTTGTAACAATCAACTAATATGTTTGGGATTGGATTATGGAATATGGATTGAGAGGGAATTCAACTATACCAGAAATCGCTAATGAAGATAAATGAGCTGGCAATATCTCAGACATGAATGATCGAAACCGTTGAAATAAAACTCTGTTTAAATTTACAATGGGCCATTGAAAGTACTTGAAGCTATAGTACACGTTTTCTCATTGAAGATGTGATCGAATTGTAAACTGATAGATTGCACCACTGAATATCATCGTCAGATCCCATAGGTGGATGATTAACAGAGATGTTATTTGTACAAGATAAAGTAAAAGGAAGAAAATATAATACAAGAAATAAAAAAATAAGTACGATTATTGACCAGTCGTTGCCAAGCAACTGTCAGAAAATATTTCTAAATATTTAAGAATACGGAAATGAAACTAGAGTTATTTCTACAATGCGTCAAGTTTAATAATTCAAAATTCAATTTTTACTTACAATTTCTGAACGATTTTCAAAAATAAAGTTTGGTCCTCCAGCAAAGGAATAGTATGTTGAGGAAGTTTGTGTAGAAATTTCAATTTTTACTTCTATAATGGGTACAAAAATGCTAATATGGGCAACCTTGGGAGAACTGTTGGTAACCAAAATTTCTTAAAATTTCAGATATTTTTTTTCAGTTTTTCACCAACTTATACCCTCACCTATTCATACCTTCTAAATGGTATATCAATTGACACAATGAAAATCTTAAACAAACGGTTGAAAATATTAATGCTGAGTAAAGATAGTTATGAACTTTTCATTGCCAAAATGAAATGATTATATCATAAAAGAAAGAAAACTAGTTCTCTACGGTTAATAAAATTTCGTTTCGACTGTTAGTATTCACATTCGTTTTCAAATGATCTCCACAAAATGAAGATCTCAGGCGACTATCTGTCAGTTAACAACTACTTTTCCTTAAGAACATTGAATCACAACTGACATATATTCGTTGCCTCCTGTCCCTCGAGTTGAAACTATACTTCTACAAATACTCAATTCATATCATGTTGAATGATAATGGCCGTTTAATTATCTTCTGTCCATATACCGTAATATGAGAAAGTACGTTCGATAGCACTAACAGCTACCGAGATACAGCTTTTCAAAGTCTGGCAAATTTTCCAAATTTGATAATTTTAAGCTAATTTTCATGCTATGCCTTCAATAACCAGTCTTATAAGAGTCAGTAAAGAAAACATTTATTCTTCACAACCGTTACAGGATTTGCCAATTCTGAAATCAAATCACTTGTTATGGCAACTGTTGTAGCAATAATAACGTTAGCCATGACTGGCATCATAATAAAAAGATGCCAATTATTGGAATGTCAAAATAATTTTTCGTTAGATTTCCATTTCATTGTTGTTTGTCAAGTTTGTGAATGTGGAGAAAGCACAGTCTGTTACTTGGTAAGAATGAGAATTCACGACGCTTGTGGTTCCTCACGATCTCACATATTCTGCACATACCACCAGGTGCAGCAGTTGCTGGGTTACAAGAAGAATCATCTCGAATAGAAGCATTCCCAAAGAACATGTCAAGGGAAGAAGCATGATTTTCTGCAGTTGCAAGAAGGGATTCCGAAATGCTTGCAGTTGCTGGAAAGCAGATTTGAAGTGTTCACTTGTCTGCGGAACCTGCAATAACCAATCCAGGAATTACGGTACACATCGATGTCAACAACTACGATTTGAAAGACTCGATGACCTCAACGACAACGACGAGATGGATACGCTGCTCGACTATTCAGTCAGCCAACTCGCTGGAGATACTCATTTTGAGGAATAATTCCATTTCATGAGATTCAAGACGATAAATAGGGCAATGAAGGAAGCGGATTGGCGGAATTTCTTGGCTTTGATCCTTCGATTAAGAGGTGAAACTTTAAAAAAATTAATTAAATTTTTGTATAATCTTGATGTAAATTGTTTGTTGAATATATTTTCTTATTTCAATTTCAGTTCTTCGGTTTTGAACAATGAACGCCCCCCCATCCCACCGAATCCTATCCTTCCTTCCCCTCCTCCCACTCCTTCCCCTCCTCCCCCTCCTCCCCCTCCTCCCCCTCCTCCCCCTCCTCCCCCTCCTACCCCTCCTCCCCCTCCTCCCCCTCCTCCCCCTCCTCCCCCTCCTCCCCCTCCTCCTCCTCCTCCACCATCCTTCTCGAAAATGTTCAATTTTATTAATGTTTATTCCACTGACTCATATCATAGTGGAATAGAAATAGGTGAAAAAAACCTCTACCTTGAACAAATTGCATCAGAAACGAAGGGTAATATGGTCCTAATCAACGTACCTTAAAATATACAACTGTACTATTACGCAAAATCCCTTTTTTTGGCCGCTATCTTGAAAAAACATAAAAAATTTAAAAAATATCATGAAAAATCATGTGTGGTATCAAATTACAGGAAATTTAATGGTGAAAAAAAATATAACATTGGTTTCCAAAAGTAAAATGTACAGTGACCGCCAAGAAATATGTACCATATGAGAAAAAAGTTTATTTTCAGGAAATTGGAAAAAAATCTGGGTAAAAGTTTGGGCATGTCTGATAACCTTAAATTCGATTTTGACACATCTCATGTGATCGCTGTTATGGCGGCAGCTTCATCAAATGTAAATTTTTTTCGAAAACAATATATGACAATATAAAACCTACCATTTTTCGTGAATCGTGACTCGCGGCAGAAAAGGATAGACATATTTCGCGAAAATCTGGTGTTCATCATATTTCTGAAGCAACCAGTTTCAGGAATTTAGCCTTCTTTGTTTAGCATTGCTTTCATATAAATGTTAATGCAATTGATATTTAAATGAACAAAATCCAAGCTTCTTGAGCATTTTTTATGCTGATTCTTCTGAATTTTATCCACTTCATATTATATTTTTCTTGTTGAAACCATATGGATCAGTTCAACACAAGCAACTACATTCACTTTTGTTGTCTCATTGGGATTTTCTTCTCAACTAAATTATATTACCTAATATTGTCTAGAAATAGAATGTACCCAAAATTCCAAATTTACATCATTTTCACTCGACGCGCTTTTTGCCAACAAAGTAGTATTAATGTAGTAAGTTCATAGCTTTTGAGAATGCTTACTTTGTTGGCGAATCGCGCATATAGTGGAAGTAAAGTAGTTATTGGCGAATCGCGCATGTAGTGAAAGTGAAGTAGTTTTGGTATCATAGTACTGCGGACAGTACAGTTCAAATACAGTGTTCATAAAAATGGTCTGTTTTAAGTCAATAAATAATAATCAAACCTAGTAACTTCATCTAATCTCATAACATCCGCAAAAGAATAATCCGTTATCCACCGAAGTGAAAACCATGAAAGCTTAATGGAAAACAAATAATAATACGTTTTCGCGTTTGATACACAACTGATTTAAGATTTGAAACTACCATTGGATTGATTTCAAAGAGTTGCATTCAACTGAAGTGGTGCTGCAGAGTGGTACCATTTGAAAGAAACTACATTTTTGTAATAAAGTAATGAAAAAGTAAAGAAAAATGAAAAGCATGCCCTTCTCTCCTGTGGAAAGCCACAAAATTATCAACTTAACATGTAACAAAAAGGTATTCAAGTTAGATTTACGTCTTCTTTTTACCATCCTCATTTTTGAAGTTATATGAATCAAGAAAATGAATTTGCAAACGCTTCCCTCTTGTAGACATCACTGCAATTATTTTGTGAACATGCAAATAAAAATGCAAGCTGAAATAATTGCGTGTTTACGAAAGAATTTCGACTCTTTTTACACAAGAAAAGCGTAGTCATATTTATTTTCTTGGTCTATATAACACCAAAAATAAACCTGTGAAAATGCATACATTATATAATCGTTCGAAAACATTATTGTTTAATCATCTTCTTTTCTGTTCCTTTTGTTCTATATTATCTGAAGCTTTCAATTTTATTTTCATGTTCAACATTTTTTTTTTATTTCATTAACCATGTAGTTTTTTCCTTAGGGACATAAAGATCCACAGCCTTAGTAACATAAAGATACACGGCCCTATGTAAGGTTTGATTTTCATTTTATTACTATAGATGGCGTTATGATTTCGCCCACATAGAAAGCTATAACCATGATGCCATTTAATGATCATGATTGTGATTTTCTTCACAAAGCAACCCACAACCTTTGCCTTATCTTCAAAGAGCTCACCGTGTGTAAACAATACTACTTTGAATGCTTTTGAGCTCTTTACTAAAATTGTTACATCACGACTCACGTATTATAACTACTGAATTTTACTTTCTTGGAGCTACCAAAAACACATTTCATATATGAATCTCTCTGGTTCAACATTTTTCAAGTGAGAAGTGTGGGCTTCACCCCCAAAAACAACCCCTTACAAGCGTTGCGGTGGTTTTTCTCGTTTTTCTCATAAACCATTGGTCACACAGACACTTTTTTTTCTACTTATATATTTTTTTACAAAAAATAACCTCATAATTATTTTACTTAATTCAATTTCGAACAACGAATGATCAAAGTAAGGTGTTGCTTTCAGCAGGTTTTTCCTGGGTAATTTCAATTAATGTCTAAAATAAGTTGATAACTTGTTCAAACCACTATAAATAATATATGAAGTACTTCAGAATACAAAATGTCTTCGAATTTTGTGATAAAATAACAGGGCCGTGTTTAAAAAAAAGTTAATGAAGGTTCATCGGAAACAGAACATCGTGAAAATCTGTAGAGGTCATCTTGTTTAAGCTCAACAAGATGACCTCAAAAATATTTTCTCTATATTTTGATATCTTTCAAAATAACGTCAGAAATAAATAAAAACAAATATCGAAAATTTCAGTTTATTCAAAATATCTCAAAAACCGGATAAAATATTCTGCTTCTTCACACTCCATACAAAAGTATTAAGGATTGTACAGATTTTCTCTAATTCAACCAACACTTTGACTGCAACCGTTTTCCAGATCCTAATGCTATTTCATCCTAATATTGGACGCACTGTATATACATAGTAGAAACTGTAGACGATGATACTTTAAGAAAACAAAATACACACGAAAAGAAATTAGATACTTTTGTCCATATTTTACAGTATCAAATCTGTCACGTGTATATTTAGAACGCTAAACCACTTTGGGGAAATATATTTCTGTGTTCGTTTCCACCCCTCTTTTCACTCGGTTCTTGCTTGAAATACATTGGATGGAGTGGAATAATAATTGAAGAGACCTTTTTTGGAGAAAAATGTATGAGGAACATCTTTAGTAAGTATAAAACTTTTTTCAATTGGTGCCCCTTTTTACCTATTTAAAGCACGTCTCAGCGTGTGCAAATCGAACTTTTTGTCAAATAGGCAATTTTATGATTATTTATTTGACAGGAGTACCTTGTATCGTCAAATGAAATATCACAAACAAATACAAAACTTTCATGCAAACATTAACGAAAGGTATATACTGATGTCACATCACGAATCCAACCATTTTACATTATAAGTTCTTATTTTCATTATTTGTAACAATGAAACCGGTATTTATGATTTGAAAGTGCACCCATTGAAAAAAATAACGCAGAGAATTCGGGGATAACTGATCTTTCAAACGCGTGTTTGAAAGACTTTTTTATCCACTCATACTTTAATATACTATTTTCTATAAACGTCAAAAAATTACAAGGTTCCCAATATGTAAAGAGACTCTTTTTTTATATTCCTTCGTTACCAAGACACTATCCGCAAAGTAATGTGCAAAAAACCTATTTCGCACACATCATGTAAACTATATGGGATTTTCATATTCTAACCTATATACTCAATCAAGCAAAAATTCAAGAAATCATTTATTTCCGAATTTATGGTCCTCAATCAGGGAAAAATCCAAGAAATCATTCATTTCTGAATATTCAAAAATAATTAAGTAAGGCTTTTTAACACTTTCCAAATTGTGACAACTGACAAAATACTACCTATTTCTTTATGTGATCACAAAGTTGTGATTAAGTATGCCTTCCTGTTCATAGAAGAGAACATAGGCCTCACTGCTCACGAGTGATTTAGATTGAAAAAATGAAACTTGAAGTGGAAAACGATTTTCTGAAATTTCATAAAGAAATGCTCTTTTCTTCAAAATAACTTACTGGATAAACTAAAATAATGCTGGAGTATCGAATTGTAGCTTTATCAATTTAACATATTTTTCTTTGAATGTATTTTCTGTACGATGAATATTTGGCGAGATATGGCCTTTTAAAACCTCTATTTACTAGCGAGCACCACCTTATTCGAGTACTTTCAATTCATTTCAAAACCAAGGGATTTGAAGTGAGTTGATAACCTTGTAGCTCTTGAAAAACCATACAAAATAATTTTTGGATAAACTCTCTCTCGTTAAAAATGAAGGAACTATGTTTAAAAAACCAGAACTCCTATTTATTCCAAAATACAGTTGAAGAAACATCTGCTCATTTGTCTACGTGTAAGTGTATATCTCGTTGATTCCTCGCCAGTGTATCTCAAGTTCGAAAGAAATAGCATAGAAATAGCAAATATTTTTGTATATATAAACTTTTGTATGTAATTTTACTTTTTTCCTATTTTTATCAATATCTATATAGCAATAGAATTCTCCAATTAAATTAATGTGATAAATTCAAAATTTTTTAAGCTCTAACAAAGGTTGATTTTTAAGGGTTGAAATATTTTGAAATTGTGTTCCAAAGCACAAAACTATCTTTATTCAACTAATCCAAACTTAATTTTACCCATCATAAGCTTTAAAATGTTATTTTATAAGTTTTGACAATTAGGGTTTTTTAAAAATAAACAGCGCCCATCGGCATAATATAGAATTTGAAGTAGATGGTAAGATGAGACTTATTACAATTTTTTATGTAAACCGATGCAGTACAAAAAAATTGAGAGGTTTTGCTATTTTTCGAGCTTCATTGCTGAAATACAATGGTTTCTGAGGAAAATGAGATAAACCACCGCAGTGCGAATTGGGGGTGGTTTTTGAGTGTGAAGCTCACCTTAAGAACTCTTTCGATTTTCAGAGCTCTTCCTTTGTTGTTTATAATCCCCAAATGGCAAAGCTATATTTTTTCTATTCGGCTTTTTAGAAGTAATATAAATGTACTAATATTAATTTGGATGTTCATCACCATTCTGTCACGAACAACAACCCTAACTAATATAATATTTACTATAATTATACACTGCATGGGCACATTGTGCTATAATAATCATTCCAATTAGTATCACTGAGGTATACCATGATATCTATGAAACTGCATGTTCACGGCAATACAACGAGCTTGAATGCCGGTAATTTGATGCTAACAATAGACCAGCTTAATGGCCGATCGATTGGGTAAAGACAACTAGAGGGATGAATGATGTAGATGATAATTTTTATTCCGTACATATTGTCCTGTGAATGACTATCTGAGCCATTAAAAGATTACTAGCTACCGACAGTTCATTTCATGACAGAAATAAATAATGCACGGATAAGTTTTCGATATACTTTTTTTAATTAACATCTCCGAACTGAACAACCTTCATTAATATTATTGATGATGGCGGAGTTTGAATTTCCAGCTATGCCTGTATTGGGGAAGCTAGTAATTGAAGATAATGAGTTTGAAGCCACAGACGGTTTCGTGCAGAACCTCTTAAACATCTTGAAACGATGGAAAATAGCGACTAAAGTTTGTCTTTCAGTAACAGATGATTCCACAACAGATTTTATGAATGTCCTATTCATATTTTCGAACTAAAAAACTCTCAAACATGTTGAATCAATCTGAAATTCATGGATATAATCTTCGTTTTATTTCTCTACCATCGAAGAACTTTTCCACACTCGTGTCACTTTGAAACAGACAAATCTGCTGCTGCGATGGAAAGAAATATAGCAGTCCTCCGACGGACACACTGTTGATTTCAGGATTTTCCCGTTTTAAAAATTCAAAAGGTCTCCTACGGATTTCTCCAATTTTATAAATCCCAATGTTCTGAAAAATATATACGATACTAATAAGGATAAGGATGTCGTAAAACCTGGATTACAATTATTCTTTTTCAATAAGGAACATAATTATTCAAGAAGTGCACAATTTTGCGGGAAAATCAATCAATCAATCAATCAATCAATCAATTTATTTACCGTATAAAAATTACAATATATAATAGACAATGTGGTAGCAATGGTGGTAAATAAATACAGAGCGCCCAAAAAAAGGTTTCCCTTGTGCATGGGCGTACGTATACATTTTGTTTACATAATATTTTTTTATTTTACATTACATTTCATGTTTCACATTTTATATTCTAAAAATTTTACATTTTGCATGTTACATTTTATATATATATATACATATATATATATTTTACAATGGGGTGGTTAGGTGTAGTGTGAACAGAAGGATATGGTGACAATTATACATTCGTAAATATTAGAAAAAATAAAAATAAGTAAAAGAATTATGTGATAATCCATGTTTAAATACAGTTAATATGGTCAAGAGGCATAGTGAATCTCATTTCAAGTTTTTCCTATCAATTGCTCGATGTATTTCACCTCTTGTGTAGCCAATTTTTTAGTTTTTTTTTCAGTAGGCCTAGCGATTGAATTCTCCTTAAGTCATCAGGTATATCAGCATATAAGACTGGACAAAGGTAAGTAAATGATCTTTGACATTTTTTAGTATTAACTCTTGGAATAAAAGTTGTTATGGCTTTGAAGCGTGTTTCATGTTTGTGCTGTATGTGCTCGTGTTTGTGTTTGTTTTTATGATGGTGGAGGATTAAAGATTGGTAATACAGTTGACGGGCATCTAGGGCTTTTGCTTCTGTGAGTAGTGTTTCAGTTGGGTACCTATAATCTTTGCGGTGTATAATTTTCAAGATCCATTTTTGTGATATCTCTAATGGTTTCAAGTAGACGTCTCCGATTCCTCCCCAGATCTTCATACCGTATGTTATGTGTGTGTAAATAAACTGGTAGTTTTTTTCTTTCTGCAAAATAAACTGGTGACCCGTAATACAAACAAGTGTTCCAAAGGTGAATGGTTTTGAATTAAAAAACAAAACTCAAGATGTAAACTTTTTGTTATACAATAGATTGATATCTCGTGGAACATATAAATGTTAGGTAGGAGAATGTTGATAGGAGAACTCCAAAAAAATTGTAATAGTATGAAAGCAGAAAATTATTTTTAAATTATCGCAGATTCTGTGGTGCGGCAAATCGGTTAGAACAAAAATTATATGGATATGCTTTATTGTCTAAAATGATCACATTTTGTCGACAAAGTCAAAACAGAAGTCACCACAATAGGTACGCCACACACATACTCATCGAATGTACCTGTTGTAAGAAATAAATATTGTACGAATGAAATAATTCAGTAGTATAGAAGACGAAACACACTTATATAGTGAGGCTTTTAATACCCCCCCCTTTCCGTTAACTTTTGACGGTTCGAAGTAGAAACATGAAAAATAAAAATGTTTCGAGTGTTTCACCGATACTACTTTTCGAGATGAAAAAAATGGTGATTGCTCGACAGGGGGCGCGGGGGGCACATCAAATCAAAAATTCTAAATAGCATGAGGGGTCAAGTTGTTGAAAATATAATTCAATTCTCTTCACAACCATCTAAATATTTTGGAATTCTGTTAATAATTTTTCCCCAATTTCGATTTTTATGCCTTTTATTTTAAAGTAGATGTGCCTCTAGAGCCATCTGTCGAGTAATTGCAATGTTTTTTCTCTCGAAGATTAGTATTGGTAATACCCTTCAAAAAATGTTTGGTTCATTGTTCCACATCAAACCATTCAAATTTATCAAGGTATGAGTAGTATTCAGATCTGCATTTATATTTTATATTTCGAATTTGAATTGCAAAAAAAATAATGACAAAATTCAAAAAAAATTAGATGGTTTTGAATGACTGTTTTTCGGGTTCTTGGGCGTGTTTATTGTGCGATGTACTCGACGTTTCGCCAACACGAGTGGTTGGCATTTTCAAGAGAGAGAACCCTAAAAACCATCATTCAAGCGACGACGGCTGCGAAAGCCGTTCACAATTCAAATGGTTGGAAAGAGAATGGAATTCCTTTTTCAACGATGTGACAGTCGACATGCCATTTAAAATTTTTGAATTGATGTGTGAGAGACACCACTGCTAGTTGAAATTAAACTTAAATGAACCGAAATGCCATTAGTTTTTGAGTAGTTTTGTTTTCTATTGGTGGGGTACACATGCAAACACACAGTGAAACTCCTAGGTTCTGTCCAAAAAAGAGCCATTCGTCTCATCGGAGATACTTTGCTCACAAGCTCGATCACTTCTCTAGAGCGCCGCAGAAAAGTAGGTGATCTGTCTCTGTTTTAAAGATGTTTTCATGGGCGATGCTCTTCCGAAATATCATCAATAGTTCCACCGTTAGCGGTCCAATCGAGACTGACTCGTCGAGTACAGTGGTCACATCCATATGTCGTAACTTTGGAGACATGTCAGACATCTTTTTCTCAGAGCTCGTTCTTTCAAGGAACGGCAAAACTTTGGAACTCGCTACCTCCGGAGGTGTTCCCTGTGGCATAAAACCTTCGGAAATTCAAGAAAAACACCAATTCCTACCTTTTTTTCCTCGGCTCTCACAATATTGTTTGAAAAATACAGGATTTTCCTAGAACTAGAACTTGAAAAAAAAAATCGCGAAAGCCAAACCGCATCTGTAAAGGTTATTTTGCATTAAGTGATCTCGTCAACGGTTTAAGTTTCATTAATACAGAGTGTCTCAAAAAGCGCAGTGACTTAGAGATTAATTTTTTTAAATAGGATACCCCGTATATCATTGCATGATTGGTTGAGGATAATCATGAGGAATCCAACCCCCCTATCGAGCAATCACCATATTTTTTATTTCAAAAACTACTATTGATGAAACCATCATTTTTTTTCATGTTTCTACGTCGAACCGTTCAAATGTTAACAGGGGAGGGTGCTATGAAAAGCCGCACTGTATAGTGACATGGTGACCAACAAATATTGATTATTTAATTTAAAGAAAAAAATAATAGTTTAAAAACTAAAGAACACGCTCACGCTTTACTTCCAACATGGACTAAAAAGTAAAAAATTATTGACAACGATCTATACTGTCATATTTTTGTATTCTAATTTAACAATACATACTAAGCGTTCAAAAGCTCAAGAGAACTTTTTCAAGCACCCCACGCTTCTCTTACATTTGAGTAAATACATTGTCAATCATTTTTCACTTCTTAGTCCATTTTGGAAGTAAAACAGTTCTAATTTCTGACCACGAAAACCCTCACACACCATAATGACGAATCTCGTCAGTCATATTGAAGCCGCCATCTTCAATTTCATGGATTTTTACAAGAAATTCGAAATTTACGACCCACGTATCAAATTTTAATCGATTCTGACCCTAATCACAAATTTTGTCCGCCATCTTGGAGCCTCCCATCTTGAATTTATGAATTTTGCCAATTTTTTTTTTTCAAAAATCATCTAGACGCTATTCCGTATCGAATGATACCTCAATATTATTTTTTCGAGACTGCTGAAATAAGTTGAAAAAAAAAGCACTTGTGTGTATAAATGACCTAAAATAGACATTTGTTACATCCACCCGAAGAATTTTGGATACTTCGAGAAAGATGATAAAATTTGCAAAAGCAGAACAAATGTGAATCTTCGAGATGCTAATTCTCTATTTCCGACACCCATACGATATTCAGTAGCCATCAATTCAACAGTTTCCATAAAGGACCGAAACTTTCGTGAAGCCCTGAAAGGATTTTTTTTTAGATCACATCCATCAGTCTTCTGATGGTGACATCTACGTTCACATCAAGCCGACGTTCAAACAATGAAAGACCTACCATTAACTTTTGACTGACCCGAATATGTGCACAATCAAGTTATTATTCCATGGCGACGTTCTGATTGAATAGAGAGATTGATCGATGTGGTTTTTCTCAACTTCAGCCACAAAAAGAAAGGGATGCAAAAATATTTGATAGAATTACGTATTTTTGTATGACTTAGTATTGATATCGGTTGAACGAGTTTCATCAGTTTTGTTAATTGAAAAATTTTGAATTCACTGGTATCAGAGATATTCGCGAAATATGAAATTCTCCCATCGGGATCCTTTAAAATAATTGCGTATAGAGACCTATCGGCTACCGATTTACTATGCTAATTCTGTTTACTTCTTCACTTGTGTTCTTATAATCAAAGTTAATTATTATAGTTTATAAAATAAAAAGACAGTTAAGTGATTTCATATAGGAACGAGCAAAATTAATTTACCTAATATTTTTAAACGAGCAATTCTGTTATCTCGGAAACGACTGTAAGGATTTGGATCAAATTCTGTATTTAGATTAAGTTTTCCTCTTTAAGTTTATCTACAGTGTGACCCATTTAAGATGGAAGCACCATTATAAATCTAACATTTTTCATCCGATTGGAATAACTTTTTTGTTTGTTAGATAGATATTCAAAAAGTCCTCTAGGACTTTCATAGATAAATCTCCATTTCCAGGCCCAACTTATGTTATTATTCAAAGTCAAAATAAAAAAAAAATTATTGATTTTTTAGAACAAATCTGTGTAGTCAGATTTGTCAATCTGTCAAATCTGACTACACCACTGCATTCACTACATTTGTAAATGGTTCATTTATGAATAACGTTGAAATGCGTCTATCAATAAAAAAGTTATGGGCGAATAAAATTTGAAAAATATGCCGTTTACTTAACCCACATCTACAATTTCGAAACTTTCATCAGAACTTTGACTACACCACTGGAGTCAGGGGTCTCAAAAAATCACTTACCGTAATTCCATCTAAATCTGTTGATAAACAAAAAATTACAAATTATGAGATGAAATGACATTTTCCTGAAATTCCATTAATATAGTTTTCAAATTTTATTATCTTATGATTTTCTTATTTATGAATAGATTTCGATGAAATTTCGATCAGTGATATATCGAAAGCTACTGAATACTACAGTAGTATTCCGAATTTCGATAAAAGTTCTGAAATTGAATTGGTGGTTGATTAAATGGCATATTTTTCAAATTTTATTCCATTATAATTTTTATTGATTTACTCATTTCAACGTAGTTTACATATAAACCATTTGAAAATATCGCGAATCCAGTGCTGTAGTAAGATCTTTTCTAAAATGATCATTTGTAATTTTTTTAGATTTTAGACCTTGAAAAATGAGATTAGTTGGCCCTGGAAATTGAGATTTATTCATGAAATTTAGTGTCCCACTGGTGTCCTACTGGAATGGGTTACACTGTGTGTAGACAGACGTCTTTCCTGAAGAATTCGAATACATGGCGGAAGATCATATTGAGAATACATTGAAGACCACCAGTCCACTCGAGAAGATATGTTGAATAAGCATAATGAAGTCCCTGAAGTGTTTGGAATAATCCTCACAGGATTTGGAGGAACGTTTGCTGCAATAATTTAGAACTGTCACTGTAACTCTGTTCCGTAGTTATGAGCCCTTTGGCGCCAAGTCCAGGCAAAAATATCAGTCACGAACGCAAAAAACACAATGAAGAAAGTCGCTCAAGGTAAGGCAAATTAACACAAAGTAACTCGAAGTGTCTCTCTATTACTCGTTCTCTGTGAACTTTGCGTCACTTCGACGAGAATCTAGAGGAACCTTAAGTTGAGCCCCCACTGGCTTCGGATAACATCATTCAATACTAAAATACTCCAGAAGTCACTATGTTATCGACAAAAAGCACTGGACTTAGAAAGGCCGACCTTGGTCCTTATTCTCAAATGTCTAATATCTCTGTCGTGTGGGTAGAGCATGGGTAGATTATAAATTATAGGGGGAGGGTTGTAAAGGTCATGCGGCCTCACAAATACTTCGATCTATGAGATATTTTGTGAGTAACCCTATATCTATTCACTGCCTGGGATTCCGACAATTTGTATGAAGTTTTCTAGGAGCATAATTCCTGATGTCGAAGGGAGTTAAGAAGGTTTCTTCCAGAAACTTGAGCATCTTGTAGAAAAGCGCCGCAAATCAAATTTTCTAGAGATTTGGCGAAGGTCTCGCAGAAGCGGCATCTATCACTCTCTAATTTGCCTATTCCTCTGGGGTCATACCTCAGAGGGCAGTATCCTATTAGGAGTCCTGTAAACTGCAAGACAATTCACATACGTTCATTTTACTTGCTTTTCTATCAAAAAGTTATATTTTTTTTTTTGTACAGATGTATTAACTCAATACTGGAGAAATTTATCATGTAGAGTCGAAAACCCTGGGTGGCCACCCATGCATCTGAATCAGCCTCAAGCAGAAGCAAACCCACCCTTTTTCTGATAGGGGAGTCGGGTTAAACTTCAATATATTGTTTGTTCTTTTTTCTAGAGCTAAATCATCATAAACACTCGATTTCGGTGAACAATAGTCCCTTGGTTGCGCCCTGGCCTGCGTATCACTGGAGAAAGACGATGAACATCAAGCCGTTAGTAATCAAAATACTACATTGTCTGCAACTTTCAAACAAAATTATGATGCTTCTCTCCCCCACTCTGGTTCAATAGTCGAAAAATCAGATAGGAAAATCTCGTAACTCTGTTGATTTCGATGTAAATGGCAATAACAGTAAATAAATTAGACCAAGAGCTAGTGAATCCTCCAAGTAACAGTATGTCTGTAAGGCTAGAAATTCTTATAGTAATGTGTACCATAGAATTCTATTGTCGATAGAAGTGGGATGACATTATGGTTGAATGAATGGGAGAGAAAGAAACAAAACTGTTGACAATACAATTCTATGGTATACAGAATCACACGTCACCAACCCCCAAATATTTGTGTTTCTGTTAGCTTGACATTTTTATACGATTTTGTTCATTCATTGTAAAGTTTAAAAAAAAAATGACAGGCGTTTTCGATTAGCACAAGTATATGACAGGTGAACCTAACTACGGTTCCTAACTGCAGGGGGTGATTCGTTAAGTCACTTCAAGGAGATAAGTAATCATGAACATATGTCCAGAGTTGCTTCGTTTCTGAGAAAGAGGGCGTTGAAATTAAAAAAAGAAATAACGGTAATTATTAAATATCATGAATATCCTAAAACCGATTTGGTTGAAATTTGGTATATCTATTTGAACTAATAAGGAGCTCATTTGACCCTAACTAGATTGAAATTATTAGGACCAGTGGCATCTCAGTGTGCACCACAGCCAACAATATTGTAAGAAAAGTACGCCTCTGGCTTTTTTCCCAAAGATTTAAATTTTTTAGCTAATACCTAAAAATACAACTTTTTGACCTCCAGTATGTTTTTCAAATCTATCCTCGTTTCGAGAAAATACAAAAAATCTACGGAATTGCCACAAGAGTTTTTTTCGTTTTTCATTACTTTGACTTTTTTCTCAAAATTTCGACTTCGAAATGATGAAAAAAAAAACTCTTGTGACCCTCCTGCGCTTTCAGAGGTTTTAGAATGAGTTGAAGTGAATTTTTTTGTTTTTTCGCGAAAACGAAGCTCGATATGAAGAAAATACAAGAGACCAAAAAGTTATATTTTCAGTTGTTCAATAGAAAAAAACTAGTGGTGCCCACTGAGACGTCACTCGACCCTTATAATTTCAATATAGTTGGGACTAAATGAGCGCATTATTAGTTCAAATAAATGTACTGAATTTCAACCAAATCGGCTTTAGGATATTCATGATATTTTATAATTACTGTACATTTTCTTTAATTTCAATGCCCTGTACCTCCGAAACGAAGCAACTGCGGACATATGTTCATAGGGAGCTTCTTACCCGCAGTAAGAAAACGTAGTTAGGAAACACCCTGTTTATTACACACCTTTCGGTTCACCTGTCAGATACTTGTGCTCATCGAAAACGACTGTCAGTTTTTTAAACTTTGCATGAATTAACAAATTCGTATACAAATTTCAAGCTTACAGCAATAATATTTTTTTTTTCAAATTTCATCTATACTTTCAAAAATATAGGGGTTGATGACGTGCAGGGCTGTGGCGTGCCAGGTGATGGTTAGCGTACTTAGCATGACATGACTCATCACTATAAAAATTTCTAGCCTTACAGACATACCGTTGTTACTCGGAGGGTTCACTAGCTCTCCTATTAAATGATGATATATAGTGTTTGTATTCAATCATTATTTCATAATTTTTTAGGTGACTTCTTGATGAATTATTTTTAGTATGTATGTATCTGTTTCAGTTCTCTTGCACTCCAATTATTTTCCCGTCTTTTTCATGACTGAAAAGAATTTTTTACGGCGTCTTAATGGGCGTCTTAATGGGCGTCTTAATATACCTACTTCACGTGCTCGTTCTTCAAACGTAAGGATCATATCGCTAAGGTCTAGAAATCGTATTCCGGAAAATATAAAGAATGCCCGTTTTATTTTCATACCTTACATTTCTTGATAAATTACTACTTCTCTTTCCCACTTACGATTTTATGAATACCCGGATAGAATGAACTGGCAAATATGCAAATATTTGCTGGAAAACGCTGTATAAAAAGTTGTTGCATCGATAATATAAAAATAGCACGCTCACAGTGGACAAAAAATCGATTCCAGAAAGTTCCATCGTTGAAACTTATTTCCCTTATATGCACGATATATGTGCACTTCGTGTATTGCTTCCCAAAATAGAGTTCTTTATGGAGAAACCGACGACAATAAGATTGAGGGAAGCAGCTATAATTTGGAAACTTCAATTCTCGAAACAAGTTGAGGCGAGCTCTGGAAAGACCCTAGAAACTTTGGTTCATAAAATCATCAGTTAGATTTTCTTAATTGATCTTTGTTCTTGTGGGTTGGCTCATAATGAATTCAAGTTGAACAGAACTTCGAAATTTTCTAATTCTTTAATGTAGGAAAGCAAATATTGTCAGATATAAAAAATCAGTCTTCATTTCTGCCATTTACCTCCAATAAGAGAAAATCATTTCGTACATGTCAACAATAATATTGTATGATTACCATTCCAAAGTATGTATCTTACTCATTGATAATTTCCTTATCTTTACAAATTTTATATTCTTGAAATTATATTTGACCTACTTTGTGCACTTTATACCAGGTGTATATCCTTACAAGATTACATATTATAATCTTAACATACTCATACTGATGAATATTATATACAGAGTGTTTTATTTCTCATTGAAACTCTTAATTTCTGTAATTTTTACCTTAGAATCCTAAATTTAGTTAAATCGATAAATACACCACAAATGGGTCTTTTCAGCTAATGTACACTGCGTGCCAGCAATGATGGAACCACCAACTTTTCTTCATTTCGGATAGGTGACATTTTTATTGTAGAAAATGTTTCCGTCACTTCGGCCAGCAAAGATCATGTTTCTGAAGTGAGAGTTTTGTCCCAGCAATAATAACTGCTAGCGATTATAACTCGGTTCAATAAATCGATAATTCTGAGACACAGATAACTGATTGGGACAGAAAATCTAACTGTTACTATTGAACCGATATATCTGAAATTAATATCTGCCATAGCAGCTCATTTTGCCTCCATAATGGACGGGAACAATTACTGCAGGATACAAAATATTGGCCACTAACGATTTACTAAATAATTTTCATGCTTTCGGTTGCTTCCGTTCGAATTCGGACACTCTCGAGAAAAAATCTCAACCTTCACAACCCCTCACAACGCCATTTGCAATTCAACATAGGCCAGTACACATGTTTATGGTGCATAATCAGTTTTGTTTTGTGACTAAAAATGTGACACTTTGTGCGTCGTGTGTGGTAATGGAGTACAAAAATCAGTGAGTTTTAGTGAATTTTTGTTTTAATTTCGAATATATTCGAGTATATTTTTAGAGTAGACTGATTTATGTATGAGAAATTGTTAGTGTTTCGTTTTCAAATTGTTTCAATCCCATATAGTACTTACAATAAATGTTATTTTATTTCATTGTTGATTTTAATTGGAGCCCTCTGTCTGTCTTTTTTTTTCGTTATGATCTTCTCATGTGAATTGTCAAAAGTTTGATATAATTGAGTATCAACTCTTTGGTGGTTTGAAAGTGAACTAATTGAACATAAAACTGGGTAGGTTGAAAACTTATAGTCAAACGCCACCAAATATAATTAATTCATTGATTAATTACGAATGTAGATGTAGTCAAAAGGTTTATATCAGCAACAGGACATGTTTCAAAGGATTATTCCACTAATTGCGGATAATGCAGTGATGATTATTGTTTGAAACAATTTTTGATAGTAATAGTTAACCATGGTGTTTTACCACCATATATTGATCTTGCTCATGTTAGAGCAGGCAACCAGCGTTTGGTTCAGTCACTGGAAGACATTTGATACTTACCGAAAACTATCTAAACATTTCAAATCATTGCTTTCAACTAGACATTCATTGCTCAGAAATATCTTCTTCGATCCCTGCAAGATAACTGATACTTTTCGATAAATAATCTCCTCAATTCTGACCACTAACATGGAGCTATTTGCTAACCTACTGGGAGCTCACTGTTGACTAACAGGAATGTAATTGTCCTGTGATTACTAGTAAACTGTATACTCATGAGACGATAATTACTTGATCACTAGAATTTATCAGCTAACTTATAGAAAATAGGTTACTAACTCACCATAAGCTAATTATAAATTCAGGTCAAGCTAGTAACTAATTTACTGAGAGACAGCTGCTCACTTATGTTAAGTTCCGAACTAATTATTACAGGATATTGAGTATTTCAATGATAAATAACTAGTGATTAATTATAAGAAAATATTTATCCATGGCAAAAAAATAACTTAATTATGGTTGGTTTACCACTCAACTAGTGGCTAGTGATTACAGTTGCTAAAACTAACTTAATAATGGCAAGTGATTCATTTTAGCAACCTCGTTTTACTTGTGGCAGGTTAGTTGGAGAGCTGTCCCATATAGTATATGAGTTTTCACTTGTCGTAATTAAATATTCGCTTGTGAATAATAATAATTTTTCTCCGTGCATAGTAAGAGGCAATTTAGTTCAAAAATGGTTACGGACTCGTAATCAAGAGAACTACTTTACTAATAGTCCGCTTCATTCCTCGAAAAGTTTGAGTTGTCTATCGATTCTGAAAATATGCCAGTTCTATGTAAAAAATAAAAGAAATTACAGGGGTGTTTCTTTGAAAATTAGGACAAATTTGGATTTATGATTGTCCCAAATCCTTAATGCAAATTAATTTTCAGTACATATTTTTTTTTATTAATTACTTTATTCTCAAATGGTTTTCTTCCATGTTGATTTCTCATCTTCAGCGGAACTGAAACTTATATACCAACTGTCTCTTTAGAATTCATGATAATAATAATTGATAGATAATGCCATATGACCTTATATACTTCAATAACTACATTTTCATTTCCACGTGTCTTATGTACTTGTTGCCAAAGTTGTTTTTCGGCATAACGGCCAACCTCAATGATATTGTAAGTGAGGAGCTTTTGGAGCTTCCTGATGATGACAATATTCATCGTCGAAACATTGGAGACATAATGTTATGACAATATATTTCCTTGCTTAACAACCAATCAGTAGATTTCAAATTTTGAAATTCAGTCAATAGAACACTACAGTGAAAATATAGCTTGTCGCTGTATTTTCACGTTGATAAACCTGCTTAGTTTTTGTTTTACTATCTGTCTAGTGAAAATAATGATTTAAATTATAAACGTCAAATTTATGTGTTTTGAATAGTTATCTTTATTTATCAATATGAGCGATCGTTGGGGACAAATGTTCATTGGTATCATAGATGAGGCCGTGGAAAAGAGTATTCCGTTAAATACGGCTAGAAGTAAATCATCAATTACCAGGTGACACGATTTTTCTTTATTTCAAATCGATATATTGTCGTCCTAAATATAATTCGTGGTATGATTGAAAACCTTTAATTTTTTTGAATATCAATTCATTGGCAATCCCAATGCAAGAAAATACAATTCGTCCTGCGGATAATATTCCAAAAAATTATCGGTAATAATCATACCACTTATTACACTGAAAAAAATGTGGTACGTTATATCAATAAATGCCGTTTTTTACCTCTCCGTTCATTGGCAAAATACATTTTTCATCGTGGCAATGAATAATTATTCACTGACTTTTGTAGGTATTTATGGATACAACGAATTCAAGTTTATTGAGATCAAAGATGATCGTTTCTTACATTTATGAACAGTTTTCGTTGCTCCTGCGGAAAAGTTTATTGAGATGAGGAAAGGGGTACACTGAGATCAATGATGATCTAATTTCAGACCTATGAACATATTTCGTTACGGCTTAGAAAAAGATTATTGAAATGAAAATAAAAGTACATTGGAACAATGTATATTATTTCATGAAAAAAAATGTGGTACATAATATCAATGAATACCATTTATTACCTTTCCGTTTATTGGCACAATTAACTTTTCATCGTGATAATGATTAAACATTCACTGATGTACGAAGGTATTTATTGATACAATGAATTCAAGTTCATTGAGATCAAAGTTGATGGTTTTTTATATTTATGAACATGTTTCGTTGCTGCTATGGAAAGGTTCATTGAGGTGAAGAATGTGGTACACTGAAACAATTTGAAATTGTTCATCACATCAATGACCATAATTCATGGTCCCAGAGCACTGATGTATATATTTTAGAAAAATATGGTACATTTTATTGATGAATACCTCTTCGTTTATTGGCACAATACATTTTTCGTCGAGTCAATAAATGACCATTCACTGAAATATGTATGTTTTTATTGTTACAATGAATTCAAGTTTATCGAGATCAATACATTTTTCATCGTGACAATGATTCAAGTTCATTGAGATCAAAGATGATATTTTTTTACATTCATGAACAGGTTTCGTTGCTGCAATGGAAAAGTTCATTGAGGTAATGAAAGGAGTACACTGAATCCATTTGAAATTGTTCACCATATCAATGAACGTAATTAATGGTCCCAGAGATGATTTTATTGTTACAATGAATCCAAGTTTATCGAAATCAATGATAATCTATTTTCAGATCTACACACAGGTTCTATTGGGGATATGGAAAGATCATAGAAGGTGTAACGAAGTTACTAAGTCCCAGTTTTGTTAGGTAGATAGAAGCAACATTTTCCTCCCATTCTATAACTCCGTAATTAATATGTTCATGAATATAATAAAAAGCTTTATGTCGAACCAAGCCGTCTCGTGTTTAAATATACTCATAAATTTTGCCGGCATCTGTTCAGCCGAATCCTCGCATAGAAATCTCCGTTGCTGGCAAGTTAGCTTTAGCTGGTAGAACACAGCGCCCCCACTAGAGGGACCACTCCGCACGACTTCGTTATTTGCACAGAGCCGGTTAACTTAAGCAGACAGAAGCGATCGTTGAAGCATCTTCTCAGGTAGCACAGACTACAGAGACATCCGAAGAGCTCCGGAAGGAGCCAGCCGAAATAAAAGATAACTTGGAGATACGCCTTCCAATCAGGATTGCGATGTTCTGATGAATGCATTATAATTATTTTGCATATCTTTCGGAAACTCACCGTATGCTCAATATCAGTGGGAGGCCTTCATTGCATTTACGAATGATATGCAATGATTGAATAAATACCACTTATTCAAATGATAAACAAAATAATTAGTTCAATGTGTGAAAGCATCACGAGAATAAACTGAAACATAGATTTAATGTATATCAATTATTGAATCAAGGAATAACCGATACTTAATAAGCACCGTTCATTGAATTGATGAAAAATATCCATCGTCGAACTAATCTGAATCATTTTATCAATCATACAGCATTCATTTGAAGAATGGACAATGATAACTAATTTGATGAATACAGTTTCATCAGTTGAACGAATACAAATTATTGCTTGGGTAGACACTCTTCATTCGTTTGACGAATGGAATTCATTACCATAACGAACCTATTTAATGTACTTGATCATGATATCAATGAAAGCATTCATTGATATCATCAAGATCCGTATTCATAGTATGGATAACCAGATGTACATTGACATAACGATTGCGTTCATTGGACCAATATTGATAAAAATATTCACTGAGTCACTGAACTTTTTCATTGTATTCAGGTACCAATTTTTTTCTGTGTATATCTATGAGAATATATTAAAATTAGCTTATTCAAAAATCTAACTCAGCATCTCGGATTTAGTTTATTACGAGCTAGTAAGTCGGAGTTTTGACTTGGTGTTTCAAAATTAGCTAATTCTCAGATACTGAGTCGGAATTCTGACTTAATATCTCAAAATTTGTTGAATCTGGGATACTTACTCGGAATTCTGACTTGGTATCTCAAAATTAGCTGATTCTGACGAACTAATTCTCAGATACTGAGTCGGACTTCTGACTTTATATCTCAGAATTTGTTGAATCTGAGTACTTACTCGGAATTCTGACTTGGTATCTCAAAATTAGTTGATTCTGACGAACTGTCGAAATTCTGACTTCCTTTTTATTTTGAATTTATTTCCTATGCACTCACTTCACTGAGGTGTAGTACCAAATGTAAAGTTTTGGTCAAGATACGATATAAGTTTTGAATTTGTATGAATCTGCGGCGTGGAAAATTCGTGGTCTGAATAGGACTTGTAGAAGTGTTGAATGCTTGGTATAGGTACAAATGTATTTGAAAGCAAGCAGTCTATAGCCTGAAATATATAATATGTCCTAACTCCCAATAATCCAGTTTCGTGATATCAGGAATTACGAGTGACTTCAGTACCTCTGATCTTTTCAGTCAAATCCAATACATCCTAGTGATGTCGTGGTCCTACCGACCCAGACTATCAAACAATAACGTATTATGGAATAAGCATAATTTTCATTCCACCCAATAAATTGGTCTACTGTCACCCCTAGGTACTTTATTCAGTAAGTTTCATTTATCAAAATATTTTATGAATTTTAGAAGTACTTTTTATAATTGACACTCAGTGAGTTACCACCCAAGGAGCTGAATGCCTAAGAGACGATTCATTAAATATTAATTCACTGTGAGATATACGAAGAAAAACATTGTTTATAGAGTCCTGAGGGTACATTGAACAAGGTTCGAAATAACTCAAGAAAATTAAATATCAATTCGTTATCCTCTATAGGTCACTTCCGCCCTTAAATGAATGCCATATTAATGAAACCACCTCGTTCGATATGGTATAGTAGTGCTCCATCCCATTCATCCGGAATTCTGAGGGGTGGGGGGCGAAAAATTGCGATTTTTTGCACTGTTTTTAGTTTTTCATGTATAAATTTTTTCTTGTATCCAACGACTTGGATAAAGTTTTTCACTTTTGGAGAATTATAAATTTCCTATAATTTGCACTAAGAAACGTATTTTTTTACCTCAGGCTCACCGAGATACAGGCCTTCAAAAAGTGCAAAATGTCCCAAAACTCAGTATGGTGGTTATGTTCAACAGATTTGAAAATTATAAAGTAACTCGATTCATCTTTCACTTGGCTGGGTGGTACTACCTCGATTTGATCATTTTGATGCTATTTATTGTCAATCGATATTCCATGCTTATGCTTATGCTTGTGCATGATTAGGGCCGGTTTTTCAATGTTCAGTCAAAGTCTATGCTACGTGACTAATGGTTAGAATGTGAGTTTATTCCGTTGTGTGAACAGATGTAACGTTCATTCTAACCACTAGTCAAATTTAGCCGTCAGTCAAACTACGCTAACAGGATATTGAAAAACCGGCCCTTATAATATATTATTTTCAGGTTTGGAAAAACATAAGAGCACGTTGTGTGCTGAAAGTCGTATATTTCCAAATTCACATTCATTAGAACAAATAATTTTTTTCAATTTGTACTCTACCCATTTAAAGCACGCCTTAGTGTGCAAATCAACAACTCGAGAACCGTGAAATCTAAATTACAATTATATCATTATTGATCTGACAGGAGTACCTTGTAACGTCAAATGAAATATTACAAACAAATAAAATATACTGATGTCTCATCATGAATTCAACCATTTTACAGCATAAGTTCATACTTCCATTATTTGCAATAATGAAACCAGTATTTATGATTTCAAAGTGCACCAATTGAAAAAAATAACGTAGAGTATTCGTGGATAACTGATCTTTCAAACACTTGCAAACAATATCGCATTCACGTACAGTTACTTCTTCTCCTCCTCCGCCTCCTCCTCATCCTGAAAAAACGTATTTCCAATTTAAAGATGAATTTTATGAACAAGAATTTGGTATGGCAATGGGTTCTCCATTATCACCCATTTTGAGTAATATATTCATGGAATATTTTGAAGAATTTTTCGTTGAAACGTACCAGAATGGACCCAGAGTATGGTGGAGGTATGTTGATGATGTGTTTGCTGTTTGGAATCAGAGTAGAGATGACTTGAAAGTGTTCTTAGATTACATTAATAAACAAGAACCAACGATAACATTCACATTAGAAACAGAAAAAGATGATGAACTTCCTTTCTTAGATGTTTTGATAAAAAAATCAACATCTCGAGTTAACACAACTGTTTATAGAAAAAAAACACATACCAATAGATATCTCCATTATAACTCAAATCACCACACCAGCGTGAAAAGGGGAATTGTCAAATGTCTTTACAACAGGGCACAAGTGGTTTGCAATTCAACACAAAATCTGAAAGAAGAATTGAATTTTATAAAGTCCGTTCTCAGGGAAAATGCTTATCCAAATGAATTCGTGGAAAAAACCATTAATGAAATTGAAAATAGTACTACACTTTACAATCGAACAACACAACACACAGACATGCGACATATCCATACATATCCAACAAACAATATTATACCTTATGTCCCTGGACTGTCTGAAAAGATAAAACGAATTGGCCATAGGTATGATGTAAGAACAACATTTAAAACAACCAATACATTGAGATCAATACTCACACATACAAAACCCAAAAACGCTGGTGAATGTTCAAAAAATTGTGTTTACAACATACCTTGTTCGTGTGGTAAGAGTTATATAGGTGAAACATCAAGACCATAGATTGTGCGCCAGGAAGAACATAAAAGTTACATCAGAAATCGAAAAATAACGGGTTCGAAAATATCCGAACATATTCTAACATCTGATGGCGATCATATGATGGAATGGAATAATACCAAAATTTTATTGAGAGAATCAAATCAAGAAAAAAGGAAGTTGAAGGAAACTGCGTGCATTCTTTTATCGAACAACTGCTTCTCAACCAATTCCATCGAAATGGACCGCACCTGGTTACCCCTCCTCAGAGATGAAATAAGAACTAATAGAATGGTGATTGATTGATACCGAACACCCTATGTATCAAGATACCAAATGTCAATCAAAAGAATGTATGACAGATTTCATTTGACTCTGTCAAAGAAAGGTCTTATTACCAAAATCGCAATTCAAATTCAGTTTTCTCAGCGTCTTTCTAAGAAGTTTTGATAACGGAGGCAGATACAGCCTCCGAAACGTCAACAGTTTTCAAAAAAAGAGAAGTATTCTTTGTTAATTCGATCTCATTTTTTCAGATAGGCAAATTCAGTGTAGGGTACGTTACTGACAAAAATTAATTTCTTTCAAGACAGCGGTCTTGTGAACGCAGTAACTTATCGGGCAAATTAATTAATTTGCCCTTCTACACTTGTACAGATTTCTTTGGATTAAAATTTTTTTTTCATTTTCAGATTGTGGAAGGTGATAAACCCAAAAAATTATGTCAAGAGCTATTATAAACTAATAATGTGTCTTTTTGATGTAATTCGCAAAAATGGTATTAGGCGGAGAGAGGGTGTCACCCAGCAGAATGATCGAAAGGTTAATTGAGTTACTTTTTGCTTTTTGTAATATAAAGAAATATGAAATATTATCAAAGAATGAAAAGTGGCAATATTGCTCTTGAATTATTTCAATAACTGATTGTCAAAACTGATGTTTTCCATTTATTCTACATTGAAACCCAGGATAAACACATACACTTGCCAAAATGTCTACTTTATCATATTTTGCCCTACAAACTTTGCTCTAAAAGAATTTATTTGAAGATGTTCCGGAATGGTTTGGAAGTTGAAATTTTAGAAAAATTATAAAATAGTATCTTTTTTATTGACCTAAAAGTGTGCAAAATGACTGGAAGCAGTTGGCACAGAAAAGCATAGCCTCTTTTCCAAATTTCATTAACTTAACATTAATTTCCAGGAAACCCCCCTATGTCAATCTACGGCGACTGGACTCACTATGGACCTACTACTATAAGTTTAGTGCAGAAATAATGTAGCAATGAAACAGTCGGTGGGTAGTTTCATTTTATGATGTAATAACATTGGGAGATGCTTACCTAATTTTTGGAAGTCTGGTTGTTTTTGAAATTTATGTCTTCCATTTTTTAACGTTATTTAATGTGGTGTACTCATTCTGAATATAAATGAGGCTGTGGTGTATCTAATAATTGCTGGAATTAAATTAATTTTATGGCTTTCTTCATTGATTCTAATTAAATTTTCTCTTTGTTTCATGTTGCTGCTTTTCGACGACCTGCTGGTGATGCCTGATACCGTTTCAACTACAGAGCGCAATTAGAGTAAGTGCTTGAATTCGCACACATAATCTGTATTCGAATTTTATATATCACTTCTATGATAATATCATAGTGGTGGGGTGACAATGGACAAGTTCGGTGATTTTTTTGAAGGTTGTAGACACTACATCGTCTACTTGATCACTTGTACTTCGGACTTCCGTCGTCTTAATGGTTGAAAGAGTTCTACTTCTTTCAACTTCATTTATGTGAATACTGTATAATTCAGGTGAATACAGTATTCACCTGAAGACGATTGCAGATTCAAGCAATTGAAACGTAGTGAAAAAATTGAAAGAAGTAGAAATCTTTCAACCATTAAGACGATGGAAGTCCGAAGTACAAGTAATCAAGTTCAGTGATGTTCTTAATACTATATTTAACGCGATGGAATTAAAATATAGGTCAAAACTAATAATTCAGTGAGAAAATTTTCAAAATATATCAATAAATGACTAAGAAATGGGTTAATTAGGTTTACGTATTTTAGCGCGGCAACTCGCATGACGTCACACACTAGATGAAACAATTCTTCCTAGCGCAACTTCGAAGTCACATAACAATTCATAACAAAAAATGAAAATTTGTCCATTGTTTCTTTGTGAGCCACAACTTTTCCAAGTCATATAGGGAATAGTTCTCGGAAAATAACAGCTATTTTCCTGTCTTCCTTTCCAGTAGGTATACTCTAATTCGTAAATTGTAGATAGTGATTCATCGTACATTTTCAGGTTTTTACGGGATCCAGAAGATGTGAGAAAGTGGCAAAGTGAAACTTGATTCAAAACCTAAATACCTAGCTGATTTCTGTTCTGTTTCTTGACCTGCGTTATATGAATTTTAAACCTCACAACCTATGACTCACTGTCTACAATTCGCGAACTCGGATAAAGTAGTAGTTATGTTTGAGTAATCGAAAAATGAAACCAATCAATAACCCAAGTGAGATTGTTTCCTCAAATGAAACCTATAGAAAGTGTCAGCTAAAGTTTTGATCTGGTATCATTGATTTCATAAACGTTTTGTACTTATCTCATCAAAGAGTATTTTTCACCTCCTACGAATGTGCTGTATATCAATATTCAAATATGTAGTTAGAAACTACATAAAATACAAAATAAACCAGAAAACGCTCGAAATTGTTTTTGTTATGAGAACTAGAAGTATTTTCCCCTTCACCATACCGATTTTTAATGTCAAGATGCGCATTTCGATAAACAAGTTATTCAATGAAAAACAACTTGATTATTTGCCCAATCATTTGATGTTACCCATTTCGTCGCATACACACTCATGATCATGAGGAAGTCGACAAGTAAAATGCATTTTTCAGACTGCAAACATCTGAGGAATGCGTTTCTCACTTTTCTACTTGCTCGTGACCATTGAACATTTTATATAATATACAATATTATTATGTTATCATCATTAACACACTATGCATTGTCATCCACTTCTGTATGTTTGAAGTTGGTCAAAAATCGATTCCTAAATTTGTAAGGAACAAAAAAAATATTATTATTAGTAGGTGAATTTTTTTAACAAATTATGCAATGATAGTAAGACGAAATCACCAGTATTATCAATTTACCAAGATAAATTCCCAATTCACTCCGATACTTGGTATGAGTACTCCAATAGCAGAAAATAAATATTTTTTTAGTGAAATATCAACTGTTAATAATGAATCGGGTATAATCAGAAAATTGGGACCTCATTCGAAACAAATTCATATTCTGAAATCAATTTCTGGAATCTAGAACAAACATCCAACCTCGAGGAAAATGGTGAAGACGTAGAAACATATTGAAACCAACAATGCTGTTGTTCTTGAATTTCTGGAGGCTGAATGCCTCAAGGTACACAATTCAAAGCAGTTCAAAGCAGCATTTATCAATTTTAAACTTTGCATTTCGTTGGAAGAACCAGCCCTGGGAAAGGTATGTCCGACATATTTCCGAAGTGATGACAAAGGGATATATGAAACTGAACTTGACGAGCCAGTCTCAATGGGACCGCTAACGGTGGAATGCTTGATGATATTGAAAATATCTATGAGACAGAAAGAAATTTCCAACATGACTGCGGTGTTGTAGATAAGTGAACGAACTTTTGAGCAAAGCATTATCGACGAGACAAAATGACTCTTTCAAGTGTGTTCAGGGGCTGCACTCGATGTATGGAAATAGTATCACAGGACAGGTCGGCTATGCCTTATAAATCATGATCACTCAGGATAAAAATGCGGCACACCCAACAACCGGAGGCATAAGGTCACCCATTTATTTTATATGGATGACCTCAAACTGTATGCCTCTGGAGAGAAGGGACCTACATCATTCCTTAAGGGTGGTGCAAGAGTACACGCGTGCTATCGGAATGGAGTTCGGGATTGACAAATGTGCCACGGGTCTTCTCAGAAGAGGACGATGCGAGGAATACGGAGAGGATGTCCAGCTCGTAGACGGAAGCATCCTACATCATCTTAATGCCGGATAGACGTATACCTACTTGGGAGTGGAGCAACGCCGCTCCCAAGAGGTGAACACAGTTAAAAACTCTCTCCGCGGCAAGTATCAACACAAACTCCGACAGATCTGGTCGTCAGAACTGTCGGGGAAGAACAAAGTTGCTGCAACTAATATGCTTGCCGTTCCGATCTTACTCTACTCCTTTGGAGTGGTGAAATGGGCTCAAGAGGAGCTGCGACAACTCGATATGAAAACTCGTAAGATGATGCATCTCAATAGGAGCTTGCATCCTAAATCGTCCGTTCCACCGTTATACTTCCCCAGACAACAGGGAGACCGGGGACTTTTGAGTTTGGAGTGTCTACATAACAGAATGGTTCTGGGTGGAGCCTGTAAAGTCATCATGAAAAAGCAGGGATTGAAGCATTTCTTTTCAAGGCAGCAATCCGGACAGCTGATGAACTTGGTCTCGTATTCGACACTGAACGGGCAAACCCAAACTCTGTCACTGAGTTGGAACCCGTTCAGCAAAAAGCTCACATCAAAGCTGCGGAGACTGAGGTCCTCCTGAAGCTGCACAAGGATAAGCCAATGCATGAGGTCTTCTTCAAAAACTTTGAAGACTTTGACTATCCAAAAACTTGACCTTTGCTTTTCTCGGGTCAAGTGAGCTGAAGTCGTAAACCGAGGGGTTCATAATGGCTTGCCACCCTGGTCTACCGTAACCGCGTGATGGGCATAGAGATCCCCGACACTAGATACAGAGCGTGTCGTAGGGCGCCTGAGACCCTTATGCATTTGCTTTCAGCATGTCCAGCATATGCGGTCTCAACCTATATCCACAGGCATAACGCGGCTCTACGAGTGTTGTACTACCATTTACGACACTCGTACGATATAGACACCGGTGTTGCCTTATGCTGAATATATTGGAACTACTCATTCCCCACCCTCAAGCAAATACAAGCCAATGAGCCTAATGTAGTCCTCCTCGACCATCAGAGTAAGACGATTTTCGTCATGGAGTTTTCGACTCTTGGTGAAACGAACATAGTCCGAAAAGAGGAGGAGAACCGGACTAAATATCGAGACTTTCTGTTAAAATAGTGGTTCTGATTATAGGGGTCCTTGGTGGAATGATGGACACAGTGCTCTCGAACTCAAAAATCATACCGGCTTGCCGTAATACGGCAGAAATCTTAGCCGGACGAATGCAGAAGGCCGTCATCCTTGGTTCACTGCGTCTGACGTCGGGAATGGTTATCTGGGTAAACAATCCAGCGCGCCCTCCGGATGTGTTGGAGCTCCGGAGACAGGGCCTTACTGGAATATACTCTTAGGAAAAAAAAATTATAATAACACTTCCTCAGAAGAGTGTTCGCAAAGGCATAACCTGTGCGGGTAGAGGACGGCTAGTATTATTTGCCGTTGTACTCCGAGGTGACACAGTGATATTTAGTGGCTCATTTACTTTTCAGCTGTAGGAAAACCCGGAAAACCTACAGCACCACTTTAATATTTTTATTAAAGTTTCAACCAACGTTAGTGAATGACTATGTCTATTAAAAAAAGTGCACTGTCGTGTAGAAGGTTATCATCTTATGCAAATGGCCGGAACCCATGGTTACCGGGCGTAAACAACCCCTATTTTTTCATCATTGTCATATTGTCATTCGCATAGTTGAACATGGGCATTTTACCGATATCTTCATGAATACGCTACATGAGGGGAAAACATGCGATTACCTCAAATTTGATTGCCGGAAATGGTAACAACTGTCCTCCAAAGTCGAGTGCATATGCGACACAATGTCCGCTATTTTTCATTGAAACCGGATGTGGTAAGAATTATGTTTTCCCATTAAAATAAAGCTGATGGGTTGACATGAAAAAAATAAAAAAATACATCTGAAGTTACAAAAAAAAAATTAAATAATCACTCTGTATAATGTGACACTCATACAGTAAAAACGAGAATATTCTGCTACCCTATACATTCTGGTATATATTCAGCCCGTGAAACTCACTTTCGTTGTAAGAGAAATGAGTATATGTCAAGCGGGTCATTACTAAGGCACCAAAGGCACAAAAAAGTTATTATAAAATACATGAATATTCAAGGAAAAACCATTCTCAGAAATGCAAATGTAGTTCGCTTTATACGTGTGCGCGTAACTAACGAGAAATCATGATCAGTTGACAGGAAGCTCTTGGCACAAAACAGAAATCCAAGTTTATGAGAGGCACTTGTGATAATGGACCTCATGTGTTTTTCCATACTATTTACCACCCTCAGGCAGGATAAAATATAGGCTATTCTTAGTGCGACTCCATATAGACCATGAGATGTGACCTAAGTAAAAAATGACAATTTCAATGCCCGAGACTTCTCCAGCAAATAGACATTTTTTTTAATGGTTTTTGTTCGTGACTTCGTCGAAAATATATTAGAAGTCAGCAAATAAAAATGAACTCATCAATATGCACGACGTTGAGCAGTAACAACAGTACAAATCACCCTGTGAAATTTTTTTACCACATTGATATGAGGAGGCCTGCCTTTCCATGAACTGGAGCTGAAGTTTTGCTGATACGTAATTCTGAATATAAAATTGACTGTTCTTTAAAGAGATTATCGAACTAGAACATAATGAAAAC
Source organism: Chrysolina haemoptera (assembly GCA_958298965.1). Taxonomy (NCBI): domain Eukaryota; kingdom Metazoa; phylum Arthropoda; class Insecta; order Coleoptera; family Chrysomelidae; genus Chrysolina; species Chrysolina haemoptera. The sequence continues at coordinate 22,550,566 of OY282584.1, read as the reverse complement.
ACCCAAGTAGCGGTGGAACTTTTAGAAAATTTCTTCTGGAAGAAAAGTTAAAAAAAACGAGATCTCCGTGGAATGAACTAGAACAGAGGCTTCCGAATGTTCTAGAACGTGTTGAAAAGACACTCAAGTTATGTTCTCGAAAGTTCGGCAACCAGGGAGGTACCGCGATGATGACAATGTCTATAAATTTCTAGAACATAAAAAAAAAACTCTTGGATGATCTGAAAGCTCCTGAAACTATCAGAAAATTCAAGATTGCCGTGAAATGAACCAGAAGAGGGTGTCTGAAATGTGGAAACTCAAGTGAAATCATCTAAGATACCCAATCTCGGTGTTGAAGCTTCATGTTATGTGAAAGTCCCGTACCCACCACCATTTGGCAAGAGTTTTCAACTATTGGCTATTAGCAGCAGATTCCGGATTGGTTTGTCGAGGGGCGAACCGTGCTTATCCCCAAAAACGGAGATTTGTCTGATCCAAAGAATTACAGGCCGATAGCATGCTTGAATTCGTGCTATAAGATGTATAAAATACATCTGAAGATACAAAAAAAAATTTAAATAATCACTCTGTATAATGTGATACTCATACAGTAAAAACGAGAATATTCTGCTACCCTATACATTCTAGTATATATTCAGCCCGTGAAACTCACTTTCGTTGTAAGAGAAATGAGTATATGTCAAGCGGGTCATTACTAAGGCACCAAAGGCACAAAAAAGTTATTATAAAATACATGAATATTCAAGGAAAAACCATTCTCAGAAATGCAAATGTAGTTCGCTTTATACGTGTGCGCGTAACTAACGAGAAGGTTTGATAGAACTGTAAACTGGCCATATAATAATAATAATAGTAGTTCTCTGCTTAAGTATCAGTTTCTCATTAGCATGAATAGAGCTGGTAAACTGCAGTGTCCAACTTTGGAAAAGCAAAGATTATCTTCATGCCTCTAATGAAGATTTTCGTGCACTATGACTATATTTTCCATTCTCGTTAGATCCATCATACAAAGTTATTTCAGTGCTGAGTCAAATAAATTAGAGACAAGCGTTGATTACAACCAATCCTTATGAGAATTGAGTATATCCCAGGAAACCGTTGATGATAAATATTTGAGTTGGAGTGATAACTTTGGCGATAAGGAGTTGATTTCGCACTTCAGGAACTAATGGGCGTCTGAAAGCTTGCAATAAGCAGTTTCAGTAGATTGAATTGTGGGAAAAGAAACGAGCTGTTGATGTAACTTCTGCTTGGACTCGATTAGAGAAATGTTAGCCTAGTATATTCGTCATAAGTTTGAAGCGATATAATAAAAAGTACCTGAGCAACCGAGCTGCGCCCGGGTTTTTCTTGTTACATCGTGATTTATGGGAGATTATTTAAATACGAATCACATACTCATTACATATGAATAATATATTGCAATCTTATCTACATGTGAACTGCAGTCATTTTAATAAAAAAACATAAATGTACTCAGTTCGACACTTTATTTTGAACAATTTGTTTCAATATTTCTGGATGTCTAGGATTTTCAGCTGGAATGAGTACTTTTAATAAATTTGGTCGCTTGACTCGTGAAAATGCTACATATAACAAACCGTGCAAAACACTTAATTTCTTTCAAAACATGCCGCCTCGAGTATTAGACGGCTACGCCATCACAGATTTACGAATGAAAAGTTCACATGAATAATTTACGCTAATCAAAATAATCAAAGTAATCAAATCTTTTCATCATATCCTTTCAATAATTTGTTCGAAAATAACCCGGCTGCTGATGGTGACTGTCAGAATTGACTCTAATTGTTCAATTACTGGCAGTAACCAAACCCAACGTATCTTCATCAAGTTCTTAAACGTATATGCCATTTCATTAAATATGTACAAACAAGATATAGGTTTTGTCGGTGCTTTTCTAGGTCGTAGAGGGATCCCATACCTTGGATGGAGTGTGGAGGGACTTCATTAATTCCATTTCGGAAACCAATGTCGGCCTGGCCTGTAACAACAACTGTTCAGCTCCCCGAGTGGGTAACGGGTGAATTGCCTTGCTGGTGTTAACGGATGCACTCGGATTTCAGCTTACTGCTTACGGTCTTCAGCCTTCCCTGTCTCCTGCTATGCTCATACGTAGGTTTCTTGCAGCAATGATCAGATCGTAGATAGTGTATTTAAACTTGTTCGTATTCCCGAAAAAGTTTTCGGCAAAAACCGGGTTTCGGTTTTGAGAGATTACTGGATGTCTAGTTTTGTCGTTCATAGAAAATGTCCAGTTTTTGGTAAATGAGTAAATGTTTGTGGGGACCATTATGGTGTGCTCTGTCGCGGGTAATATCCCTATTGAGAGGACTCTTAGTGATATCATATTTGTGGAATTTATATGAAATTTGTTAATATGTTCCTGGATGGTCGTGACCTTTGCTTCGGCACGTAGCTTATCCAATCGGATGTATCTGTCACTATTAGTGACTATACGCAGTACCTTGTTCTGCATCCTTTCCAACCTCGTGAGTTGTTTGTTTGGCAGTTCACAGAACACTGGACAGGCGTAAATCATTGTAGGCCGGATGATTTGCTTATAAAGAAGAATTGTGTTCTCCATTGACACCTTAGAGTTCGGTGCAATGAGGTAGGACCGCTCAACAGTGGCCGACGCCCTCTGGATCGCCAAGCTGACTTGTTTGTGAAAGTTCATGCGCCTGTCCAGCAATGCGCCGAGGTACTTCACCGATTCAGACTCCTCCACCTCATTGTCTATGACCTTAAAATTTCTGGAAATTTATCAGCTCGGTTTTAGATGAGTTTGGTGCAATTTTGTTCTTCTCTAAATACGGTATGATTTTCTGATCTAGATGAGCGCTCAGCTTTTCAGGTGCCTCTCCACTTGTAGGTGAATGCACACATATAGCAGTATCATCTGCGTATGTAGCAGTATGCGTCGTTGCGAATGTCGGAAAATCATGAGTGTATAAAGAATAAATTCGAAAAGCTTGAACCCTGAGGTACTCTCGCTCCGATTGAGTATTCGTCTGAAATTTTGTAACCTATTCTAACTCTTATAGTCTGGCCCACCAGGTACCAGTCTAAGAGTTTGGGCAGGAAAAAAGGCATGCATGTATAGAACATCGCAGTGACCAGACCGTCCAAACGGTATCGAATACTTCAAGCATTACAAGCAGGGCCGGTAGCTCTCTAATCTATTCAGGGGTTTATCAGGTTTCGGTATGGAAACGACCAGGGCCTTCTTCAGTCACTCCGGGTAGTACTGCTATTTGAGTATAGCGTTGATGATGTATATCAACTATACCAGAGAATTCCTTGGCAGATTCCGGAGTAGAATCGCATCCAATCCGTCCCATCCTGACTCCTTACGTGTGGTCATTCATTTTCTTTATAATCTCTTGGATTTCCTCATAATTTGTCATAGAAGATGCGAACGTGCGATATCAGGTGAATTTCTGATTTCTTTCACTTTAATTGTGCTTCTCATATGACCGACGTTAGCGTCAGAAGTCGACTTGGAGACATTCCGACAATATTCGCCAAACAACTTCGCTTTTCCCCCATCTGAAACGGCTCTTCTCAGGCCGTCCTCAATTATAGGCATCTCAAGGCGCTTCTTTCGGAGGCGCCTCGACTACGCCACAACGAGTTGTCCCTAGTATTAATTGAGGTTGGCTCTTTTTTTTTTTCCACCTATCATCCCTGTGCTTTCTGATCAACTCGTTTATTTCCTTACCAATGTTTATAAGGTTCTCTATATGAATTGGCAGCCGAGTTCTTTGCCATTTTTGGTTTCTTGTCTTTTCATTTCCATTAGCTCAGAGATGAAGTCTTCCTTCACCACCACTTAGGTCTCTTGCCTTGAGAATGTCCTCGATGAACTCTTGAGACACGCCAGAGTCCAGAATCGCGGTTTTATTGAGAATCCTTCTGAAATCTCTCCAATTGGTGTTCCAGTAATCAAAGGCTGTTTTGATTCTGCAATGGTCTCCATTGCTTTTCATCATGAACATCACTAGATTGTGATCCGAGGTGAGTTCGTTCAGAGTCTCTAGGTCTGTCATGTCAATAACATTCTTCCTGATCACCAAATCAATGGTGGTGTGCGTAGAACCGTTCCAGGGAAGTGGGTGTGCGTATCTGAATGTTCAATGGTAATATTGTTGTCTAACGAATATTCCCACAAAGTCCTGCATTTCTTATTGGGCTGATTACAGCAATTCCATTTCGCGCATATAGCATTGAAATCCCCGATTAATGATACTTTGAAGGCAGTACTAAGTAAGATGTCCAAATCCAGCGCAGTGAATTGCTTATTTGGCGGGTTGTATACCGATTACACTACTGTACCATCCGCAAGCTCAATGCCCACATGCTCTATGCAGCTATTCTTGGAAGGCACTCGTGTGAAAGGTAGTCCCATTCCTGATCAGAATAGCCACACCGCCGCTTTTCAGAGTGTCCGGACAATCAGCTCTAATGGTAACAAAATCCTCCAAGTTTAGTTGATTGTCCTGCCGAAGCCAAGTTTCGGATAGACACATAGGTTGACCTTCTGCCTGTCAATGTTGAGTTGATAATCAGGGGAAGCTTGTTAAAAACTCCATTGGCAATGAACATGCATAACTTTAATGGCTTCACACATTCTGGGCCCTTTCCAGGAACTTCAAAACTAGAATCCCCTTATTTTCCGGGTTAGTCGAAAGCTTTCTACGAAAGTCTTTCATTAGACTGATCATTGCTGAAACATTAACCAGCTGCATGAGTTTTTCATACTCGGAGAGTATGTCTGAAATCTCCCATCCCATCCTCAGAGACCTGAGAAGTTGCTACTTGCCTTTTGGTATAGGAGTTGAGAGGATGATCAGGATTGGATTTGGGTGTGAGATCCTGTATTATTTCTTCGCTCTCTCTTGAGTTTCCTGGCCTCTTTTTGTCTGGATGGTTGCTCTACGTTCTCAGATGTTCGTATTTGGAGCTGATGCAGGTACATACAGAGCCTTATAAGGGTTGGAAGTTCTAAAACACCACTTTTGAAGTGACAACGTCAAAGCAGTATTTGACCAGCATGAGACACTAGGGGTGGATAAGGGTTGTACCTTGCAAATTTACTGTGGTAAATTCTGATTGATCTATCAAGATGTTGAAATTTAGGTAAGTAGGTACTGATCCTTGAGGAACAATATTAAGCTTAAGTTAGCTAAACTAACTATTAACAAGGCTCAAGTATCAGAGCAACTGTCTAGCAGTACAAGTGAAATATAATTGTATAAAATTATTCAATCTTAGCAATAATTAATTAATTAACAACCTCAATGGTCAGAGTAACATTCTAGTAGTTGAAAGGTAAATAACATGAAAAATAGCTATTGGTATTATCAGAATAAATCTCAAGAAAACTCTACTGATTTTTGAGACAAGAACTAAACCTGCAGCCTCCAAGAAAAGGTAACTGATATCAGATATTCAATAATTGTTGGACCACCTTAAAGATACGTATCCTATGTAGGTAAGACGACACAGTGGCCTGTAGAGGGAAGAACGTTTTTATTCACTACCAGGTCGATGGTGGTGGGGTTAGTGCCATTCTAGGGGAAATGGGTTGTAGAATATTCCTAGAGCATCTTTCCATTTGGATTGTTGTGACTGCCAGGGTTCCACTGGGGACTCTCCGTGTTGAAATCCCCGGCTAGCAGCACTTTATGCCCGATGCTGCAGAGATTATCCACATCCAGTGCCGAAAGTCGGTTGTCCGAGGGGTTGTACACCACAATCTTTCGTCTCCAGTTGTATCCTGGCATGCTCTATCGAGTTGCGGCAGGGAGGCAATACTATATACGGTATACTAGAACTCACAAAGATCGCGTTTGGCCTGTCAGCTCGGATATAAGTGAATCCTTTGATTTTCAGTTTATGTTCCTGTCGGAGCTTCGTCTCGAACAGGAGTACTATATCAATATGATATATGTGAATGAAATCCGCTACAAGATGGTACTTGCTGCGTATTCCGTTCAATTCGAGCATACATGTCTTTAATGGCATCTATAAGCCATACCTCTGAATACTGTCTATCACCCCACAGAAGGCGAGGAATTTTTCGCTGTTATTCCGAGCCGTCTTCAGACCCTCGATGATGTCATCCATAGCCTAGGCCTTCGATGTATATTATGTCATCGATGGTCTGGTGCCTCTCCATAAACTGACTTATCGCGTTGGTTGGCCCTCTGCTGAAGAGGGGGAATATTAGGATAGGATTGCGAAAGGGGATTATTGACCCTGTGGTTTTCTTCCAGTCTTCTTTCATGGTTTTAATCTCTTTGGACTCTGCCTTCGCTGTTCTGCTGCCGCTCCTCTCTCTCTCTCGTTCGACACGCCCACGCATTTTCTTCTACTGGTACTGGAGGGGCTGGAACATATCTCGGTCTGGCAGGGGTGGACTTGGCTTTCCCCTCCTCCTAAGTCTCTAAATGGAGTTGGTACGCTTCACAGTGGGTGGAGCTTGAGACGTGGGATCCACCGCAATTACAGTATGAAGCTGGCGGTGCTTTCGGCCTGGGGCATGCCCTGGACCAATGGTTCTCGGCTCATTTCATGCATCTTATGGACATGGCCCTTGTGTAATTTGATTGGGCACGTCCCCAAGCCTGGCATCTGTAGTAACATCTGTTACTCTGCTTTATCTCCCATTTTACCAGTACTCCATTTACAGCTCTTATGTTCTTATTGAGATAATTGACCATTACCTTCTTTCCGGTCTGGACTATGATCAACTGCCATGCCGTGTTGTTGATGAATGTTATACCGAAGGTTTCTAGTCCTTGTTTCGTCAAATCTGCCTTGATATATTCTATTTCAGGGCTATGGTCCAGCCCCTTCACGATGAATGCGTGCTTTCTTTTATCCGGTAGGCCGATTTGGTGTATATCAGCGAGAACTTATTTGTGTACTTGTACTCCAGGTCTCCCTTGATATTTTTCTGGAGTGAAGTTTTCGTTGTATTGTGCAGTCTTATCGTACCATCCACGATGATCGGTGGATATTTCTTCGTGGTTTTCATTGTTTACGAATTTTCTCTTCGATATTTCTCAGCTGTTAGTCTATTTGCATATGTTGCAAGGCTTCAAGGTCGTTGTCGATTGTTGGGATGGAATGCCGTCTTTCGTTCGCCGATGTGCTTCCTCCTGGACTGCTAAGGGTACAGAGGGTGCTGCCGAAGCTACCGAGAAGGATCTCATCTTCTGGAGGAGTTTCAGCCTCTCCTTCTCCTGTAGCTCCGCTTTCTTTTCGATTCTGAGCTGCTTGTCTTACAGTTGTTGTTGTTGGACAGCAGTACAAGAGATATCTGTTCTCTCTGTGATTGTATTGTGTGGGGAGGGTTCGTATCCATCTCATACCCTGACTGGAATGGTGCGATGTTCCCCGTTTCATTGGATATGTCTGCTTGAGGCCGATTTTCCACTATATTCCCAGTTGTTGCTTCCGAGGAGATGTCATTTTCCTTGTGGTTTGCGCGGGTACTCCTGGGAGTCACCCTTCGAGTCATCGAGCGGGTGTAGGTTGTTCACAAAATCTGCCCATACTTCTCCAATTTGTTTGAGACTGTTATTAGTTGCACCGCTGGATTTTGGTTGGATGATTACCTCCCAAAACGTTATTTTGAACGAAGGAGAATAGCGACTAAAGTTTGTCTTTCAGCCGTAAATGATTCCACTACTAATTTCATGAACATCCTGGTCATATTTTCAAACAAAAATCAAAATGCAATACCTATGACAGGTTTATGCTAAAAAACAATTTCCAACGTGTTATTTCAGAAGAAATATTTCCATCTTTTTTATTCTCGCTGTGTGAAATTACTTCTGAAGAGCATGCTTCCCAAATCTTTCGATTTCACTGGTGAGCTTGGAAGCGAAATAGATTCTCGTCGATAAAAATGTATTGGAGATCTAGTGTAAGAGGTGCGTTCCTTCAGATTTTTTTTTCAGTTAGGGTATTTTCACAATATCTATCAGATGTGGTTCAATGTCTAACGTGGCTTTAGCCGGGGAAGTAGTTGTTTTCCATTAGATATTAAAAAAATATCACATTTTTCGATTTAATTGAATACTCAAATTCATTTCGATTTTTATTTGAAAATATGAACAAGATGCTCATAAAATCAGTTTTGGAATCATCTGCGGCTGAAATACAAACTTTAGTCACTGTTTTTCATCGTCAAAAGTAACGTCCTGGGAAGTAATCATGTTGAAAAGGGGAACATTCTCCATTAAAATATATCAAATTTGCACCAAAAAACTATTACAAATTCAAACAATTTTTAGAAAACGTCGATATTTCAGTTCAAACTCTAAATTGTACCAAATGTCCAAATATCAATATTGTTTTCGATTTCGAACAACTTTTCTAAATAAACTTCTTCGATAATATCAAAAATTAGGGTAAACTACTCTCAATCAAAATTCTTATTTTTTATTCTCCCCTATACACAGTTCGTAAATTCAGAATTCTGATAACTCAAATACAAGTTTTACGCAAAGCACAAACTCTTATGAAGAATAAAATTTTGTGACAAATGCATAATAAAATATTTTCCATATGGTGCAAACTTTTTGAAACTCACTGTATTATTTGTATGAAGTTTAGGTAATATTGGACCAATATTCCGAAATAATCATGATTTTATCTCGCCGTTTGAATATTTTGCCAATAGTTTTATAATATTTAACCAATATTATTTCAATGTAAGTGTGCTACAGCGATATTGTACCAATATCGCTTAACATTTTGAGGCCAATATTGCTTCGAGAATATTACTCCAATATTATTTTGAAAATATTGGACCAATATTTTCAAAAAAAATCAGAGGATTTCTTGGCAGAATTAAGTATTTGCGAGATTTCCTAGACATAGAACACTTGAAAACAGTATACTATGCCCTCATTCAATCGCAACTCACCTATGGAATCATAGGGTGGGGGTGTGATGGACACCGACTTGAATAAGATGAATGTGCTTCAAAAATGGATACTGAGAATAATGTACAAAAAAAAAAGAAGTTCACCAAGTGACGACTTATACGAAGGTAGCAAAATTCTTGACATTCGTCAACTATATTGCCTGAAAATTTCAATTGATATCCACAAAAAGAAAATTCAACTCCAACCTGTGGAACATGTTCACCACACCAGGCATAAAAAACAAAATGTTAAAATTCACAAATGTGAAAAAACTGTGGGTCAAAGAAGTTTCATTTTTTTAAGTTCGAAATTATATAACTGCATACCAATACAGCTTAAAACTATTAATAACCATGGCACTTTCAAATATGAAATCAAGCAATGGCTGCATAACACTGAAAGATCAATATTTAGCAAAATCATCAATAATACTCAAATCTAGGAAATGATGAACATAAAAATTGAGATGAATATATTTGTATGGAATTATAATTATACTTGTACATATATGTATATCTGCATATGAGTGTATGGATGTTAATGTATGTGTCTATTTACACATTTGTATATGTGATTTTACTGCAATTGATAATGCTATTTTGAGACTATGTTTTCACAACGTGTCCTATTTTAAATTTTTTAACTCTTCCCTTTTCTCTTCCCCCTTTTGATTAAAAAATATATTTTTTCCCAAATAATGTAATAGAGATGAACATGACACAAAAAAAAAGGAAATAAATGATGCACACTACACATATTCATATCACGTACAAGCTGGCATCACAGCTTCTGTGATTGTTATGTTTATTTTGCGAATTTTTGTCCTAACACCCATTGTATTTTTAAAAAACTGTAACTTTTCATTTATATGTTTAAGTTAACTTTCGTTTATATTTTTTATTATACCTTTATATACTTACATTATATTACTGCGAATAAACATTCTATTCTATTCTATTCTATTCTATTCTATTCTATTCTATTCTATTCTATTCTATTCTATTCTATTCTATTCTATTCTATTCATTCTAATATTGTTATTTGAATATTTTGCCAATATTGTCCCAATATGAGTGTGCTACTTGCGAAACTTCATAAGTAAAATAAATTTTTAAAAAAATGATTCTTTCCAAAGCCTAGTTTTTTTTTCAATTTCAATATTTTTTTAATAAATAACATTTTTATTTTATCAATCTGTTACAATTTTATATAGCCATAGAAACTAAATGAATATGTAATTGCATTACATAAACTTTTTTTTTTCAGGACGACTGGGAGCCCCCAGGCGAAATCACCTGCGGGCAGCAGTCAAGGAGCTCTTCCGCCAGAAGCTCGTACCCCCACTGCCCCTGCGAACAAGGCCCTTCACAATGTCAAGGGGGACCATCCATCGGTAAGCCAGGATGTAAGCATGATCTGTTTTCTTCTCTATACCTACTGTAATATTATGAGTACTGAGCTGTTAGGTTCGAGAAATTGATCCCTCTGCTTGAGATGTCTAAATTGTTTCTGTTGTAAAAATTATTGATAAAAACTTTTTTTTCAGTTAATATCAACGATCTGCTTTGTTACGTTTGTCAATTGTTTTCCAAAATCTTGAATCTTGAATCAAAATTCAGGTCACATCATGACCTAAACCATATAATTTCGAAAATGTTCAACAAAATCTGAATGATTGGGTGAAAGGCCTTCTTTGGTTGACATCCCAAAATGCCATCACTTGAGTTTTTCATCCTGCAGTGCCACGATACATCTAATTGAAGCTTACCAATTGTATTATGAGAGAGAGGTGAATTATTTATTGTTTAGCAAACTCACAATTTTTTCCTTAGGGGGGATTCAACTTGATGAAAAATAATGACGTTTTATAGAATTCCATAATAGCTCTCATTGAAGTGAAGATTGTGATTACTTACATAGTTTCTTGGCTAAGAGGAAATCAACAAGATGAACATGAACGATATAAATTGAATTCAAGAAATAGAAGCAACCCAATACACCAAAACTACGTCAATTTCACTCAACAGGCGTTTCGTCAACAAAGTTAGCTTCTCAAAAACTTATGAAACTGATTATTCTATACTAATCCTATTTATACTGCTTATCTGAGTGGTGAGTGGTGATTAGCCCTGATTAGCCCTGCCTACAGCAAATTATCTGCTCTTCTTCAAGAATATTACTGCTCTAAATCAATTCAATACCTACTCATTCTGGATATAATGACATACACTGTGGTCGTGATCTGAAGCATGTTGAGCCACACTCCATTTTTGGTGATGCACCCAATAATGGCCACTGTTTTTAGTTTTCAGTTCTATACGTTAACGATATGGTTTGAAATTTGCTATTAAATTCTCAAACAAAACTGTCTACATCGATCAGTTTTGTTTTAAAGATAGCGAACACATCGTCCACATAGCCTACCCAAACCCTAAGAAAATAGCTGAAGCTATCTCTCGAACCTACTCATGAACAAATTTGTTAGGAAGGATAGAGTTGCCCATAGCTGTACCTTCGAGTTGTTCAAAAGCAGTGATTGAACTGACTGCAATTTAGCTTCATGCAAAGTATGACGAGGCTTGAAAACTTTCGGTTCCGTTACTGAAACCGTCAGCAGTAACTCAAATATTCCAAGTTTTTGGGTGAGTTAGAACTCTTCTAAACAAAAAACTTACATAAAAAATATTTCCCTTTCTTTCAGTTTCATGTTCCTAATATAGTCAGAACATTTTAGTAAATGTGTAACTCTCAAGCTTGATTGTGCCACTGAAAGATTCTCAAACTTCTGTATGTTGATGAAACTCAACCCCTCAATTAATAATACTGCCTCATGGAATATGCCCAAAGGCATAGCCTGTACCGGTAGAGAACAGCTATAATTATTATATGCCGTGGCGCTTCGGGTGACTCACTGAATTTTTGTGGCGTATTTACTTTCCAGCTAGGCGACTAGGCGACTCACAGCACACTCGCTTCACAGCAAGGCATATTGTCGCCTATAGATTTCGATATACTCGAGTAAAAATCTGTTTCACTTAGTTCTCGAACCTGGTCCAGTGCCCGCGTAACACCTTTCCATTGGCGTAGTTTTGGGTTTTTTGTGCAAGTTCTATTTTTCGAATTTTATTCACACCAGTAGATCCTAATATTGATTGAGGGTTTGATTATGTGAAGGAGGTTGAACTGTACTGTTTAAGAAATATATTATAAATAATCTATGGAATTATGGGATCCTGAAGTCCTTTCGTTGATTGAATTCGTAATGCATTTTCATATTCGTAAAAGTGAGGATCAGAAGCTAACTTCATGCTACGCTATTTGAATTTCTGAAATATTTGAACTTGGCTTTGTTCTCTTATTTCTTTTTCATTTCCCTTAGTATTCCCTTATTTCAGAATATTCAATTTCGTAATGAATCAACACGCATCTGAAGTGACAAACCAAATGGATTCTGTTAGGGCATTTATTTCTGACCTGGATATTATAAGACTATTATATCGTTATAGTTACGCAATCAATAAAGAGGGTTATAACTCCCTTGAGACATTATAGATTCTATAATTCCTTCTACCTCTAACAAGTAAATATTAAATAAGAAATGCTAATATATATACAGTGTGTATATATATATATACAGTGTGTATATATATATATATACAGTGTGTCTCACTTCCCATGGAAACACCCCCGTATCTTCCGTAATAATTGAGTTAGTCTAAGTGATATACACTGCCCTCCACTTGCGATAGAACAGCCTATTTTTACCGTAAAACATACTAGGGGGCAAAATAGACTAGACATTCTTTTAGATTCGTGATCAAGACCACCAAATTACTTCAGACACACTTTTTTCCTGAAAAAATTTCAGTCCTGAAAAGTCCGAATTTGTCTCACTTCTCATGGAAACACCCCTGTATCTCCCGTAATAACTGAGTTAGAATGATGAAACTCCCAGGACAGATGAAAATGGTCAAAATGCACCTACCATCTCAATTGGGTTGGCCTAAGTCATATACACTGCCCACCACTCACGATGGAACAACCCATTTTTACAGTAAAACATACTAGAGGGCAAAATAGGCTCGAAATTCTTTCAGATCATAATCAGGACCACCAACTTACTACAGATACACTTTTTTCCTGAAAAAATTTCAGTCCAGAATAATTCGAATTTGTCTCACTTATCATGGAAACACCCTCGTATCTTCCGTCAATTGCTGTCTCTCGAGACAGAGGCCCTCGGGACGCAAACATCGGCCCGTATAATTCCCTTGATACATAACAATAGTAAATGTGGTTTTATTTCAAATTGAAAACGACCTTATAAATATAACTGACATATATTTCAGAGCTATCAGTAATGATGATCGTTATGGCTTCGTCAATATCAACAACAATTCTAAATGTGCCTTATTCATTAATGTTGATAAACGATTCTATGAAATTAATCCATTCCATTTGATGATGAGAAATAACTGAGAAAAGTTTTGATGCGAAATTAAAGTAAATCCTTAAAATTCAATAACGATTGTTAGAGTAAAATTTAAAAAAATAATTCATACAAACAATTATATTCTTTCATCGTAATATGTTTGTTCTGTTATAATCAAGAAATGGAAAGAATAACAGTTGCTGTTGAGTCACAGGACCGAAGCAATTCAAGTAATGTTTTCTTTTCTCTTGGGATATCTCTCTCCTGAATCCACAAAGTGGGGTTCAAAGCCTAATAACGCTTCTAGTATTAATGCTTCATTCCCCAAAGACACTGCATATTTACGACTGATCCATTTTTTAATGGGAGTATATATTTATCCCTGGCGAAACAAATCTTTTGAATGCCGTACTGCTATAAAAAAAAAAACTTATTTTAGTAAAACACCAACATTGAAATTTTTAATGAAGAATTCTTGGATTTCTTGAACCTAACAATGTGTTTCATCGTGTATAATATTATCTGTAGTCCGTGGGCTGAAGAAATTTTAAATTCAACGCGAAATTATCTGAAAATATGAAATAGGAAGGATACCAAAAATGTAGTGAAATTTTTAAATATAGCTGATATCTGATCCTTTGTGTACCTTACGGAATACTTTACCTTTTGAAGAAGTCTATTTTCGGAACCACCATTTCCTGATGTAATTTTTCATCTTTTTTTTTTTCAATTTATCATTGGTCTACATCGTGCTTATATTATACGTCTTGTCATGTTTTGTCAATCATTCATTTCGTCGGTCAATAGTCGTTCATTAAAATTATTGAAATATTTTCAGTTTCCTTTTTCTTTCATTACATAATTCGTTATTTCATTTTCTGTTAATTTTTCGAGCCACGAACCTATTTGCAACTTATTTTGTCAATCATTCATGTCGTCGGTCAATAGTCGTTCATTAAAATAATTGAAATATTTTCAGTTTCACTTTTTCTTTCATTACATAATTCGTTATTTCATTTTCTGTTAATTTTTCGATCCACGAATCTATTTGCAACTTAATGAATTTGTAGTTTTTGAACCATTATAGATACAGTAGGAACCAACACCAACGGGGTTGTTCTGTCGGTAAAAGGGTGAAAACCATTGTATATTAGTTTAATTTCGATCATTTAAAATATATTTCAGATATAATGTCAATTCAGCAGCCTACGGATTCCATTATCTAATTCTGCGTCTTGATTCAATTGACTTGGTGTACTCAATTAGATTACTATCTTTGTTAACTTAGCATATTGTTGGTGTCCTTTATACTCTTACCTGTCGGTGCATTTGCTGTAGGTACTTCATATCATTTTGGGGATAATTATGCTCTGAATTTGTCCAAATTATTTAAATTTAAATTATTTAATTTATTTCAATGTTGTATCACTGACTATCAAAATTTTCCTTGAAGTAATGAGAGTTATTTATGTTTTCATAGTGCCACTTTTTGACCGCTGAACAAATAATCGTTGTTGTAAGTTGTAGAAATCAAATGTTGTAATAGTTTTGGATGCATAAACTTATCGAGATTGACAAAATTGCATTTTAATGTTGGATGTTTCCATGTTTCGATGTTTTGATGTTTTGATGATGTGAGTATATATTATGTAGTGTAGATGTTAAGTGAATCCAAAACCAATATTTCTCTAATTTTGTTCAAAATCAGTAGGCAATATCAAAAGAGATATTATTCAATCAGAATTATAAATATAATAATATAATAACATCATATTTAACAACAATAAATGAATACACGTGTGAATCAACATCTAGCAGACTTCATAGAAAAGATCATATGCCTCTTCGTCTAAAATTGATGTTGGTGTAGTAATTGGTGACACCCTTGAGTCATTGAACTCGTGCCACGTATCTGCGTATGGGTGTCTGCAGCAAGCCGTGTAGTGTCCTCTATCTGTGGTGTCACTGTGATTTGAACTGATTACGATTTATAAGACACAAATTCCACCTATTTTGAAATACTGTTCCCATATTTGAAGTGCAGCACCCAAACACACATTGAAACTTTTAGATTCGGTCTATTTGTCTCGTCGGTGATACTTCGCTCACAAGCTCGCTCTCTTCTCTGGAACATCGCAGAAAGGTTGGCGATCTGTCTCTGTTTTATAGATATGAACGATGCTCTTCCGAAATAGCATCAATCGTTCCACCGTTAGCGGTCTCATCCGCACATCTGCTTCCCAGCCTTCATAAATTCAAGAAGAACACCAATTCCTTCCTACTTTCCCTCGGATTTCACGATGTTCTTTGAATACTACCGGATTTTCCTTTTCATAGGAACCAGAACTTAAAAAAAAGATGATTGTAGCGACAAAGGGCTGCGTTTCCTGTTGCATAGTTGCTCATATCCAATTCTGAAGGTATACTAAAAAAATTTTCTTTTGGAGAAAAACGCATCAAATGGATCACCAGAGTTTCTGGTAATTTGTGAATCGATATGGTTTTCGTACACTTCCTACTCTCTTTGCATTTTGTACAAGTAGGTTTCTCGTCATTATCCAAAATTTCCTCTCTAGTAAAATAGTTCAAACATTGTGAAAGACTCAGTTGGCCTATTGTTTTCGGAATCATTACCTGACTGAACATTGACCACGATATGTACATTTTAATGTAGATTTCACTTGGCCGTGCGTCCCCAGCTTTTTCATCGTCATCTAATGCCTCATCGATCACTGTCAACATGTTTAGAGGCTTCTCAGTGACTCTGTTTACGTCCTCATGAAGACCCTCCAGCAGGCATCTCAAAAACTCGTGAGAATCTTGTTGGGC
Source organism: Chrysolina haemoptera (assembly GCA_958298965.1). Taxonomy (NCBI): domain Eukaryota; kingdom Metazoa; phylum Arthropoda; class Insecta; order Coleoptera; family Chrysomelidae; genus Chrysolina; species Chrysolina haemoptera. The sequence continues at coordinate 22,534,339 of OY282584.1, read as the reverse complement.
GCAACCGGGAAAACGAGGTGAGAATATTTGAATTTGACTTTCCAATGGAACAGTGTCAACAACTTGATTTTGTGAATCGTCTGACCATAGTTTCTTGATCACTTTCACAAATTCTTCGATCAAATTTCCTTTCATATAAATATAAGTGTTTATATCCGCCGCGCAGGCATCCTTTTACAAATACTCCAATAACCATTTGGTGTTGAATAAATACTGTATGATAAATACTGTTCATAAAGCAAATATTGCCAATTTTTTTCAAACCATTGATCCAAAATAATTTGGTTGTACTATGTACTGTGAACCTGATGGGGTAGAAAATGTTTGAGATACTTTTGCTATTGCCATCTTCTTCTGAAATATCACTAAATGAGCGATGAGATAATAATGTCGACTTCATACTGCCGGTGATGAATATTGAATTGGAAAAAACTATTGAAGATCTTATGAGTTTTGAAAAAGTTGTTGAATCTTTCTGCTGTGATTTATTCATAAGATAACTATTCTGTCCTGGGTTGGATGAGGGTGTAAAAAAAATCATTTAGTTTTGGGACGTGAAGAGTGTACCCATAACTGAAGCGGCATTTCCTCTTTGGATAGCTATGCTTATGGCTACTGGATGGAAGAAGTAAAACTCAATATTCGAGTATTTTTGGAACTTTGATTCCTCAGCAGAAACGGCTGCAGTGCTTTTCGAATAGGAGGTCGCTATAACGTAGATTCGATAGAGTTGATTACAAATGTGACTTCATTTCGAAATATAATACCCATTCAGTCAATAATCTTCCGATGTACCCAAAAAAGCTTTTCAATCAAAAGGTGATTTTGACGGAATGACTACAACAGTTTGGTTCAAGTCATTGTTAGCAAAGTGATTCAATAATGATAATGCACAGGGAAGTCTCTTGAAAAAAGCATGAGCTCTCCTTTTCCAGAATACATGTTGCTACAGCTTGTTGCTACAGCAGATTTGAATAACAAATAATGACTGAAGTGACTTAAGACTGTAAAGCACATAAAATTGTCATCGCTGTAATTGAACAGTAAAATGCTCAATAAATTGACAAACTTACGATCAATGACAACCAGTAATTTTGCTGTATACATGAACTTTAATTATACTAAAGGTAATACTCATCTCCTGAGTCGATGTATTTTCTGAAGTGGTCTCAGAATCTCCCTCTCAGGAACTCACCATTCCCAGCAAGGTGGCAGCACACACCAGGTGATTCAGATAGGAGGAAAGTAAAGGTTTCCAAACACTCATACCAGTCACCCACAAGGAAGAAAGACAGCTAAGGTACGTTGTTCCTTACAGGGTCTGTTTCGACTCGAAAAATAGACCCGTAAGGGGTGGGCTACTCTTCAAGTTCCCTACCTGGCTACGTCTCATTCGCGGAGTGCGACCAGGTTTAACGCAGTTCGTTAGTGGAAGCACACGTATCATCACACGCACTTACACGGATCTTTTCATTCGAGGAGTAGACTACTTTTTCATTCACCCAAAAAAACTACGTTGATTGGATTTTTTTTAATTTATTTGGCGAGAAAAACCAGTAAAAATACATACAGGTATACATACTTTATAGATATTCGAGACAAATCATTGAGATGTTTGATTCAAATAAAGAAAATGTGTACCTACTAGAAGGATTTCAGACAAGTTAAATTTCAGGAGAAACTCAAAGCACTTACGTATGACTATCTGAGAACTTGAGTTGAGGAAAGAAATATGAAAAAAAAAACAGAGAAATAATTGAACACTAGGGACAGATTGATTTCAGATTTCAATAATGAGAACAGAATTAAATATTGAGAACGAGATATATGATCTTCAAATCCCTAAAAAGTAGTTACAACCTCTGATAAGCAAACGACAACCGCAAAAGGCCTGAACCCGTGTGATGACTATCAAAAATCAAATTACCTTGAACACACTGATCAGTGAGGACTCAAATGTTTACTTGATCAAACTAGGAGATTTCAAAGAATTTCAAAGAAATCGTAAATATACTAAGTTGATTATATTTCCCCTATATTTTGCAAAAGTTAACTGACATTGAAATTCTTTGGTTGGGAAAAAACTTTCGTACCGCCTAGATGAACCGAGGCTGTTCTTGATTCGCCAGTGTGTTTAGCTCCTGCTCTTTCGCTTAGGCGCTTTTCGGGTGGTTCCAGGAAGTAGCGGCCTCTGATTTCCCAAATTAGAGCTCCCAGAACTCGTAACTACTTGCCAATACAATTATATCGAATACTTTGGTTTTTCTCAAAGAAATTCGTAAGGGTGGCTACTTACAGGAGTTTCTTCGAATAGCATGCGGTCAAACTGACCATTAGTGCAGGATAAAAACACACCCGAAAAAACCAATGTGCGTGACTATCCGCTAATTTTCCTGCCTCTTATAAACTATTTATTATAATTATAGTGGTATGGGACGTATCAAGCTTATTTCCGTATGTATTTAATTAAATAATTTACATATACAGATATCTAATATCTACTCATTCCTTTAAAAAATATCTTTTGGTACGCCCCCCAAGAGTTAAAGGGAGGGTCATAAAACTTCAGTGAACCCGTATTCTTCTAATTTTACCATTTATCTTCTGGTTTTATGATGTTTCAAGTAGACCCTTTGTAATTTTTGAGTCTTTGGTAAATTACTTTACAATCTCATTACTACTAAAATCTTCAGTTCTTGTCAAACCCTGTATGTCCTGAGATCGGGAGGTCATGGTACGTCTTCATTATTTCTGGTATGAGTGTTGACGGTGCTACCAGTAAGTCACAACACCATCCAAATTGAGGTAATAATCGGCGCTGCAGTCCTTCATTATTTTTCCTATGATATTTCGGACTACCGGATCGGCTTGTTGGTTCTGTCTGATGCGTTCCCGGTTCAAGACTGGTTTCACTGGAGACTCTATTCCTATGTATTTCAGAGGTTTCACTCTATCCACGTTTGCGTGTTGCCTGCCTGGGCGATATTGAATATCGAAGGTGTATTCGGACAAGGCTAAAGACCAATGCATTAACCGGTTGTTCGGTTTTTTCACTTTTATCAGCCATTTCAATTGATGATGGTCGGTGAAAACTGTAAATTCTCTTCCATAGAGATAACACTTGAAATGTTTGATTCCCCTTTATTGGAATTAAGACTTCCAACAAAAACCTTTATGACTACGAATTCTTACTTCCCATAAATCATTATTGAGCCGTCCCTGTGAACTCAGTCAATATTTTACCTCAACAATCAACAGCTGTAAGCCGTTGATTCCCTCCAGAGAAAGTCGGAACACTACCCATCCTTCACCCCAACTTCGTCAAGAAGAGCGAATAGCACGCGACACACGTCAGTCTGACATCTTCTTCCGATGAGGTGAGGTGATAGGTCATTCCGATTTACCGGCTGATTCGAGAAAACCTCGCATTCCTTTTCCTGATCCAACGCGCCGAAAGATTTCGGCACTTGCACAATTTCCAAGTATTTCCCTTGAATTCACGTATGAAGCATTGAAGCAACAATAGTGAACAGTGCGTGCATGGTGTTTTTGAAGCAAGAAACTGTAAGTCATTTTATCACAATTATTTGTTGGATGAGAAGCAATTTGCCATTGCCCAGCTCACAGTAGTTTTACGACTTCTTGTACCCAACTGGTCCATGTTAAAGACTACAAATACATATTTAGTTAATGAAATATTAGGCATCAATCACTCAAGTTCCAGTAACCTATTAAACTATCCAGTTCATTAATATAAGAGAAAAAAAACATTCCATGTGTTCGGGAAAGGGCGATCTAAACCCAACCCGAACACCCTTAGTAGTGCTTAACACGCTCGTTCTGTAGTGCGACTGTTTTTCTTTGTTTTATTCAATCAATTGTTTACTTGCGTAGGCGATTGGAAATTCCTGTCCTTCGTATTCTTGACTGAGGATAATTCCGATGGCATATTCTGAAGCGTCGGTAGCTAGAAGAAACTTCTTCTGAAAATCTGGATATTTCAAAAAGAGCTCTCGTATAAGGGTGGTTTTGAGCTGTTCGAAGGCTTCTTGGGCAACGGGTGGCAAGACCAAATCTTTGGTTTTTTTGGTCAATTTCGTGAGAGGAAGAACAGTCTGAGCAAAGTCGAGGATGAAACGTCTGTAGTAACCTACTAGAATCAAAAGTCTCGAACATCTGTTACATTCTGTAGTGTTGGTCTGGTCTTACTCCATTTCCAGACACAATGTGTCCTAGGTAAGCTGTTTCGGCTTTCATGAATTCGCATTTAGCTGAGCTTAAGGTGAGTCCGGCTCTTCGTATTCGGTCGAAAATGTCTTGCAATTTGGTCATATGTTCGTCGACGTTCCTTCTGAAAGAACAGATGATGTCTAGATAGACGAAACAGTGTTATTCGGTGAGACCTGCTAGAACTACGTACATAAACCTCATCCACGTCGCTGGGGATTGACTGATCCAAACGGCATTCGATTGCACTCGTAGTGTTCCCATAGTATTGAAAATACTATCTTCTCCCAATCCTTTGGCTCAAATTCGATCTGCCAATAACCTTTACTCAAATCCAGGATAGAAAATACATCCGCTCCATGAGTCAATGGTTCCGTGAATGTTGGAATAGGGAATAAGTCACGAAAGTCGATACAGAATCTTAATTTTTTTCTCTTCTCCATCCTTCGTTTTCTTCTCTATTAGAATCATGGGGGCGCTGAAAGGGGATGCTGACGGTCGTATGATGGCATCTCGCAGCATCTCTTCAATGTGTTGCTCAAGTACTAGTTCAGTAGCTTCCACTGGTTTTCCTGATTGTGCGAATATATCCTCGTAAAGACTTTTTTTGTCTTTTCTCTAGGTGTTTCAGGGTGAATTCAACTTTTGGCACTGTTGGTGTATTCTTCGTAACTGGTATGTCGGAGTCTTCTAATACTGTCACATCCCCCAAAGTTAGGATCGGAGTATGTTTCCTAATGGTCTGTGGTGTTGGAGATATGCTTAAGAGACGAACGACAATAGGGGGTTTACTATTTTCGGTATTCTGTGGGGAAATTGTAACGACTGAGTGCGCAACAAATAATCCAGGAGGTAAGTTGGGAGGATAGCAGGCCTTAACGCCAGCAGAGTTCAGGAGATCTACTGGAACATAATTGCAACCATGTAATGGTCGGCGAATCGAAGTCATGCACGTATCTCCGGTAGGTTTACAAACCAGGTCTGATGCCATTGTGGGGGTATTTGCTAAACCATTTTTTTTTTTCTCTAATTGTCTTTATGTCGCCACTTCCTCTATTTTCTCCTGAGGTGCAAATTCCGCTGACTCTACATACAATTTACTGAAATCAGGTTTCTCAAAATTGTTATCCACTTTGGTGGACCCCCTGTTACTCTCCACATTGTCGTACATTTGCGTCTCTACTGAAAACAGTTGACGTGTTCCTACGTCAATCGGCATATTCTTCGCGACTGGACTATTTGTGTATATAGTCCGTTGACTTGGTATCAGATACTCGCCTGACATTACCAAAGAGTTTCCGTCGTGTATTAGCAAGTTCCTCTGGAAATCCATAGTGGGGCTAAACTTGTTCAAAAAGTCTACTCCAAGTAATCCGTCAGAGAAGAAACCTAGGCGATCGCTGTATACTACGCATTCGTGGGATAGATTTTTCCTCGAGAGATGAAATGTTACTTGCTCAGTATGTTTTCCTTCTATGCCGTCCATGAACGGACTTACCAACAGTATCTCCCTGTGATGAGACTGGGCAGCGGATTTGGCATTATTGAGAGGGAACATCTTATTGGCAATAACCTAAAGGCGCTGATCGAATTCTCCTTAAGTTTCTTCCGGATTCCGAATACAACGTTCTAGTTCTCCTTCCCCCGCGTCCATAGTGAGTTTTTGTCCGTATACGCTTCTGAACCACCGCTTCATTTGTTCCATTGATTGAGGTCTTTCATTTGGTAAGAGGGTCCCAAAGTATTCCCTGGCCTTGTCCTTAACTCTCATCAAGACTTTGCGTAATATTTGAGTTTCGGCCCAATTGTGGTACACGCCCACATTCTGGACGCATTGAGGAACATTTCGTTGTCGGGACTCCCCAAAAACTGTAAATTTGCGCGACGTCGAAGGTACCCCCAATGTGAGTCTCTTCAGATAGAAATTTATTTCTTCGATTCCGGACATGGAACTTCCTGGCACCGGTGTTGTGAATCCTGTCGAGTTTGTTGACGAGTTACTCCCTGGCACTCCATTTACCGCTGTAGTCATTATATCGCCTGTACCCGAAGTAACCGTTGAGGTTTGTGCCACTGCGGCCGTCGTTATGTTCGTTCCTGTCACTGGTGGTACTGTGGTAAACATCTCTATCTAAAGTCCTCTTATTTCTTGTTTTTTATGAGCTTGCTTATACCGTCCTACTCTTTCCTTTCGTTTGCTCCGGTACGCGATCTTTCCACCAATTCTATGCACTGTTTCACTATACGCACGTCCCGCAAACTGGAATACACTGCACTTTTCCCGTAACCTGTACAAACCGTTTCGCTTGTCACTGGCCACTTCAAGCACTTATACACTGTCACTTGTAACATCATTTTATCCTCCATTGATTATTCTAGGTAATTTCCAAATTTAAATCTGTACCGTGACTACATTACTTTACAGGCACTTTCAATACCCGCCGAGTTATTAAAACCTAAATCTTGTTATTAAAATGTTGCTTCTTCGAGCGTAGTCCCATCTGCCAAATTACTTCAATCATTTCTCACATGTTAATAAATATTTACCTACCTAGGACACTGACAGTTTACGGAGCTATCATCTATGGTCATGTTTGCTATTTATGTCCAAATTCCTTTGGCAGAAAGATACCTTTTCAGGTGTTATTTATATTCCATTATTCAAAAGGCCTAATATTTAATGCTGTCATAGGTGAATCAGCTGTTCAAAACAATCTTCTTCCTAATATTGACCTTGCAGGCTTGGTACCAGCTATCTTCACTTTGGATTAGGGTCAATATTTACATCCAGTTGGAGTGTGCGCTATGACCGGATTATGCCTGGCACGTTTTGATTTACGGATTGTAGGTTGCGTTCTGTTACGCTATCTGGAGTAACACCAGAATGCCTTTAAATAATGTTATTATCGGAGAGAGTACAAATTGGACAGGTTATGGGGTATTAATTAGCATTTCTCGTCATGAACATAATGACTAGGTTTCCGTCGTAAGAATTTTTCTGTCGTGTGAGAAATTATTTGAACTGATACTAATACACTTGAAAGGGTTACTTGGCAACACTGCACCAGGATTTTGACAATTTTGACGGGAAGTTCTGTGGTCGTTCGGTCTTCCGAGTCTTTCCGGGGAGAAGCTGCCTGATATAATGTTGTGAAGTTGAAAATTTTGAATTGATTCCATTTGAATCGTCCATAAAGGGATTATATTTTTCAACTATCGAAAGGTGCCAGACTTCATCTTATTCGTTTGATTTGCTGTGTAAGCATATTTTTGGACCTTACCCGTTGAGGGGATTATAACCACAATTTTTAGTCAGGTGCTCCCTATTTAAGCCTTTGGGTGTTTGATCCCGTGTGCCATTGTAAACCCTTGCCCAGGATATTGACATCTGAAACAGTCTAGAATCTACCAACAGTTTTCACTCAGTGAAACCTAGGCCTTCCTGGACAGAGGGTTTTTTCTTTATGGCTGATTTTTAGTCCCTTAGGAATTTCCTGGGATCGGACTTATATGGTTGGATTTTCGAATTGAAATCTTCCTGTGATTAGTGGATTACTACCTTTGCTGTAGGCTCCTAGTCCTGAGGAACCTCCCTTGCCTGTTGAGTCACTGAGTATCACTTATATGTAGCAGAAACGACGAAGAAGCAGCATTGCCAAGACAAGTTGCCCCCTGGTGTCGACATCCATCTACCACACCCAGCAGTGTAACACCATATTTATTAGTATCCTTTGCGGTCGTTAGGTTTATTATGAGGATCCTACAGTGTTAGGTGTGTTTTGGAGTACCCAGTAATTATATATTGTTTCTTTTCATACTATAAGTTGTATATACTTCAACCTAGGGGTACTGAGAGTGTTCCACTGTATTGGGGTCCTGGAAATGTACCTGTGAATACCTGAAACGTTATTACTAAACTATTTAGCACTTCTTTATAGAGATCCTTGGTGTAAGTACTGACAAGAGATATTTGGTGTCAATTCTATCCTATACCAATTAGTTAATTATACATTTGTTACTTATTCTTCGGTTTATCATTTATGATATGAGTCTGGTAAATACTTAATTAATACTGTTCGTGTTATATGGGAATCAGTATAGAAATCAAAAGGGTGAGCTCGGCATTCATATAGCTGGCGCCCGGCACTTATATAAGATCTCATTTCAATTAATTCTGTATAACCCACTCCCGTCTCCACTAGAGCTTAGTCGCGAGCCCCCCCTGTCCTTCTGACAACTCTATTTGCCTAGGCTAAGAAAAACCGTGGCACATTGTCACTAATTCCACTGTTTCAACCCTTTTCTTCCTGTCGATCTGTTCTCAAGAACGCATAACTTCTGGTTCGTTAATAATGAAAAAATCAAATGAAATAATTATTATCACTGGCAATTTCTAACACCAGGCAGCTTTATAAAGTCAAAACCCTTATTCTAACACAAAAAAAACTCTAGCATAATAAAAACTGTTCTGATCAATGATAATAAACCCCAAAATATATTCCTACTCTTGTTGTAATAACCCGAAAAAAGAGAAAACTGCGTTATTTTCTGTTCTCTGGGAATGGCTGTTGCTTCCCTGAAAGAAAACATCTTGCAATAGATTGGTGGAGAGACCATAGTAATCCCCATCCCCTTTTTTCTTATTACTTTATACCCATTTCCAAATGAATCATTGAGTTGGATTCTAACATAAGCTTAGGTCACTGAACAAAATAAGGTTGTTGAACTACCCTTAGACGTTCTCTCTCCACAGTTTTAACGCATTTGGACGTTTATATTCTCAATTTCACCAACAAACTGCAAGTTTACTGGTCTGCCCATTCTTTCCGAAACCACACACTTATATTCTATTAACTACTGTCTGTTCATAGAACCATTGCCCCTTACGCCTTCTATTATGGCTATTTTCCTTATCATCGTCTCATCTTCAGAAATGGAGATTTTTCACTCGGTAAATTCGGTGAAATTTCTCTGAAGGTCTCTGCGTTTCCGACGGAAATCAGAGTCCCTACTGGTTGGAAGTTTGACTGGTTTTGCGTGTTTCCAAACGAAACGGAATTTTCTACTCACGTTAATGGACTTGCCTTTACGGTACTTGACCAAGAAGAAGATGAAGGACGTAGATGACTTAGAACATTCAATTCACCTGGAACACACTACCAATAAGGAAACACAACGAAAATCGTAGATCACTTCAAGAACGATCAGATACCAGTGAGAAGATATTTTTTCTAGTTTCCTCCCAGAACTATTTACAACAAGGCTCAGTTACAGACATGATAATGGGGATTAAATTATACGACATTTTTCCTATACAGGGTATTTCAAAACTAATGATGCAAAATTTGAATTGAAAATCATGGTATTCAAATAGTTATATGATATTTAAATCGATGATAGTAGCTGTAACAATGTCTTCCTTTTAATTTCATTTGTTCGATCTTAGGAACTGCAACCGCGAAGGCTCATTTTACTTCCGCTGATATTTATTCAATACTACACCACCTCCGCCCATATCAGGTTTAGAGATGATCTAAATAATCATCTTTGGGGGCCTAACACCTGTTGTATCATGAACTGCGACCTTCGAGAACAATAACAAATATTGGTTGTTTAGAAGAACTCAGCAATAAAATGCTGGTCTGCAAATACACTGTTAAGAAAGCAATAATGTATATGCTTATCTAGCGATAGATACATTCGATTGGATGACTTGCGAGAACTTGCAGGGGTCGATTCAATCCCGACATATGTAAAGATTCCACGAGTACTTTATTTGTCCTGAAAAACCCCACTAACAAAATCCTACCAGTATCAGAGAGCAAGATAATGAGCCACCCAAACACGGCGGGCTTTTTGCCCCGGATCAGATAATACAATTGACAATAATACATTGACTCGGTTTTTTGCCTCAGCCTTTTCCGAAATAGACTAGCTCGTACATCGCAATCTATTAACTTATGGAAAATGCCATCAACAGCGAGCAGAAGAAATATTTAGAAAGCTAAGGAATTGTGAATGATTGACAATATGGTTTCCGTCATCAGCGATCAACTGGTCACCTGCTTGTTTATGTCATACATATGGCAGCAATATATCAAAAAATATGGTAAAACTCTGGTTGCATTAGATATATCCAAGGCGTTTGATCGCGTTTGGCATCAGGGACTTCTTGCCAAGCTTCATTCTAGCTTTTCCTCAGGCAGATCTCTCCACGTGGTATTCCGCAGGGATCCATTCTAGCTCGAACATCGTTTATAGAGGATCATTTCTGCAATATTCGTCACGTGAACATCAATACGGCGGCAATTTTAAATAATGCATGTCGTTTCAATTTTAGTTTTCGGCGAGTTTTATTAAAGTTAGACGCAGTATCCGAATCGTCAACGGTTTTAAAAAAAGAGAAGGATTGTTTTGGTTGATTTGAACTCATATTTTTAGATAATAGGTTAATTTAGTGTTCGAAACGTTACTAAAAAAATTATAATTTCATTCAAGACAAGAGTATTGTGAACGCAGTAAGTTATCGGGCAAAATAATGAATTTGCCCTTCTACAGTTGTGAAGATTTCTTTGGATTTTTTCATCTTCAAATTGTTGAAGAATTGAATTTCCTCCATAAAATCAAACTTTCAATCAGTACATATTGTTTTCTTTCTTTTTTTCATAAAACTCGATTCCGAGTGCGAAAATAGGTCTATTATGACCATGAATATTCAAAAATGTATGAAAAAGTTCAACGAAGTTGTGAGATATGGACCATTGAAACAACAAGAAGTTCTATTGAAAATCACTTTTTTTTGCATAAGCATTTAATAATAATAATTATTATTATTACTATAATTCAGCAAAAGGCTCACATTAAAGCAGCGCAGACAGGAGTGCTCCTAAAGCTGCATATAAGGATAAGCCAATGCATGGGGTCTTCTTCAAAAACATCGAAGACCTTGGCTCATCTAAAAATCTGACCTTCGCTTTTCTCAGGTCAAGTGAGCTGAAGTCGTAGACCGAGAGATCCATAACACCCTTTAACACCCTGGTCCACCGTAGTCGCATCATGGGTATAGAGGTCCCGGTATTACATGCAGAGCGTGTCGTGGGGTTTCTGAGACCATAATGCATTTTCTATCTGCGTGTCAAGCTCTTGCGGTGTCTCAGCCTATATCCACAGGCATAACGTGTCTCTACGAGTTCTGTACTATCATCTACGACACTCATACGGTATAGACGAGACACCGGTGTTGCGTTATGCTCCGTAGGATATTGAGTCCATTGTGGAGAATGAGAGTTGCTGAATCTATTGGAACTACTCATTCCCCACCCTCAGGCAAATACAAGCAATTATGCCTGATATCCTCCCCGACCATCAAAGTATGACGATATTCGTCATTGAATTTTCGGCTCCTGGCGAAACGAACATCGTCCGAAAGGAGGAGGGAAAACGGACACAATATCGAGTTACTCTTTGAACCTAAACCATTCTGTTAAATTGGTGGTTCTGATTATAGAGGTCCTTGGTGGAATGGTGGACACGCTGCTCTCTAATCTAAAAATTATAGGGGCTTGCCGTGATGTGGCAGAAATCTTAACCAGACGAATGCAGAGGGCTGTCATCCTTGGTTCACTGCGTCTGCTCAGGGCACATGATACTCGGACCCAGTAGTTGCCCACCCCACGGACGTCGGTAGTGGCTATCTGCGTAAATGGCACCAGTGTGCCCTCCGGATGTGTCGGAGCTCCGGAGACTGGTATAATACAAACGGATACAAAAAAATAATAATAATAAGAATAATAATAATATGTGTGTTTCTTTTTCTTCAAAAAACCTCTAGGATACATTTCATATTGAGGGTGCGGTATTCAACATAGTTGCTCTTCCATACAACCCCCTGATCCTAATCCTATTTGGGAACAAACCGAAAAAATTTCAGTTTAATAATTGAGTAAATTTGTAAAGTTATCTGAGACCAAAAATGCAGCTTTTTTAATCTAGTTGATCAACAACAATACTTTACAATTTTCAATAATTCTATTTGTATGTCGACCTATAATTGAATTGTAAACAACGCTTTCAAATAACTTTGTTTGCTATACTTACTCAATACTTCGGCAAACTTTTATATTTCAAAATGGCCGCCATATTGGCTTTCACGTGGCATGTGTCAAAATTTAGTTTTATGTTTTTCGATATACAGAAACGATCCCATATGAAGTGTTTTTTTGCAAACAATAGGTATGGCTGACACTTTATAACAACTTTATAATAGTGACATGTACTTCAAAGCTAGCACTTCTGTGAAAGTTCATATTCATCAATGAGGTGTCGAAGTAGATATTTCTCAAGTGGAAACCACGATGATTACTCTCGTTTTCACATTTTCTTTTCTCTGTCATTACTTTCAATATCTGAATAATGCATTGACGAGGTGAATCAAATGGATTCAGTACCCTTGGTGAACACTTATTTGCCTTTCAATTTCCTCTCTTTGAAGTCCAACGGAACGCAAATGACTTTTAAATGGAATTTCCGGTGAATTCAATTAATTAACTTCCAGATTACAAATTACTGTTTCATTAGGTTTCGTTAAAAGGTTCACTGGAATTCTTTGTGCCCATCATTTTTGTTTGTTTAATCGTGTGAATTTCAATGGAATATTCAAAAAATGTAGCTAAGAATTAATCAAATTGAGATCATCAATTATTTTTCAGTGAACCAGGAAGTAAAAATATTTTCTCGTCGCTTGATTTAAATTCCTCTCGCTTTCAACAACACAACATATTTTATTCTTAACTCTTTCAATTGATAGATACATACATACCGGGTGAATCTGAGAGATACCGTGCCCCTATTTTCGAAAGATATAATCTGATTCAAACCATAAAAATTAATAGAGCTATTGAAGAACTGAACTATGATTTTTAGAGATCAAAATGAGTTATGTAGTACGTCCGGTTTCACTGAATATGGTTCTCTTTTTTTCAAATGGAACACCTATATTCTCACATTTTTTAAATTTAGGGCAACTTCTTCATATAACGGCAAAAATTTTTTTTGAAAATTTTATATTAATTATTTTCAGTAATGATGATTTTTTACAAAGGCGTAGAAGGGCCACACCAATTTTATTTTTAAATTTCCGACTTAGTAACTCGGAATTCTGACTTTGCATCTCGGAGTTTTATAATTCCGAATTAGTATCTCAGAATTCCAAATTCGTATCTCGGACTTTTATAATTCCGACTTTGTTATATCGGAATTCCGACTTCGTACCTTGGAATTCCGACTTTGTATTTCGGAATTTTATAATTCCGACTTCGTGTCTCGGAATTCCGACTTTTTATCTCGGATTGTATAATTCAGACTACGTATCTCGGAATTCAGACTTACTAACTCGGAATATGTACATGAATACTTTATAAGTATAAAATCACATTTTCACCATTGAATTCGAGTTTTCGACAAAAAAGTAGAAATTTTGAATATGTGAAGTTTTGACGTTTATCTTATTGTGTCTTTGAAAAAATAAGCGCATCAAATACAATTCGTACTTCAAAATGTTTTAGGGTTGTACATCTCAAACTTCCTGAACGATTACAAATCTTGCAAGTTTAACAGAATAATTTATATCAATTCAAACTATTAAACTGACAATATTTGTAATTATGCAAAGTTATCGATGTATAATCCGAATATTTTGAAGTACCTACTTAGCATTACCAACTGATTATATTACTCATACTAATAGATTTGGTGTTTCGCTACTGTCAATAAAGTGGATGTTGCCATTAGCAACGTATTGTTGGCGTTTATTGATAAAACGTCAAAAAAGATCGGAATTATAAAATTCTGAGATACAAAGTCGGAATTCCGAGATACGAAGTTGAAATCAAAAAATTCAGAGATACAAAGTCGGAATTCCGAGATACGAAGCCGGAATCATAAAATTCCGAGATACGAAATCGGAATTACAGTATACTAATTCGGAATTATAAAATTCCGAGATATGAAGTCGGAATTCCGAGTTATTAAGAATTTGAATAATAAAATTGGTGTAGCCCTTCTACGCCTTCGTAATTTTTACATGTGAAACGTTTTTCTCCAATGCAATATTTCTTGACAATAGCCGGTGTTCAAATATGACAGAATAACTTTTTTCGTTTATTTCAATTTTTTTTTATGGCATCTCTGACGCAACCTGTGTATAACAGATAGTTATGAAGGAGATGACTCAATGATATCAAATTTTGATTATCTCTTGAATAAAATAGGTATTTCAAGAAATGTACCAAATATTAGTGCGGCTGTTGGACTATCTAACCAAAATCCAAATGAAAGAAATTTTTAAATTAACCTCACACTCATTTGTTTCCTGACGACTTGCAACAATTAAAATAAGCATTCATTGAACTTGAAATGCAATTTGAACTTTGAAATTCATTACTACTTTTGAAAAACAAAGAACACATGCATAGTGTGATTTCTGGCAGAGGTGCCTATCAACCATAATGAATCCCCTATAGGAATACCACTCAAAAAGACGAATTGGAAAAAAAGTGAAATTTAGACATATAGAAATATCTGCTAGCAGAATTGACTAAACCCCGGTCTTTGGCAAAGTATTGTAATCAAAATGCTAATTTCATTTTTTTGAACAACATTGGATTGGAGGAGAATGTTAGAACGTTCCACATAACTAAAAAAATTTATACAATTTATAAAAAATGAGTAAATAAAAAATATTGGTCATTATATTCAGACTTTGCTCTAGATTTCCAAAATGTGCAAACTTACAAGGTATTCTATTAAAAACACTCGAACTAAGGCAATTTCTAGTGAAACCGGAGGTGCTACAGAATTCGTTTATATCTGAAATATTTATTTATTCTAGCCCCCTGAATTTTCGTGTTTTCAATCACCCTATTGAGCATGCGCATCATCATGGTTTGGGATGGTGATATTTGGCATAGAAATAACAAAGTTTCAGATTGCCAGTTTTAGTAAATAATGTTACCCCAAACGCGTTGTCCAAGATCTCTAACAGTACACCATTTTTTAATCGATGGAAGTGGAATGTGGATTCCTTTCGAAACTTAGAATATTAGTCTAAACAGCAAAACCTTGTAACCGTTTAGTATTATGGAACACATTCAATGTACCGATTGTTGTGATTTTTTTATTTTATTTTTTTCAGATGGCCTTTCTGCAGAATCGCTCAATATCACTGGTGGACATGTACATTGACAACTCTGAACCTTCAGAAAACGTTGGACAAATCCACTTCTCATTGGAGTACGATTTCCAAAATACAACGCTCATACTCAAAATTTTACAGGTGAGCAGTGGCTTTCAATACATTATTAGTTTTTACATAATTATTATCATTATTACATTCACAAAAAATAATATAATTTAGTGAGTATTCGCGTTGTAAAGTGGTGCGCCATTTTGTAACTGCGTTTGCTACAAACTCTTGGGACGAGAAGGTTCTGTTGGGTGGTGATGTTCCTTCAACAATAGCAACAATGCTTCAAAATAAAAAATAAAACGCTCAACTCCATTATTTCTCTATGAAGCAACAAGCATAGATAATCCCCAACAAGGGATAGCACCTTGCCTCTATCAATTCAACAGCTCCGGAAGGACTCGCAAAACGACAAAAGTCCCAAATCTCAAATTTCCATTTAGAACTCATTATAAACAACCAACAGAAATCCGTTTTACATCATTCGGTAGCAATTGCACAAAAAAAATCCAAAACCATACGAGAATTGTGCAAAGTCAAAATAAAATAGACTTGTCGGAGCCGTAAATTCTTATCATAACCACCAGTCTGGTATTCTTAGGAATAAATTAGAGTTATGAATAGATGTGTAGTTATTTGAATTTCAACATTTATTGATTAACGAATACATCAATGTCATTATATAATAATAATAATAATCCTTTTTTGCCCAACAAGTAACACCCAATTACAGGGCATAATAAAAATAATCAGTACGTTAATATTGAGTACAAACAATATATAGTACATTATAAACAGATTATAAATTATAATCATATATAACAAACACAGGATGTTACATCCGGAACACCTTTCCCTCTAAGTATCATTATACCAAATAAATCAAAGATTTGGGCGTTTGGGGGATCTGATTCTTCTTCCGAATCTAGATACCTACTCTTTGATTATTTATGTTACGTACTGGAGGGTCATAAGTGGTATGAACTGTTTCATAAACTTGTTCTTGGAAATAGTTTTGACTGTTACTGTTAGGTAAAAATGTAGCCGAAATCGTATTCTGTGGTTCTCTATCCTTCCCTGAGGATCAGGCTTCGTCACAGATGGTCTTATGTGGATTCTATTTATACCGACAATTTTGTTGTTATTGTGTTTGAGAACCCAATACGATCTTCATTGTTTGACTTGTTTGAGTGTGGTTGCTTTTTGCAAATTTCTCTATTCCATTTTATTACTACATCCTTTTTTTAATACTCATTAAGGTGCGTATTCACTAGAGCATTCGTTCCGCATGAGCACCGAATGACCACACGAGATGCTCGGTTCAAGCTGAGGCTGCTCAGTTCAAGCTCAGGCTGCGTAGTGTCTCCTGGCATATGAGCACCACATGAGCACCGATCCGCAGTCAATCGCGTACAAATATTCATACTCATCAATATCCAAATTAAATTCAATATCGCTGTAATAACCACAAACAGAACGTCAAGCATACTTTTGCCGTCCACACTGAACACGAAAAAATCGACAAAAAACGCACCGCACGCGCATTCTGTTCGTGCTCGAATCAGCGTCCACACTGTCCGAGCAGTCGCTCGTTCGGTGCTCACGCGCACGTTCATCATAATATCTTATAGTCTAGGCTTGCCTTTGTTCCTGTAAGTTTTTGAAAATGTGTTATTTTTTTATTTTGGGTTCCAGTTTATTATTGGGGTATTATTGTAGTCCAAGATAGCCTTACTTTAATCTCTACCATCTTCATAAAATTTACGTAGGATTCGTTTACAAATTCCCACCGCCTTTTCAGCCATACCATTGCTCTGGTTATGATGTGGTGCATAAGTTCTAATAGTTATATCTTTCCTCTTATTAACATTCACATAAAATGGATGGAAAATTATAATATAATAGCACTTATGGATATCCAAATTGAGTGAAAGTGTTTTATATTTTATTTAACCCATTGAGAAGTTTTGCATTTCAAAGGTAATAAAGTAATCCAATGTTAAAAACCATCAACAAGAATTGGATATGATTTTTCACCAAACTCTAGTATGTCTGTATAGCTGGAAACAGAGTGTGATAATAATTTGATATTATTAGACATATCTTTCTCAAAGGTACGATATTTCTGTATATATAAAATTATATCATTGGACATATGAGACCAGAAAACTAATTTCATTGCTTATTTTATGGTTTTGCTGCTACCAATGTGACCTCTGTGTAATAATTCAAAACCAAAATTCTTAAGATTATGAAGAAAGATGTTTTTATGTTTAGGAAATACAATACCTGCAACAGATATATCATCTTTGATTTCATGGTACGGTTTATAGCTTTTTAGAATAACATTTTCTTTAGGCCAACCATTGTAATAATGTTTGGTAATTTCTGATAGAGTAGAATGATGTAATGTGTAATGACATAGTCCGTAGACCTAATAATAGCTCAGCCCCAGTATCTATCTTAAAGTGCATTTTTCCATTCTCAACTTGTATAATCTCATCCCAGACACCTTTACAATTTGGATGCATAGCTTCGTATCCCACCGACTGCGCCATGTTTAATACTCAATATTAGGAATAATTTAGAGTTATGAATAGATATGTAGTTATCCAAACTTCATTCACTTGATCAATGAATACATCAATGTCATCAATTATATAACAAACACAGGATGCATCACGAACAATTTCTTCTATATGTGACCTAGCCAGCGTGCCAAGGTGCAACGCAAAATTAGCCCACTGGAACAGAATGCTTAACCTCTCTCGTACCCGGTAAAGAACAATTATTATATCCCTACTAATCATCTGATTCTTAGCATCAGATGATTATTTTCAACGAACAAACTGACAAGTTAGGTGTTCAAACAAACTTGACCGGCTATTCTCAATTCAACCTTAAAATGGAATATTTTTTCTTGGAAGAACGATGCACAAATATCTGTCAGATGTAATTCAATGTCCGTTGTAGTATTAGCCAGGGTAGTAGTTGTTTTCTGTCAGATGTTTGCCTCATATTTTCCACATGGTGGAAATATTTGGAGAGTAGAGTACTTGGACATTGCCGATTTTACTATTTCATTTATTTGATACTCTCCGGCAAAAATTCTCGAATATCATTGAAGGAGCATCGAATGATGAAAACTATTTGAAACTGTTTCGACGAAACATAATTTCGAGGATTTCCGCCATGAATGTGAAAAATCCAAACTTTACCGGGTGACACAGTATAGTCTCAACAAAATCGGGTAATTTAACATTTAAACGGCCAACCAGATTTCTGGACCTGAGTCTGTTAGATTCTTCATTTATCTTAAATTGAAAAAGTATATTTCAATAGAACGACCAATGTGGAAAATTACGTGACATATTCGAGTTGTAAATGACAGGAGATGTGTACAATTCATTTGATTGTTTTGATTTGTATTTAGAAATTGGTTATTATTTAGTTGCATCAGGAGTTATCAGGAGTTGATTTTTTTGTCTAAATTACTTTCTTATGTACCATACTATGGAATAAAATGCATTCTATAAAGAAACTGTTCTCTTTTAAATATTATACATTGTGAAATTATGACATCACGAGAAATAATCGTATGTCAACACCTACAGGTTTTAATATAGCACCGACATGTCCGATCGTAAAATTTTTTCCAATTCATTCCAAACTTTACGTGCTTACTGTAAAAATATAATGTCATACTCATTCCACCGGAACTCATTCTCCGTGAGCTTCAAGCGGATGGATCTCTAACTTTCATCCTTTCAAAACTTTATATGATCTCGATGAGCATTATATTCGAAGCATCTTCAAAGTGGTGAGTGAAAAAAAAACTTCATTGTTTCGGCGCGTGCAATCAGAAAGTTCTTCATTTCGCATTGAAAATGGGATACAATGAAAATATCATGAAGTTTTCCGACATATGGAGTGGAATGTTAAAAGACATGTGATAAAATGACAGCAACGGCTGACTCTATTTTTCACGCGCGCATTGCATCATTTCTCTTTTGATGTCATTTTATTCTCTTTTAGTGACATGAAATTGAAACTAACTTCGCATGTAACATGATGACAGGATAATTTGATTTTATCTGCTTTTTGTTATCACTAAGGAAATTCCTGATATGGAAAAATTAACAATAGTAAAGAATATGAACCGATTTCTCTTCACAAGGATTCCGAAGACCTCATATACATAAGTCCGTTCCCCCCCTAGTAATTTTTGAACCACCTCGCAACGAAATTTGGAAGCTTAAATTGGAGATTAAAACCTACTTTTTCATAAAAAAATCTAAAAGCTGAAAGTTTCGAAATAACAGCTAAGCACCATCTCCAATCATTTTTTTAAATAGAACACCCGGTATATCATTGCATGATCGCTAAGGGATGACCATAAGGAATCCAACAATACCCAGTTTGGTGCTATTATCTCCAAAGACTACGGATATGTGGCCAATCATTTTATTCATAAACTCAATGAGTGTGAGAGATAATTTATTGAACCGCCAGAAAAAGTTTCTCTCTCCTACTTATTGGGCTTGTGAATAAAATAACATGCAATATCTCCGTAGTCTTTGGAGATGACAGTATCAAACTTGGTATTGTTGGATTCCTTATGATCATCCCTAACCCTAACGATTTTTTGATGCTCAGTGTGGACGGTGGAATTGTGCTTGACGTTCTGTTTGTGATTATCATAGAGATTTGGAATTCAATTTGGATATTGATGAGTACGAATATTTGTACGCGACCGACTGTGGATCGGTGCTCATGCGGTGCTTGAACCGAGCAGCCTGACTTTGAACCGAGCATCTCATGTGCTCATTCGGTGCTCATGCGGAACGAATGCTCCAGTGAATACGCACCTTTAGGTAAGCGTCGTAAAAGCTGCTTCGTTAGAAAAAATCTAGGGCAGTTTTTTGGATATCTTCAATGCCCTGGAAAGGCAAAACCCAGGTCTGTCGACCCAACAGTGGAGGATCAGGTGAGAAAAGAATCGTGGTCTCGGCCTGGTGATGAGTATGGACACCGAGTCTGTCACCAGCATCAGGCGGCCCAACGGAGCCTTGTACTCCGGTGCCACAAAGCCACTGATCAGCTGGGACTCTATGTCCTCTGCTGTAGAACCCTCAACTGAAGGTGCCAAAGACCGATCGATGGAAGCGACAATTTCTGTAGAAAATAAGTCGATACTCGCTGAAAGAGTCGAAATACAACATCTAGCGGAGGAGAGTTCCAAAATAGGAGCATTCCTGGACTTGACTGACGAAAGTCGAATAAGACGCTCCTCCGGCAGGGCCTCAGAGGGGCATTGAGCCTAGGCTCCCACATGGTGGTCCCTTCTCACTTCTCCATCGGATCCCTGGGACTTCTGAAAGCCAACATCCAACACGGAAGGGCATCCATTTCTCTGATCCAACAACCGGAGGTTCGATATATTATCGTACCTCCAAAGCAAGACTCATAGCATGCATGCATACAAATAATATCGACGCCACTCAGACGAAAAACCCTTCACAAGAGGAAGTATCACTGATTGAGCGAGGACAGCATCTCCCATTGGGTTACCATGCAAACTCCCACCACACATTGTTGGAGAACTGGGACGCGAACAAACGAGATAGGGCACACCTCTAATTCTTGAGTTCCAGTAACCTGGGAATCCTCAACAGAGGATCAGTGCCCACTTATTTCGCGCTCCTAGCTTGGAACTGATGGTCAGCGACTAGCATGTGTCGGTAAAAGGAATCTTAGCGGATCACTGGTACATACTCAAACTTCAAACTTGCAGGCAATAGCCATGCAGACAACAACAGGCACATTACCACCCAACGAATCCTCTATGAAAAAAAATGCACGGGATCATGCCTACACGATTTGAAGCAGAAGCTAAAATTGCTATCCTATCATCACACGAAGCTATCTGTCCCTTGAAGAAGGTAGACAAGGCGGACAAACCCCCATGGTGAACTTAAAAATACAGCCCCAGAGCAAAAAAAGTCCATTAACTCTTCAATAAAGGCAAACGAACCAAACAACCCACACATCGGGAAGACTATAAGTCAGTACAAAAAGAGTATTCGAGACGCACCGGACACTTGGAGAAGAACCTTACCAGAGGTGACAAAACTCAATAAAGACCTGGGAGCGAGACTGGTAGTGCTCGCTCAGCTCGAATGCAAATTCTCTGCCTACGACAGTGATATACTCCAACACATGCTTCCTGTCCATTTCCTGGGTAGTGACACTACAACAGCCAAGCTACAGCCAACTGTTTCAACCAAAACAAAGGTTGACCACAAATTGCTGGCATTTCAACTTACGAAAGAATTGACTGAGTCCTCTTCACCATTCAAATTTCCAGAGCAACGATATCCTAATCCCTTATCTTCTGAAGATATTTTGCAGCTACCTTGCATACGGATACGTTCTTCAGGTATGGAGGACAGCGAACGCCATTTTCGTTCCTAAGCCTGGTAAAAGTGACCACACTTAGGCAAAAGCATTCACATCATCAGCCTCACGTCTTTTCCAAAGACAACTGAGATGCTGGTGAACAGGTACGAATTCATCAGCTCATCAGCGTTCCCCAGCACGCGTACCAGAGTGGCAAAGACACGAAGACTACCCTTCATCGACTCGTTTATTGGTTCAAGGTATTATCATCGACGTAGAAGGAGCATTCGACAACATTTCATTTGATTTTATATGTCAAGCAATAAGGGAAAGTGGCGTAAACCAAACCATAATAACATAGATTCACACCATTAGCAGTGGCTCCAATAAGGCCTCACCCGCGAAGAGCTGTCTACTCTGGACTACTCGCACACGTACGATACGAAGAGCTCTCAACTGTATGGATAAATGCTGCTCTTTTGTAGGGTAGAGTGTGCACCCTAAACCGGTGGAATTGATTGCTTTCACTAGAAAACGCCAGCCAGGAGACCTGTCAATTGTTCAACTTGATTACACATTGACCACATTACAAATGCTCAGTCATCATTGGCTCTAACCTGAACTGGAACGGGTATATTGAAGACAAAATTCAAAAAGCTACAGCTGCCATGCGAAAAGTCACAGCTGCATGCAGAAGAGCATTTTACGTGGGGGCTTAGCCCCAAAATTCTATACTGGATCTATAAGACTCTCATACACCCAATGATTACATATGAAGCCATTGTATGGTGGCAAGCATCTTGCAAACTGTCTTGTACAAGTGCAATGAGGACGGCACCTAGTCTTCCTTGCACCTGTTTATTGAACACGCAAAGTCATTACTCTCTTGAGAAGCTCCAATCAATGGCGGAGCAAATGTATGGAAATTCTTGATTATGGAATCAAACGGTACAGGATTTTCCTCTCCTTGAAATGCCAGGTAACTTCTTACCTTAATTTGAACGTTGGTAAATCAACTCCTATAAATTACGGAATCACTACGTATATACTTCGAATAAAACAAATTAAGTAGATCCAACGGAGGCGATCCATTACATACAGTGGAGGTGAGAGAAAAACTCACAGTCGAACCAAATACAATATTCATTGTGAATGTGGGAGGACTCACATCGGCACATCACAGGGTGTAGTCCTCCGACTGCATCCTGTAATTGAGTCCATCGACTACACCCACATTCACAAACAGAATAGTCTGGTTCACAAGTGCTTTTTTCTTCAACTTCCTTCAGCAGTCTCAGAACAATATGAGTGAGGTGTTAGTCAATTGGGAATAGTGTCAAGGTGTTTTTTGAAGAAAAATGAAGTTCTGCTCGGAAAATTGTAAAATTTATAACAAATTTAGTAAAAGAGAAAAAAAGATGTTTGGTTTTTGCAAATATCCCAAAAACCAATTGAACTTTTTGGAATCTGGAGAAAGATTCAAAGAGATGAGAAAATTTCCTAAAAAAAGTCCCTACTCTCGGAACTGTAATTTTCCCATAGTATTGAAAATACGGCCGAAAACGGCAACTCCCGCTTACGCAAGCCACGCCCACTTCGGGCACTTTCACAAAAATGTTCATATGAACATATTGAATATGAAAATTAGGAATGAAAAAACTCGGGCACTGGATAGATGAATGAACAATAACACACCGTTAAAAAAAAATTATCGCGATTTTTCAATTATTTATGCAATAGTTCATTATCATTTTTTTTACTTTAATGTGAACAATGCAAGTGTGATAATTGTTTACCTATATATATATATATAGTTATTTTTTTTTCTATGGAGTTGTTCTTGAAAGGCTTCAGAATAGATCACCGTTGAGAAAAACTATCATTTTTCAGTTTTTTATTAACAATTTACGTAGTTAAAAAATAAAAAATATTAAATTAATCATTGTAAACAATTTTTTTTTAATTTTGTCAACGAACCATTTTTTATTATCCAAAGATGAATGAAAATGATTTTTAACAATGTTTATCTGCTATTGTTTGAAAAATTGTTATAAACAAATGCATGGTTTATAAGATAATAATTGAAATTTTTAAGTTATTTATTTTTCAACTACGTAAGTTGTTATTAGAAACTCAATAATGAATTTTTTTTCCAACAGGTAACTTTTCTGACGCTTTCCAAGAATAGCTCCATAGAAGGAAAACAATCTCAGATTCATAGTAAAACAATTATCGCACTTGCAATATTCACATTCAAGTAGAAAAAAATTGTTAATCAACTATTGCATAACTAATTGAAGAATCGCGATACAAATTTTTTGCCTGCGGGTTATTGTTCATTAATCTATCTAGTAGGTGCTTGAATTCATTCATTTCTTAATTTTCATATTGAATATGTTTTCCGTCGATCGTTCATTTATGGACGTATTTTAACGCACTCAAAATCGTTGATTAATGACCCCTATTAATGAATGATTT
Organism: Chrysolina haemoptera; assembly: GCA_958298965.1. Classification (NCBI taxonomy): domain Eukaryota; kingdom Metazoa; phylum Arthropoda; class Insecta; order Coleoptera; family Chrysomelidae; genus Chrysolina; species Chrysolina haemoptera. The sequence continues at coordinate 22,509,993 of OY282584.1, read as the reverse complement.
TCTATTAATCAACGATTGTATCATAAGCAACCCAACATATATTATTACTCTAATACATTTTATATTGGTTAGTACTATCTGTCATTATTTATTTGTGGATTCTGAAATCAAATTTCAAAAAATCTTGAATACACCAGTTGTCACTTGCGATATCAGAAAGTCGCGTGGCGCAATGGTAATGTTGGCCTGACAGTCGAGAGAGGTAACAGTGAGGTCGACGGTTCAAACAACCCATATGAGAGATTTTTTTTAATAAAATAAAACTTCCACTAATAAAAATTAAACTATCTTTGATTAGAGTTAATATAAATACGAAATAATGATTGTTTTTTATCGTATCGTTAAATAAATGGCTTGCGTAAGCGAGGAAAGCCGTTTTTGGCAGTATTTTGGGAAAATTATGAATATTAATCCTACAGTTCCGAGAAATGGGGCTTTTCTTGATTATTGTCTCCTCTTTCCAGATCTTTCTTCAGATCTAAAAATCTCACTTGGTTTTTGAGATATTTGCAAAAAAATAATTTTTTTTACGAAATTGTTTATAACTTCTGAGCAGAACTTCATTTGTTTCAAAAATCATCTAAACTCTATTGCGAATCTAATCATCATTTATATTTTTTTGAGACTGCTGAAACAAGTTGGAAGAAAAAGCACTTGTGAACCAGACTACAAATATATTATAATCTTTATTGTGAATGTGCTGATATGAGTCCTCCGACTACACCAACATTCACAAAAGAGATTATATTTGGGTGATTTGGTCCGGTCCAGAGGGGAGATGAAAGCTGATGAACAATAGTCAAAAAATCAAAAATTTTAATTAAACGAAATAAAAAACAATAAACAATTCATAAGGAATAGATAACCCTGGGTAAACGTAAACTATTCCTTTTCTACAGAAAAAGATAAAAATAATATATTAACTGCACTCAACAAAATTTTCATCAAAAATATAAATTGAAAAAAGAAAAAAAAATCTTTATTTGCGGTTTGAACTCGCGACCCTACGATCTCCATTGCTCTAATTCCATCTACTCCTTCCCCACACGCTGTCATCTCGTATTATAAATTTGTGAAAAATGAAATATTGAAGGATCTCTCTCCAGCGTTCTTATTCAATAAAATGGCAACTGAGCTGAAAATCATGGATCTTCGTTACATTTCAAGTGGTCTATTTTCTTATTTCATTTCTGAATCACTCAATAAATTATTCATGATGAATAAGTTACTTGAAACCTTTATCAACTATTTTCGATAACAAGTTAAGCTAACTCTATTATTCGAGGGAAATTCTTTGCATGAGTTATATCCTATATGAAGTTCAGGAAAATATATGTGTAATGGGATGGACTCAGATCTATCCAATGTGGACGTTGGTGTTCCACAGGGGTCAGTTTTGGTACCTTTACTCTTTTTGATTTATATCAATGACCTACCACAACATATAAGCACAACCTCATTATCTCTATTTGCTGATGATACCCCTATTTGAGCAAAAGCTGATAATCTTGTTAAACTGCAAGACAAACTCAATACGATAGGTAGGAACTTCTCAGTATGGTGTCGCTCTAAAAGACTTATTCTGAATGCAGATAAAACGGTGCTGGTTCAATTTTTTCAAAAAAATTATGTGGCAATATCAGTTACTACGAGTTTTTTAGGAATTCACATTGATTCTGATTTGAGTTGGCAATTTCACATCAATTACGTTTGTAAGAGGATCAGCAGCAGTTTTTATGCTCTATAACAACTTAAAAAACTATTGGTTGAGAAAAATATAACCTCCACGCAATGGTAAATTCAGTTCTCTCCTATAATATACTTTTTTGGGGCAATGGTAATAACATAACTCGCGCTTTTACAGCTCAAAAGCGAATAATACGTATGTTATATAGTCTTCATTACACAGATTCATGTATATATGTTTTCAAAGAAAAAAAAACATTTTATCATTACCATCTAGTTACATATACAGCTGTTTGCTTTATGTGAAAAAGCGCGAGTCTGATTTTGAAACCAACTCCAAGTGCCACAACTATCCAACAAGAAATGGAAATCTTATATCAAACTTTACACTTTAATTAGTTCGAAGTTATTCAATTACCTACGTCCAGATATAATGATTATAAGTTTACTTTTTACCTTCTAACGAAACGTCAAGGAATATTTTTTGTAGGGATATTTTTATTCCACCGACGAATATTTTGAGTATTAATTTACTCCCTGGTAGATTTACCGTCTATCATGTATTGTGTGTAAATTAGTAATTTACGTATTGTGTATTTATACATGTATGTGTTACATGTTCAAATTGACGATTCCTATGTCATTGTGGAATGATCATTTTGAAGGAATGAATATTGATTATTATTATTATTATCATTGCTTCAACAGTGCAAGAATATGCATTCTATAACAAGTGAAGGAATACACGCAAAATAATAAGACAGCAAATGTAGTAAAATATTTGTTTGATATCTAGAGCGAGAATGTTACCATTCTGTTACCAAATTTGATTTCAGAATTGGCAAATTCTGTAGCGACCGTGAAGAAAAATTATTCTGACGTTCAAAGTTGAAAAGGGACACACTCTACAAGTTATATTCAATCTATATCTCTAAAAGATTTGAAAAATCATACGAAACTAATTCATGTCGCATTTTTATTTCACTAAATATAACTTTCGGATGTTAAAGTCCTTTTTTAAAAACTAACTTTCATTAACAAAATAGGTCTGAACAGTACAAGAGCAAAAATATAAGTAAGTTCTGAAATGAATCTTCCCATAAAGATTAAGATGCTTGCACATCAGTTTTCTGGAATCGCGAGATCTTGCATCAGCATGGTCGGCGTTTCACACGAGAACGGGCGATATAATTCCTCCTCCTGAAGATTCAACGTGGGAGGGTTAGCGAGGAAGTTGAACCCTAGACATCTTGATTTCCTGTTGTTGTTCGTTTGGTGTCTTGGTTCTGCAGTCCCTGAAGCCTATCTTCTGATAGACCATGTATACGAAGACTGATATTAGGACCAGGTAGATGAACATCATCTAAAAACTTGGGATGTGTGCTACGTCTTTGAAGGATATTATTGGTTCATTCTCCATTATGGCTGTCTTTATTGAGTGGAATTCGTCCAGTTTCAAGTAAGTCATCAAGTTGGATCCCTATACTTGATTTGGGTGGATCTGACTTCCTTTCATCTAGGTCTGGTAGGATGATTGGTTCACTATTGGTGAATTGGTGATCATTGATTATAATTTGGTCGCCACAGGATAACTGGCATCCAATTGGAATGTCAAATAGGTAACTCCAAGGTGGCAGGTTTTCGATCTTGTGTTGGCCTGGTAGTTTGTTGGGACGGCAGAAGGACAACCCATTTGTTTGAGTTGTGCAGTTGCCTGATGGCCGGTCTTGATAGATGGATGGTAGTTTCCTTGCATGTGGAAGTGTTTTGGACATTGAGTAACTGGATTTCGCTTGGATTATCGTCTGTCAGCTCTCAGATGTTAGTGGAAGGGCAGATATAGGTTTGATGAGAGATCTTCAAACAAGGATCGCTCAAAAATTAATACAATTTCTCATTTTTTGTCAAATACTTATTTTGAGGTACAACACCCTTAAACTGACCCTTAGTTAATATTAGAATAGAGAAAAGATGATAATTATATAAATTTTGAGGAGTGGGTGATGGGATTATGTAAAATATAGGTCATTCTGAAGTTTGAAATATAGCTTTCGAGACTTATAATTTTTTCAAATAGCAAAGTATTTTCGAAACTTATTTCAATTGGTAATTGGTCTTCGTCAAAAATCTTCCTTAATTTTTGTAGTTCGTTGAACAAATATTTAGTTTAGTGTATACTTGGATGAAGAATGTTCAGTCTGAAAAATTTTATTGAATTTTCGAGAAGAATAAGTCGTGGATTGTTCTTTAGGTTATGTTTGGATATTTTTTCCTGGAGTCCGAGAGTTTCAGATGATCTGAAATATTAATTGATTTTTAATGGAAGATGGGCATTTTTTGAGGGGAAGTTTTAAATTGTTCATATGAATTTTTTCTTGGTTTTCCGTAGATACTGTTTTCATAGTACGGTCGACCTTTTGAATTGAGTTGGTTTTTGAAATTTATTCGCGTCTTTCCGCCTAACATGTTTTTTCACATAAACCTTTGTTTTGAATACAATTGGGTCATCGCGCTTTTTATTCTCTCGTTCTATTATTTTTTTCTTTCGCTTGATAAGATTTGAGTTATTTTTTGAACAGAGAAGTTTAGATCGTTCCTTATGATTGATAGTGTAATCATTTAATAATTTTCATTGGTCATTGGTTGAAATGTGACCACTAAAATGATATCGATTGGTTTGAGGTTTTGTGACCGAATGTATGGAGTGGTTGTATGCTAAAATTGCGTACAACATTTTAATTTTTGGAGGAGTTTTCAAAAATCCTCCAGTGTTGAGTAGGCGAATGTGTTCCAAAATGGTAGAATGGAACCGTTCCATCATTCCGTTTGACTGCGGATGATGTGGTGATATGAAATGAACTTCTATCTTGTGTAAAGCAAGAAGATCAGATATAAAGAAGTTGTTAAATTCGGTACCATTATCAACGATAATTCGTTTGGGAATAATGAGAAAAGAATTGAATGAGGTTATCTGCTATTTCTGTACCTGTCAAGGAGTTAACTAGATATGCCTGTGCGTACTTTGAAAAGCTGTCTATAATTGTAAGAAATTTTGTATTTTCGATGGTAAATGTGTCTAGATGAACAATTTCGAAAGGTTTGGATGCTGTAGGGGTGATGTTTAGCTTCATTTTGATAGGGTTTCACTCATATTTACTTTGTTGGCAAGTAACGCATTGATTGATATATATTTGAATGGATTCTTTTACGTTCGGCCAGTAGTATTTTTCTTTTATTCTTGCGAAAGTTTCGTCAACATCCCGGTGGTTTGATTTACCTTCATGATGGTTTTGAATAATTTTACGAATGTCATCTTTTTTCGTGACGTCCACCTTTTCGTACAACTTTTGAATTTGATAGAGGGCCATTTGAGATACTTTTGAATTATTGCCGAAAATGGTTCATAGAGTTCAGGGTTTTCAAAATAGACATGGTACTGCACCCCTGGTGCGATAAATTCTTTAATAAAATTAAGGACATCGTTTTCTGTATCATTTTGTGATATTTTTACATGGATCCTCATCTTTTTCTCGAATAGAATGGTAGTTTTGGGTTTAGCCGGAGAATGAAGAACTGAGCTTGTAATCAATTGATTGAGCGGCACATTGCGCTATTGGAATTGTTACAACAAGGTTCTGTTCAGCATTTTAGTGATTGGTGTTATCCTTGTGGTCTTCGGGTTCTGGTAGGGGGTCATCTCCCGTACGTTCGGTATCAGGTTGGATTAGTAGGGAAATGTTGTCATTTTCTTCTCTACTTGCGGAAGGTGTCTTCCGTTGGTAGGGGTTTTTCTCCTGTACGGTTGGTATCAGGTAGTGCCTGTGAAGAAAGGATGTTGCTTTCTTATTATTTGTGGCAGGTAATTTATTGTCTTCAGTTTTGTTTTCATTTATTTCTTAAGAGGGTGTCATGGTAGGAGTATATTGTTTGGGTTCTCCAATATCTGAATATCAGAAGAGGGTTGATATTCCAAGGTTTCAAGGCAGCGATTCACTGGGTTTCCTTGACAACCGAAAATAACACATTGGTTTGCTAGGTGTTGTGATTCGTCAAGTATATTATCCAATTCCTCCCAGAAGGTTTTTGTATCCCTAGTATGGATTCCAACACGGGATAAAGCATCGGCGTTGGTGTTTAATTTGCTTTTTTGTATAGTATGTTGTAATCGTATTCGTCCAGTTTGATTAGCCATCTCAACAATTTTGAGTTGGGGTCCTTCAGGGAGAATAACCACTGAAGAGGTTTATGGTCATTAATGATATTAAACTTTCTCCCAAAAAGATATGGACGGAAGTACTTGGTAGACCATACGATCGCAAGCAGCTCTTTCTCAATTACTGAGTAATTTTGCTCAGAGTCATTTAGGGTCCGAGATGCGTATGCAGGGCAAATTTACTTGTGTCCGTTAAAAGGTTTCGAAAAGTCGGGGTACTGTAGAATTGGATCGTTGATCAAAAGGTTCTTGCAAGTATTGAAACATTCCAAAAACTCTGCATTATGCTCGATTTTTGCGCCCTTCCTTAGGCATTTAGTTAGTGGTTTAGTTGATCTAGCAAAATTATTTATATAGCGTCGATAATAGCCTAACAGACCTAAGAATCATTCGATCTGTTTGGTGGTTTTTGGGACAGGAAAATTTTTGATGGCAATGATTTTATCTGGATCTGGCTTGACACCTTCAGGGGTCACAACGTAGTCTAGATAAGCTACTTCCTTTTGTAGGAATTCTGACTTATTGAGCTGAATTTTCAAATTTGAACTCCTCAACCGATTGAAGACGGCTTTGAGACTATCGAGGTGTTCTTGCAGGGACCTTGAAAAGATGCTAATATCGTCGAGGTACACCAAACATTTTTCTTTCTTGATACCACGAAGAATATTATCCATTACGCGCTGGAATGTTGTAGGCGCGTTCTTCAACCCGAATGGCATTCTGATGAACTCGTAATGCTCATGTTCCGTATTGAAAGCTGTTTTCTCAATATCGTCCTGTTCCAGCTCAATTTGGTGGAAACCACTGGCTGGGTCGAGAGTCGTGGAATACTGACATTTTCCCAGTTTGTTCAATAGATCGGTGATGTTTGGTAAAGTGTATTTGTCATCTATCGTCTTCTCATTGAGCTTGCGATAGTCAACGACCACCCTCCATTTTTGCTTCCCAGAAGCATCTACCTTTTTGGGAACCACCCAAATTGGCGATAACCAAGGCGAATTGCTTGGCCTAATTATTCTCTAATCGAGCATTTTTTTGATCTTATCTTCGACTTCTTGTTTGCGAATAAATGGATACCTGTATGATTTGGTATATACTGGTACCTCATCAGATGTTCGAATATGGTGTTTAACGCGGCTTGTAAAAGTCAGTGGAGTATCTTCATAGTAAAAAATATTCGAATATTCTTTGCACAATGAAAGTATTTTGGATTTTTCCTCGTCATTCAAATTGCCGCAACGAATTTTTGAAGAATCTAAATTTTGTTTTGGTGAATCTTCAAAATTATAAAAATTAATTTTTTGAACTTCGTTCTTATCAAATTGTTCAACAGTGATCGGTTCAGAAAAATTTGAGGTTACTGGTTTTGTGGTATTGTTCAAAATTGTAGTGAGAGCTTTGCCTTTCTTTGCGATAGAAAGACACTCTGGAACTTCACAATTATGGAAACGTTGGTGAGGTATTATTATTTCACCATTCTGGATTAATGTTTTGACTTCACTTGCTCGGATCTTGCAGCAATCGTAATTGAATTGAGATTGTTTTTTGTTTCCTAAAACCTAAGTTTTATCTTCGCGTAAGGAGTAATAAGATAGCCGTTACCAAAAACTAGGACAGCTTGTAAAAGTTTTAAGTTGTCGAGACTAATTAATCCTTTGAAAATATTCCGAATCAATGAGAAATTTCGCATCATATTCACTGGAACTAGAATTATTGAATGAAATAACTTGCGGTAACTTTGGTTTTTTTTTGTTGACATTTCCTGAAAATTTTCTTCAGAATTATCAAAGTTGGTAACATAATTTTCGTTATCGTAATATTGAAATTCGTCAAAATGTTCCGTATAATGTTCTTCGGCGTAATACTCTTGTTCGGTATAATTTGGATCATTTTGGTAGTCGCTAACCACCGTATTAAATAATTCCTCTGGCATATAATTTTTCTGATGTTGAGTTTGGAATGAATTTGAGGGGCCCAGCCGATAATTAGAGGTATTTCTTATCGAAACACTCTTCGGTACTGGTTTGTTATACGTATTTCTAGTGGATACACTCAAGGGTGTAGGTTTTGGGAAATTTTGGTTTTGATTTTGATTTGGCCTGAAAACGTTCCTGTTTTGGAATGGTTGCCTGAAAACTTGCGTTGGTGAAGAATTTTTGAGGTTGACTTGGTGCTCTAGGTTGAATCGGTATTGGTTGTGAAGAAAATTGATTTTGTTATCTAAAGAAGTTATTCGTTGTACTAAAATCATTAACTGGAGAAGAATTAGGTTGTCTGATTTGAATTGGTGCTCTAGGAGGCGAAAAATTGGGTCTTAATGTATTTTTATTTGAAAAATTTTGGAAATGATGTACATTATCTTCTTGTAAGACGAACTGTAATGCTTCACTGAGAGATTTGGGTTTCATACAGCGTATGGTAGTACCCAAAGATTCCTTGAGCCCAGAAAGAAAGGTTTTCAATGTCAAGTTATTATATAGATTTCTTTCACACTTTTTAGATTCCACCGTGATTTCATGTACATCAATATAATTACACAGAAGGTTCAAAATATTTAAACACCTATCATAGAACTGTTGAGGCTTTTCGCTAGGGGCTTGCCTGAGCATAACCATATCTCTGTTCAGGCAAGTTTCATCCCTTTGATCGCCAAAATTTCTTGTTGATGTGTCCTTAAGTTCTTGCCAATTTGAAACATTTTTTATGTTGCCTACTATTTTTGCATAACCAGATAATTTAGGAATGAGACAGTTCAGCAAATGAGCATTTTAAAAGTTTACGGGTTCGGCATCATTATAAAAATTGGTAATTATTGAATCACAACCTGATAAATATCCGTTTAGATCATTAGGATTGCCATCAAATTCTGGCACACACTTTAGGTATTGAGAATTGAATGTATTAGACATTTTCTTGTTCAAATTATCAGAAGTATTAGGCAAAGAAACTATAAGATCAACTGAAGGGTTTTCGTTATTAAGACTTAAATTTCCTAGAATTTGTGTCAAACTATCATGGTTCATTTGAAAATAACTTACATTAAAATTGTAAGAACTCGATTTTTTATTTCCAGAAGACTTCCTTGCGAGACTGGACGATTTTGTTCCACTCCCCGATGGAGGGGTCCTCGATGGACTGGGTTTCTTGAATTTTGAAGAGCCGCTCCTTCACAAACACCTCCATAGAACAAAACAACAAGTTCGATACTCGATTAATCGTTCGATACGTTCAATTTCGAGTATCCTACCGACTGAGCCAAATGTAACGGATGATAGAGTCCTCTTTTCAAAACTAACTATTATTAACAAAATAGGTCTGAACAGTACAAGAGCAAAAACAGTACAAGAGCAAAAATATAAATTTTAAAATGAATCTTCCCATAAAGATTAAGATGCTTGCACATCAGTTTCGGAATCGCGAGAACCTGCATGAGCATGGTCAGCGTTTCACACTAGAACGAGCGATATAATTCACTTGTCATATAATGATGTTCAACATAAAATGACAAGATTCTTGTTAAAATAATTTTGAATGAAGTTTTTTTCCATGCATCAAACAACGCCTCTTTGTACTCGGTTCATCCATTCGATGAATCACCTACGGCCATGCCTGCCATCCTAACGACGAAACAAAAAATGCAAAACCTGATATGAATAAAATTGGTATGAATTATTCAGAAGAACCGCACACACCGCAGCTTTTTTTGAGCGCAATAGGTGTGTTGTCGTAACTCCAACTCACAGAATATGGATTGAATGTTGAAAGGGTGTTTTGAAAATGTGTCCTCTTTCTATGGAAACAGTCATGAAATGGAAATGAATAACTTTTGTTCAATATTCAGTAGGTGCTGAAATGTTGGAAACAGAAAGGACACAGTTGTATTTCTTGAAATATACCACGTCGACTAAAAATATTAGTAGTAATGTTTTCTGGTTATCCTTGGTTGTGTTTCGTTCGTCTTTTCATCATAAGATGTAGATTTACTCGTAGGTTTTAAGCATTTCTTCTTGGTTTGAGTATGTTTTTAGACTTGCAATATTAGTTAGTATCTGTAATATGCTCGGCGATCATACACACACTGATGAACCTCGATATCTCCGTGCTGGACACGGAGTGACACACCATGATTCACCCGTGCTGTATCATCCGTTTATTTACGTAATCTGTATACTACATCTCTCCCTTGTTTAAATTTATTTTTTCTTATGCAGTTGAAAAGGAACTTTCTTAATGATATATATATATATATATATATATATATATATATATATGTATATATATATATTCGGCCAGCGAAAAGAATTTTTGTCTTTTTTGCTACCCGCTTTCGCAAATGTATATAAATCTATGGACAATAAATGAATAAATGAGGTTTTTTCTTGGTTCAAAATCGTATTGTTGTGCCCTCACTTCCACGCTATCTTTTTTCCTTTTCGTTTTATCCCAGTCTCTCATTTCACAAACTGTGGAACGTTCTCAGCAGTAGTGGTTGAATACTATAAGGCTGGAAAGTGAGCAGCTGTTACTACAATTTTACTATATTAACTTATCACTAGACTCTCATAGGCTCTAACTGTTTGTTGTTATTTACTTGACTAATGGGATAAGCGACTGCTGATTTTTTATTCTCCTACATTCCAAACCTTTCATTTACTTACTCACTTGAGGTTTGAAGCCTCTTCATGAAGGTCTCTTTACCTTGAGTCCTTTGTGCATCCACATGTTCATGGTCTTCTTCTGATTCACACGTGCCGGACCTTTCATGAGGAGTGCGATTATGTATCGTCATCTTCCAAGCACCACCATTTCCGATCCCAAGTTCAGGTCAGGTGATTTTCGTGATCCTTCCTGGGCCAGTTTGTTTGCCTGCTATTTTCCGTGGACACCTAAGTATCCAGGAGCTTCTGTCAATGGAAACTTTGGCCTGGTCCACCACGACCATTGCAGTTGCAGTATTGTGGAACTCCGTGTACTTGAGTGCACACTATGTAGCTTGTTCTTCATAATGAGACTCCATAGAGCTTTGACAGTGGTCCTTCAAGTGACCGTTGCCCTTTGGTTTTTCTGCCTGTACTGCATGTGTTTTGATCTTTTTAGACCTTAGCAATGACATAATATGAGCAGTGTTTCTGCGTTCTGACAGAACTTGTATAAGCAATTGTTTGTCAGCAGACCAAGGTATTGAATGTAGATATGTTGTGGTGATGGGTCCAGTAGGACCTCTAGAGTAGCCGTTATGGTTATTTTCATGACACCGGTAACATTCAGGTACGCTGGCCTTTGGATATAATAATGCTAATAATAATAATGAAGGTCTTTATTTCCCATCAGATGAAAAAACTGGTGTCAACATAGAGATGTGGAGATTCCATTTGAGCATTGCTTGGTCGAACAATACTCTCAACTACTGTCTTCCAAAGCAGATGAGATCTCCACTCCATGGAATACTGATGGATTTAGATCTTTCAGTCCTCTTTTCGTAGTGAAGGTTAAGACAGCGTTTTCTGGGAATGATTGAGAGTGCTCTTGCTCTCACCACTGGCATACAGCTACACTTTCTTAGACTCTCCCAAACGTAAGAAGGAAAAGTTAAGGTTGTGATCTCTTCATTTAATGCGAAATTCTTACCAGCCATCCATTTATTCGACAAAGTTCCTGCGATAGATAAATCGCAGAGACAGATTCGGATAATGGAATGGATACGCTCACATCGATGAGTTTTACTGTTGCACTTAATCTGTGGAAAATAAAATAATATTCCGAAATCAATACCAGTTTTGCCTCGGGTTTTGCATATTCGGAAATTTCAAAACAAATCTATAGCTTTTCTTGGTGATAAGCTAACTATTCGTCCATAAACTGTATTCCAATAAGATTTAATTTCATCGGTTACCCAGCATCGAAACTCTTCTATGAAATAGGTTTTAAAGAGTCCACAACAAAGTTCTGCGCCGTGAAATTGTTTGTTTACCTTTCCTTTGACAAGGCAGTCTCAAGTCAGCTCAGACTCACAAGTGTATGTTTTCCGAGCTTTCAGTGCTGCTTGACTATCTGACAGGATACAGATTTTTCCCTGGTTGCACCTTCCGAGTAACTTCTGGACAAATCTCTCTAACATGTATTTCTGCTTGAAATATTGTTGGGATTTCAAGAGGTTTAGAGAGCTCAAGCTGTACTCTGCAACCTTCACATCCATCTCTGATTCATCAAAATACCACACTGGTATACATTTATTTATGACCATTTCAACTGCTTTCCGAAGCCGACTTAATTACATGTTATCTGTGTTACAAGGTTAAGAGCATTACCGCTAAACTGGAGAAGGTCCCGTAAATATTGCCCCTGCAATACCCAGACATTGCACTTTCTGCACTTGACTCGTGCCGAAATGTGTTCCTTCTTTGGCCACCATATCAGTGAAGCATAGAGAACCTTGGTTTGATGATACGACCAGTAGATCCAGATTTGGTTACTCTTGGCTTTATTGAATATGCTTCTCACCCCAACTCTCAATGTCTCGAGGTGCTGGTCCTAACGTAAAAATGTACCGGTGTTGTTTCTCTTCGGGCAGTCATCGTGGCAGGCACGTTCACGCCTCCTCCATGATACCTATAGGAATTATGTCTGGACCAAGTGCCCCTCGTATTAAATTAATTTTGTTGTTGCCAATGTTGGCATTTGTTGTTAAGAGTGGTTAAACTTGTTTATCCGTTAATCTGCTGTCGTTTCACTACGAACTACAGCCATCAAAAGTCGAACCTTGTGCGAGCTAAGGATTAACGAGATCGTACCTTTCAACGTGCGATTCCTAGCACGACCCGCGGAGAATAGATCCCAAAAAGAAGTTGTCCGTTAGTCACCATCCGAACCACAACCTCGTTTCGCGTTGCTTGGCTTCGAACTATCCTCTCAGCGGCTCGTATACTCTGAAATAAGAGTCTCTTTTCACGTATGCATGCCTACAAACCAGTCAGTACTTCTTGCCACTAGAAACCATTCATTCAGTTCCCTGTTCTCTTGCTTAGCACATTTCATGCCTATGCAGATATGGTTGAACCACTGTATGAAGCAATTCAATGCTAGTCCAAACACATAGATTTGATAACCCATCGATTATTGTAATATGAATTTATGAGTAAAATATTGTACAATAACTAACCTAACCTAACCTAACCTAACATCAATAACTCTGAATATCCACTCAACACTCATAGGTAACAATCTTCAAAATACTGATCTTATAGAGGAAGAGCTAGCAACGTTTTTCAAGTTGTCATTCCAAAAGCCCAAATTTGACATTACGTTAATTTCAATAAATTCATCATAAACTCTGATTTCGTTCCAGTGTCGTAAACTCATATCAGTATCGTTATGACTGACATTACATATTGATTGTAGGTAAAAATGTTTGAGATAGGAGGGGCATATTAACTTATGAACACCACCAGATTTTCTTAAAGATCTATTGCCTGATTCGTTTAAAACACGTTAATCTTCAGGATGTCATCTAAATAACACATTCTTCTCGTCATACATGAATGCGTTTTTGAAATATTATCAGTCGTTCCCCCTTAAGCAATTCCACTGATATTTTCAAAACCCTATTTTTGAACTGGCACAACTCTTGAACTCATTTGCAAAGCAAGTCTCATCGAAAGCTCACATAACTAATTTTCATCATCATTTCATTTATTTTCACTGTATGGTAGATCACCGTCCTGAACGATAAAGTTTTCTCAGTTCCAACAAGAATAAATTTCGTTTCGGTATCATCTCCTCGTTGCTGCACCCACTCTTCTCAAAATCTCAAAATACGTTGTCGTTTCAGACTGGCAGACTTTTTTTCGCGTGGCAGAATTATCGACTTCGAGAATGAACTACAAAATATGAAAGGATTTATATTAATTCATACAGCGTGTACCACCGGCGTAGCCTTTCATGTTTGATCGGACATAAGTAAAATTTGAAAACTTGGTTGATGCTAAGGGAGTTTTTTGAAGTTATTGTAATTACTCCATTCTGTTTTTTTGAATACCATATAAGATCTGTTCAAGGGCCTGTCAAAACTCTATAATCCACCACCTTGTTTCCTACTCCATTTTGGATTTGTCATTGTTTTATGGTGTATATTATACTAGTCAAGGCCTTTCATTTGATACCCATATTAAGGGGGTTGGAAAAAAATTAAATCTTGTAATGGCGGCCATCTTGGATTTGGAAGTTTTTCATGGTGCATTGCATACTACTGTCAAGCCCTTTCATTTGATACCCGTAAGGAAGTGGCTCAAAACAAAATTTTACTCAATCCGAAATTTTGTGGTAGCGATCATCTTGGATTCTGAATTTTCTCACAGTGTACTTTATTCTACAGGTAAAGCCCTTCCATCTGATACTCATATTAGGGGGTCAAAAAAAAGGTAATCCGCCATTTTGTTGTGGCGGCCATCTGGAATTTACGATGATTTTAAATACACATAATTATATTGTCATCTGAAATTGAGGTATGTACCCAATTTCAGAATTGCGGAATCGGAATTAGACTTCATATTTTCAAAATTTGAGGATGGCGTATTTCTATGTTTCATAGTATACTAACTTACTGCTCAAAGGCCGATTCATAAATGTGATGTTCCATTTGCCATTCTGTTGCCGTTTGCATTTGCCGTTTAGTATAAACGCCGTTGGTCGTTATGCATTCCATCGGTGCCAACGTCAGGCCCAACGGCGATTGGCGTGCGGAAAGTCAAGTTTATAAATCGGCCTACATAGTCCGAGGAAACTGTAGCAAGGAAAGAAGAGTATTTGATACACAAGAAAATAATACGTATGATAAGTTCCAATAGCCCTCGCTCACATTATAAGCCCCTATTTTACATATTCAGAAAAAATGTTTGAAACATGTTAAATGTCAGATCCCTTTTTCTGCTTGGTCTGCGACCATGAGAAAGAAGGATCGAGGCATATCTTTCGACGACAGCAGGTAGTGCATCCAATGAACTTAGTCTCGTTTTCGAATATGAACTGTTTGACTGTCACCAAGTATGGAGCCCGTTCAGAAAAAGCTCACATTAAAGCTGTGGAGACTCTGTGAGTACTCCAGCAGTTACATGAGGACGTGCCAATGCATTGGATCTTCTTGAAGAGTATTGAAGACCTTGGCTTATCCAAAAATCTGACCTTCGCATTTCTCAGGTCAAGTGAGCTGAAGTCGGAGACCAAGGATAATGTCCATCTAGGATGATGTATTCAACTCCCCGCCGTAGTCGCGTGATGGGTATAAAGATCCCGAACACTAGATGCAGAGCGTGTCGTAGAGCGCCAGAGACCCATAATGCATTTGCTGTCAGCATGTCAAGCTCATGCGGTATCAGCCTATATCCACAGGCATATCGCAGAGCTACGATTGTTTCATTATCATCTACAACACTCGTACGGTACAGACGAGACACCACTTATGCTCCGGGGCATATTGAGTCCGTTGTGGAGCATAAGAGTGTCGAATCTATTGGAACTGCTCATTTCCTACCCTAAGGCAAATAAAAGCCAACAAGCCTGAAGTAGTCCTCCTCGACCATCAAAGTGAGACGATTCACGCTATAGAGTTTCCGGCTCCTGGCAAAAAGAACATCGTCCGAAAAGATGAGATAAAGCGGACTGAATATCGAAATGTACTCTTTGAACTCCGCAGGCTTTACCCAACCAACTCATTTAGAATAGTTCTTATTATAAGGGTACTTGGTGGAATGATGGACAGCCTGCTCTCTAATCTGAAAGTTATACCGGCTTTCCCTGATGCGCCAGAAATCTGATGGAGCCCGTCATTCTTGGTTCACTTCGTTCACTTCATCCACTCAAGGCACAAGATTCTCGCACCAAGTAATCACTCACCTCAAAGTGACTATCTGGGTGAATGACACCAGCCTCTCCGGATGTATTGGGTCTCCGGAGACAGGATCCGGCTGGAATATTCTTTATAGAAAAAACAAATTTAATAATAAATGATCTTCATTCATCCATGTAAATAGCTATTTATGATACAAATGTGAAAATCGGATGTTTCAAATGTTTTAAACACAGGTGTGAATGTTAGCAGAATGAGTGTAGTGAGTTCTGCACTTCACACCAGTGTTTTAAACCGATTTTGATACGGACGTTATAATTGAATAAAGTCAGCCGATATTTCAACATACTTGGTATATATCATTCGAATTTTAGACCAACCTAATCATAGAATAGGCGTTACTAATGTAGCGATATCGGTTGATATTTTTTCTACAAACGAAATGATCTTTTGTGATAATTCAAACCTCATAAAAGAAACTAGATATGGACACCGTTGATGATCAAAATAATGATTACCAAAGAAATGATGAATATTTTGATACTTCCGATATACATATCGGGCAAAAATTTAACTCATCATAGTGTGTGCCGTGCCATGCGATGTGCTAGACAGAAGGCAGTCGACCAGCAATAATATTATGGCGAGTGGGCGAGACTGGGACTCGAGTAAACGAACTCACTCAACTAACGGCGATTGACTCTGAAAAGTCACTGAAACTCTTCAATGCATAACGTAACAGATTTGGTGCTGGTCGAGTGTATTCTGTCTCCACACCGAATATCATGATGAACGCTATAATGCGTTAAATGTTTGCCCGACCTGTAGAAGGAGAAGAATTGGCAATCAGTCTTTTACCAGAAAAATCCCGAGCGTAATACGGCTCTGATTGCTTCGAGTACTAATAATTTTGTTCCATTCAATTACTTTTCCTACGAGCGTGTGGAAAAGTAACTTTTCCGCACGATTTTTCGTTTTGAAAGTTGTACTTTTCCGTATGATTTAAAATCGTTCGGAAAAGTTACTTTTCCGCACGATTTTTGTATTTTTGAAAATTATGATATTTAGGACTAACTGAATGATCTATGTAACTATTCTGTCTTATTAGTTTTGTAGCATTATTATAAAAACTTGTTTATTAAATACCTTGTTTTTTCATAAATAAGATGGAAAAAACACTCGTAGGACAAACATTGTACCTAACTCTTACGGAAAATATCTTTTCCGCCCTTAACGGCTTGCCCGAACTCCGCTCCGCGTCGTTCGTGCAACTGCTGTCGCGTGCGGAAAAGTACTACTTTCTGCACTTGTTAGGTAAAAAACTATTTCGCAATACTATTTCATTTTCGCACCAGTAATTCAATTTTTGCATTATTTTTTGAAATAATAACTGCAAAATAAGATATTTTAGTTGTCAGTGTCAAAAATGAAATAAAGTATCACCCAATGGTGTTTTTCAACAATAAGCCGTAGTAGTTCAGCTCAATATCACATTATTCAAAATATCACAGTTTTTGATACATACTTATTTTTGAGAAAAATTCTCTTTCACAGGCAATAATGAGAAATGGTACTTTAATAAGTAATATTCTGATACGATAATTAGGGAGTAGAATTCTTCTGGACCTCCATTGTCTAGAAACAAAAAAAAAATTCTCTGCATATGTTTGAGTCATGTGTTTATGCTACAAGATATTATGCAACTAATGTACCTGCTATAAGGTAATTATGCTCTCCGTGGGATCTCTCAGGTCATCAATGTTGATGAATATACCCGTCTCGAGATAACAAAATTCATTTCGGAATTTTCAGGTACACCAACCTTAATTTTTTTTACTCATGGGTTCTCAACCCTCATTTCACCCATATGCAAATTTCCACCAATGAAAAACATTCCATATAAACACAAAATACTAATGTATGTGAACAAATAGCCCTGCAGAAATAACCTTATTTTTTACATACGTGTCTACATTTCGACCTTTCGTAGACCATTAATCCTGTTTCAGGATAAATTTCTCGATATCTGAACAAAAATTCCTCATCTTGCAGTAACTCCTTCATATTTTCCATGCGCATTATAATCTGATATTCCGGACTCTCACCCGCAATCATTCTCGTTTCAGGGTAAAGATCTACCAGCCAAGGACCTCTCAGGCACCAGCGACCCCTACGTCCGGGTGACGCTGCTGCCCGATAAAAAGCACCGACTGGAAACGAAGATCAAACGGCGAACGCTGAATCCGCGGTGGAACGAGACTTTCTACTTCGAGGGATTCCCCATACAAAAGCTGCAGTCGAGGGTGCTGCACTTGCACGTCTTCGATTACGACAGGTTTTCCAGGGACGACTCGATCGGGGAGGTGTTTCTGCCGTTGTGTCAGGTAAAGTACTTGTTGATATACAATTTTACAGATAAATCGACCGATAGTGTTGCTACTATCGCTAGGGAAGTGGCGTCAATAGCGGACTTGTTTGTTTACAAGGAAACATGAAATCATCGTCAATTTTATAGTTTCGTTCAATTTTATGGGTTTTGTCTTTTGTTTCGATTCTCTCTAGTGCTTTTTCATATCACTCAAGTGTTAATTTGATTTGAAAATATTAGTTTTCTTGGATAATATCTGATATTCACAGGTCCAGTTGAACACAAACAAAGCAGATGACATAACTTTACGTCTTCCAGAGTTTTGAATAATTCCCGGTAGGGGATCGTGACTTCATGGTAAACTCTCCAAATAATATACTTTTCAACAAGATATGAAAATACATATCAAGGACCGACGACAATACAAGAATTTCATGAATATTCATTTAATAATCATTATATACAATATATTATATATATTTTATATATAAAAAGTTGTGAAGGTTAGACGACTGTCTAAGTTAAAGAAGAATCCTTTAAATTCGGGTATGCAGTCAACAAGGGTATGGAAAATAAGTGTACTCTTTTTTCTATTCAAGCTTTCGAGTCATTTATTGGCTCTTCATCAGGAACTCTACAATGAATTGAAATTCAAACGTTATTTGATTTGAGAGAAAATTTAGCCACGTGTGTACTTACAATCCCTTTCTCTCGCCGTGCTTTATGAAATATCATGTCACAACAGACAACACTCTTGATAAATATTAAAATCGGTGAAACTTTTATGCATTATGATTAAAAATGATCATGTTAGAATAAAAACACTGAGAAACAATTTAAAATTACAACAGGGCTCTTATGGAGGCCATGTTGAATTAAAGAGGAAATGATGTGTGTGAATGACAATGACAACTGAATAATGACGTTGACACTTGGCGAGCAATGACATATTGCTAGTGACTTTGTTGCCAACATACAAAGAAATGGAAAATAGTAACACCAATTTTGAAAATAAAATTTATAAACAATGCCTGGGAATGCCAATGGGCAGCCCGGTTTCCCCTATAATTGCTCAATATGTTATGGATGATCTCATTGAAGATTGTTTAAATAAAATTCAATTTGAAATTCCCTTTTTAAAAAAATATGTAGATGACATCATTTTAAGTGCCCCTCAGGACAAACTTCAAGAATTGTTACTTGTTTTCAACTCCTACCATGAAAAAGTACAATTTACCATCGAAGAAGAAAACATCGAACAAAGTGTCCCCTTTTTAGATACGAAAGTAATCAGAAGGGTAGACAACACTTTAATCACCAGTTGGTATACCAAACCAGGTGCCTCAGGAAGATTCTTACATTATGAATCTTATCATCCACACAGACAAAAGATAAATCTAGTACTTGGTATGAAAAACAGAGTAATCAAAACAAGTCACAATTCATTACGAAATACTAACCTTAATAAACTTTTAAAACTTTTCATTAATAGTGGTTACCCACGAAAACTATTGTATAAACTGATGTTTGGTAGATCCTCCATAGATATTGATCATTCTAATTCTAATAATAACAATAATAACATTACAACCAATAATTCTACTAGCAACAATTTGCATCAAATTTTTTATCTCTCTTTTCCACATATTCAATCTCTTAATTATAAATTTAATAAATTGTTCTCCAAGATTCCGAATATTAAAATTGCTTATAAAAACCAAATGGTATTAAATAATATTTTCTCAAAATTAAAAGATAAAGATCCTACATTAGATAACTCAAATTTAGTTTATTGCATCCCTTGTTCGCAATGTGAAAAGAAATACATTGGCCAAACTAAAAGGAAATTAAAAGACAGAATCACCTCCCACAAAAGTGATATCAGAAATTTAAAAAAAACTTGTGCACTTGCTCATCACACTATTTCTCTTGACCATAACCCAGATTATGATAATGTGACTATCCTGGAACATAAATCAAATTTAAAAAAGAGAACCTTTCTCGAAATGACACAAATTTTCAAAGAACCTAACTCAATGAACTCCAGAACTGATATTGATAATCTGAGCATAATTTATTCATACTTACTCAGTCGCCCTCCTTATGAGAGAGACCAAAATTCATTTTAATAATTTCAAGTTGGTACCCCTTAGTAATTGGTGTTACTATTTTCCATTTCTTTGTATGTTGGCAACAAGGTCACTAGCAATATGTCATTGCTCGCCAAGTGTCAACGTCATTATTCAGTTGTCATTGTCATTCACACACATCATTTCCTCTTTAATTCAACATGGCCTCCATAAGAGCCCTGTGGTAATTTTAAATTGTTTCTTAGTGTTTTTATTCTAACATGATCATTTTTAATCATAATCTATAAAAGTTTCACCGATTTTAATATTTAGCAAGAGTGTTGTCTGTTGTGACATGATATTTCATAAAGCACGGCGAGAGAAAGGGATTGATAACCTCACTTTTGTAAGTACACACGTGGCTAAATTTTCTCTCAAATCAAATAACGTTTGAATTTCAATTCATTGTAGAGTTCCTGATGAAGAGCCAATAAATGACTCGAAAGCTTGAATAGAAAAAAGAGTACACTTATTTTCCATACCCTTGTTGACTGCATACCCGAATTTAAAGGATTCTTCTTATTTTATATATATATATATATATATATATATACAATATTGTATTTCCTTGCTTAACAACCAATCAGTGGATTTCAAATTTTGAAATTCAGCCAATAGAATCGGAACTGCAGTGAAAATATAGCTTGTCGCTGTATTTTCACGGTGATAAACCTGCTATAAACGTCAAATTTATGTGTTTTGACTAGTTATCTTTATTTATCAATATGAGCGATCGTTGGGGACAAATGTCCATTGGTGTCATAGATGAGGCCGTGAAAAGAGTATTCCGTTGAATACGGCTAGAAGTAAAGCATCAATTACCAGGTGACACGATTTTTCTTTATTTCAAATATATTGTCGTCCTAAATATAATTCGTGGTATGATTAAAATGATAATTATTTGGAATATCAATTCATTGGCAATTCTAATGCAAGAAAATACAACTCGTCCTGTATTTTCAGCTGTGGGATTGCAACTCATTAATATTCCAAAAAATTATCGGTAATAATCATACCACTTATTATATTATCCCTGATAATGAGAATTTTCAAATTCAATCCCAATTGTCCGAATGATGTCAAATTTAGAAACACATATCGAAAACCGACGACAATACAAGAATTTCATAATATTAATGTAATTAAAATTAAAATAATAATAAAAACGAGAATTTTTATATTCATTTTCCACCCACTTCCAATAGTTCGAATTATCCGAAATTTGGCAAACATTAATATCGAGGACCGATGACAATAAAATAACTTCATTATAATGACAATACTTAAATTCCTTAATGATAAAGTAATAATAGAATAAATAATAATAATAATAATGTAAATAATTAAATTAGAATTAATAGAATTTTTACCTATTTTCAGTCGTCTAGATCATATCAAATTCGACACACATAGCAAGAACTGCATAATAAGAATGATTTTGTTTGATATAAATTTTGCCATAGATTTTAAAATAACGTTGAACATTTCTCAGAACTGGATGACAATGCATAATTTCTGCAATTTTAACCATAGTTCAGAAGTAGATGACAAGGCAATATCACATCATGATAATGATGTTGTAATATATAATAATAGTAATAATGAAAGATGTTATACTTCATAGAACTATAGAAACACGCTTTCAAAATTCATTATAGATTCAAAAATACTAAATGCTCTTTCTTTAGCTACAACGTTAAAAAAGCGTGAGGTGCTTTTTACTCATATTTTCGTAATTACAACATAACGATGAATAGCTTTAACAATAAAAAATAAATAATGAAGTAGATTTAAATCTGTAGTTGAATTGAGGTCCACTCCCCATCTGCTATGCCATAAACTCATTTTCGAATAAATAAATAAAGATAATTTATATCAAGACGACGCTTTTTCAACAATAAAGTTTATTTTTGAAGATTATTCTTTATACGTTTCAGTCCATATTGCTATAAAAGCAATATGTGTGTATTCGGTTTTTCTGAAATTATTATTTATTATAACACCATTCAATACATGCAAAATTCAATCACAAGCTAGGGGTTCAGTTCATAATTACGAAGAATTTAATTCAGCTTTGCGGTGAAAGACATGAAATTGCATTTGTTAACATTAAGAAATGAGTTATTCTCGATGCACCAGACTAGTTAGATCTCATTTTCTCCTTAATTTTTTCAATTAATCGAGATCTGTTACGTTACCAACGGGAAACAATTCGTAAAATATGAATGATCCATCAGGGTACAGCTCTAGAACCACTTTAGTAGTTATCGACGATCTAACTAAAATATCAACTGCTCAACTGTAATACACTGAAGACTACAAGACTTGAATTGAAAAAGAAAATGTAATCATCGTCCAACAGATCGGTATCAGTTACCACTGAACCTCTTAAAAAATTTCACATTGTCATTTCGTAGAAGGAAAGCAATTAATTATATATTGTTTCTACCAAAAAATTATGACAGTATAATTGTGGAAATAAGATATCGGAATCTCTAAAGTGTGACATTGTGTCATCAGCCAACAGGATGGTCTTCATTGTGAAATAATTCTCCCATTTTTATATGCGTTTGTAAAATCTGAACATTAACATTCATTTATTCACTGAAAACATACAGGTATTGGTATATAATTACATATTTTCATTCAACTCAATCTATGAATTATATACATATTTCTACTGTAACTACATATTATCACATCTGTTTTCTCGGTAATACAATAAATTATTTGGAGAATAGGAAATCGATACTCAATTTTCGAATAAAATTTGTAGAAATTGTAGTTTTTTATTAGATTGAATATTGAATATTTTTTGGAATACCTACTGTTTGTCCAACAGAAGCTATTGTGGGTTTTCACAATATTTACAATGAATTCATGCACGTATCCAAGAATAATTGTATTTTCTTTTCTTTTGTATGTCGAAGTGCAGATACACTGATCGATGCTTTCGCAAAACCTGCCTACCTCTCTTCTCAGCCAGGAAAGCTTGAGAATGAAAGAAATTTGCCTTATCGCGTGTATCTCCAAAATTGAATTTCGTTCTGAAAACGTAGTAGCCATTATGCCTATAGGAGCATATCAGGTTCGCCTCACTGAATTTCATCCTTTACAATAAAAGTATAATTTTATTGCTGGCCTTTCTGCCTCATTCGATATTGGCCCTCCTAGAAAAAAGGTAGATCGATTTTCATCTGTTCTCAAACACCGCTTGATGGAGCATCCGGACTACAGAGAAACTGAGAAAACCAGCGATATGAATATAACTACCATTTCATTGTAGTTTTGTATATTATCTGATAGATTTTTTTTTTTGTATCTTTTGTTTCCCACGGAAAGCAATATCATCCTGTAATATTCCGAGAACATCGTGAGAACCGATGAGGGTAATTAGATAGGAATTGCTGTTCTTTTTGAATTTCTGCAAGCTGTATGCCTCAGGGAACACCTGAAGAGGCAGTGAGTTCCAAAACTTTCTCTTCAGTTGGGGGAACAAGCTATGGAAAAGAAATGTTTGGAATATCTCCAAAGTGGCGACAAATTGATGTGAGGACTGAGCTCCACGGGACGGTCGTGAGGGACTGCTAACGCTAGAATAATTGATGTTCAAAGGCTGGCCTGCTTAGGAATGACACACCCATGAGAACGGCACTAACTAGAGCTCTTAAAGTCTACTATGACTGTCACCTCTGCACCTGTACTGCTCACAGACTCGAAGGCGCAAGCCAATGGGTCAGAGAAAAAACGAACCATGGACATTCCGGCATCTGGAATAAGGCACAGGAGATATGTTTCATACTCCTGATGGAAAGAGACAACACCCAGTTCACGCCAATTCTGAACTTCAGAAAAGGACCGAACATTGTCATCACGAGAGAAGAATGAAATGACAGAGCATCGAACGTGTCCCCTGCTGCCAGCATAGTCCGGTACACAGATGGCGCGAGGTCAGGAGGTATGTTCGCTTCGCAGGGGTACACAAGAGAGGACTAAGGGTATAAATATCTATTTCTTTAGGCGAATACGCCTTAGTGTTCCAGGCTAGAGTAGATGCTATACTCACCTGTGTCCAAGAAAATCTCGAAAATAAATGTCGAAGAAAAATTGCAATTTGCTTTGACAGTAAAGGAGCAATTCTGGCACTGGGATCACACAGAATCACATTAAAGCTGGTGGTCGAGTGTAGAAATACCTCGGAAAAACTGGCAAAACGAAGAAAAGTGAGGTTCATATGGGATCAGAGAAAACACAAATTGGGCCCTAACCCATTCTAGGAATACCAAATCGCAGGGTTCGACACTTCCCATGCTTGGAGCTGGCCCTTTTTCGTTGACTAGAGTCGTGCAAAAAGTTATTTTTTTATTAATTGTTATCTGATTGACATCGCTTAACCGTTGCCGTTCGATGCCAGCCACTTCTTAAAGTTGAAAATAATCACATGTTATGGTAAAAATATTGCAAGATTTGACATGAACTACTACTTCATATGCTTGGAGCTGACACTCTTTCTTTTATTGAAGTCGCTCAAAAAGTCATTTTTGCATCAATAGTTATCTTATTTATTTCTCAAAAAAATTGCCGGTCAAGGCCGGACACTTCTTCAGCTTGAGTTTGATAGAATGTTGTGGTAAAAATATAGCAAAATATGTCATGAACTGCTACCTCATATGCATGAAGCTAGCACCTTCTCTTTGATTGAAGTCGTTCAAGAAGTAATTTTTGCATTAAAAATCATCTTATTTTATCCCAGAGTCATTGCCGTTTGAGTCCGGTCACTTTTTTATGTTGAAAATAATTGAGTGTTATGGTTAAAATATTGCGAAATTCGAACTTGTTAAAATACTCCATTCCGTAAACGTAATTCTCATTTTGTGAATACCGAATAAACACAATCAACTTTAACTAGATAAAAAAAACAGGCTCACTTGTGACCGTGGTGGAATAATCGAGCTTGGAGCTGGCCGGCCGGGAGCTAACATGACCGAGGTATTATAACGTCCACACCCTCGACACCTTTCGAGGTAGTACATATTGATACTTTCCAAGCACAAAGTCAAGAATTTCTAACAATAATCGATACCTTTTCCAAATATGCTCAAGCATACCCCCTTTCAGGAATTTCAGAAATAGAAGTAGTGAAAGCATTTTTAATTTTCATCACCCATCACGGTATCTCCGCTCTTGTGATAATGGATCGGAATTAAAAAATTCTGTTGTGAAAGAATTCTTCAAAATACATCAGATCAATATTCATTACATTACAGTCAACAATTCTCAATCGAACGGTGCAATTGAAAGGTTCCATTCAACCCTGATCGAACACCTGCGAATTATTAGATCCAAAGACAAGAATAAAATCGATATTCTGAACTAAATGCCATATGCTATCCTAGGTTACAATCACCCGATTCATACATCTACAAAACAAAGACAAATCGATATCATAAATGGACATTTGAATACCAAAGATCCATTTGACATTGACATTAACGAACAACTTATGAACAATTACATTCATGAACATCGAGAAATGACAAAAGAAATATACAGAAACCTAAACGATCAAATGACAAAACACAAAAAGAAAACTATTGATAGACATAATCAAAATCGAGAAGAACCACTAGAATACACCCAGACACTGACCTCTACCGAAAAATAAAATCGAATACAAGAAATAAACTTACACCAAAATTCACGAAAGCAAAAGTTGTCACAAATAAAAACATTAAGGTCATTGCTCTTCATAAACAAAATTTAAAAAGACCTAATGCTAATAAGAAAAAATTGTTACACGTGCCACCTACTGGTACCAGCAGTACCGCAGGAGGTAACGATAACCAACCTGAACAAGTATCCAAGGATTCTGCCGTTCAAGTTAGGAACGACCAGAATAAAAATCAAAACCCAAAGTTTCATCCACTTTTACGACCTAAAACCTATCGAACACCAAATTCAATCAATAAAAAATTTGTATAAAAACATAACAGTCGCCATTCATAGGAAAGAAAATATCTTCGATATGTCCGAACTTGTAAGCATTGACCGAGCACTTCTGTATCGAATAAATTCAGCAGAACAGAAATTCAATTCATTGAGTCCAAATGGACGAGTGAAGAGAGGACTCATAGACGGGTTAGGATCGATTATAAAAAGTTTTTCCGGGAATCTAGATGCAAACGATGCTGCTCACTATGACGAGGCAATCAATGATCTAGAAACCAATGAACATTATTGGTATTAGAAAATTTCAATAAAACAATATTAATAATTGATCAGAATCAGAAGGCGATAACTTCCACCCTGAACAAACTGAATACCAAATTAAACCAGGTAATCTTAAATATCGATGAATACTGGGAGATTCGCGACGTACTGAACCAAATCAATATTTCACTCGAACTCATCATGCAATTATTGACAGATATTGAAAACTCAAAACAACGCATAGCAGTATAATAAAAATTGATGAACTTCAGTCCATATTTGAAATGATTATTTTGAGTTATTATTCTCCTAATCAATTGATTTTTCCAAATGATCCAAAATATACTTATGGATATTATGAGCTTCTAGAAATCGAAGCATATCATTCAAATACTAAGATTGTTTTGTGCTCCACTTTCCTATTGTCCATCTAGACATTTTTCTTCTATATCATCTGTACTCCATCCCTACTGCCAATTCAACAATGATTGTTTCACCCAGTATCTATCTGATAATGAACGAGAACTTCTACCAATACACATCATTTGCCTGCATCGAACTGCGACCAAACTACTATTGTCCAAATAATGACCTTGTTGATGGCCTGAGACAACCAGACTGTGTATTTCAACTACTTCAATTGTCGTCCACCCACGTAACCTGCCAACAGACACCAGTAAGAGCCACAACCAATTTAATAGAGCAGATCGACGAGTCCCACTATATTGCGATACTTCCAAATCAAACCAAAATCCAAACCACCTGCAAACGAAGTGATTTTACAACACTTCGAGGAAACTATTTGATTGAACTACCCACTGGCTACCGATTTGAAACCGATGAATACAAATTCACCACCGAAAACATCGTAAGCCATGGACAGCCAATATTCCTCCCAGAAATTATCGTACCACACAGTCCACTCAGAGAGAACGTCTCCGAAATCATCATCAAAAATATCCCTCTTGACAAGATACATGAACTTCAAAAGGAACAGCACAACCTAGGGCCCACACTTTTCATGTAGAAAATTCGTCAACCACCCACTGGTTCATTCCCATCTACATTATTATGATTATTGTAGGGGACTACTACAGCTTCCAGTTCATTCATACCAAACGAAGAACAAATCCACCAGGGCCAACAGATGAACAACCTCCGACGACCACCACAGCATTTTTCAATCCATGAAATATGCTTCCTATTGGCGATGGAGAAGTTATACACTCGAGCCAACCAGTATAACCCTACATGACCGGACCGGAGCACCGACGAAATGCTGACATAGACTTGTATCGATTTAATGAACTTTGCGGAAACGCAGAAAGTGTATCAATTGATTTATGTATTATTCAGTCTTGACAAATTACTGACATCGATCAGACGTACTTCATATATTTTTGTAACTTTGATTCTTGAAAATAAACTTTTTAAAAACAGTCTTCGACGTTCAAAGTATATAAGTGTTTAAGCCAAAAAGACTACTGACAGACAAGGGGGCAAATTTCACTTCCAACCTATTTAAAGAAACTTGCAAGGCCCTAGGAATTGAAAAGATACAGACGGCAAGTTACGCACCTACGACTAATGGGCAGATAGGAAGGATGCACAGGGTGCTCAAGGATATGTTATCCCACTACATTAGCAGAAACCAACGAGACTGGGATGATTGGATTCCGTTCGTACTGATGGCGTATAGAGGGAGTAACCAGAACTCATCTGGACATAGCCCCTATTTTTTACTGCACGGGAGAGACCAGGAACTCCCCGTAGATAAATTCATAAAATCCGGAAGAGTTAGATACGATTACGATGAAAACTACGTTGCCGAATTTTTGGAAAGGATAAGAAGAGTATACACTGAGGTGTACCAGAACAGAGAGAAGGAAAATACGAAGAGAATAAAGAGGTTCAACCAGAAGACAAAGAAACCTGGATTTGCAGTAGGAGATCAAGTATATTTGAAAGCCATGTCAGATAAAAAGGGGTTGTCAAGAAAACTGACAAAGAATGGGGATGGACCGTACCGAATTTTGGAGTTACTTGGGCCCGTTACCTGTAAAATCAGGAAATGCGGGGAACGAGATGAACAGACAGTTCACGTAAACAGACTTAAGTTGTATGTTACGAGGGTCCCGGAGGACCTTTCATCAGCGACCCAGAGACCGGCAGAGAGACACGGAGATACGAATAGGGACGGCGGCTCCGAAGTGGACGCAAATGAACATATGGAATTTAACCCAGGTGTGATACCGCCTTACGTCGGGATACCTCTATTAGAGAGCGATAGTGAGGACAGTCCAGAATCGCACAGTGAGGAAGAGTCCGCCAGTGACGAGGAAGATCAGATGGAAGAACCAGTGCAACCCGTGCGGCGATCCACGCTCATTAGAATGCCACTGGATCATTTAACCTACTTAATAAAGAGGAAAATGAAGAAATAAAAGGGAGACTCTGAAAAGCTACACTGGAAAAAAAAAGAAAAGGTAAATAAGAAATCTATTATATATGCGACAGATGTAATCCAGTTATCGGGTGAGATGAAGGAGTAGAAACAAAAATGTTTTTTTTGTTTGTTATTTTATATTTTTGTTCTGAAACCACAATACATTGATTTTTTTTTGTTTTACATTGAATTGATCATTGACCACCAGTCACCTACATTCCAATTTTTTTTTCTTTGCGCTTTTGACGCAGCAAAACCCGCCTTTCAGTATTGAGAGACAGAGCAGGTGTTAAAGGTTCTGCTCCACCCCCTATATAAATAATGATCATTGACCCCCCCCCCAGTATACATATCATCTTGGTCATACACCACCCACTTTATATTTTTGGTCTTGGACCAATGGATCACTTTTGGTCATAGGCGATCCTAATATTGTTTTCGCCAGTTTGATGTCCATTGGACACGGACTTGTATGAGCGTAATTTAGCGAACGTTGCAAATGGAATTGGATATTTGACAAGCTAGGTGTTGTATCGTACACCGAAGCTCGAGAGAATGAGAGAGAGAATTGCTGAAGCCAACTTGACTCTTTCGTTGTTTTGATATCTAATTACCCTGATGTTACAGGTATGATTTCCGAAATCGAGGATCGGATACATTGACTTGGTCAGTAGACTTGGGTCACTTGCTCACATAGTATAGCGTAATTTGCGGTTTTCGTAAAATATTATATAGTCATAGTTAGGTAAACCTAAGGAATGGAGCCAAGTCGATTAAGTAAATACAGAGGTGTTTCTTCAGGGACGTAGAAACATAAGCTGTTTTTTTTTGGATCGTGTTTTTTTTTTAACATTAGTTTATTCAGATTATTAGGATTGTATTCTGTATTGATTAGCTAAAATTAGGAAGATTATATTTGTGAAGAAAGGAGAGGACAATATGGGGCTTAATAATCCGATTTTATTGGATGTAGGCACAATCTTTATCCTGTGTTCAGGATTCGTCACTCAGGTGAAGACCATCATCGCCTACGACTGTGACGATGAAAAAGCCGAAACCACCGTGTTTCGATTCGCAACTTGGAGGAGTGTCCCAGTTTTGAAACTTCTGGACATTAAGTGAAGCCGTTGACATTGAAGTGATTCAGAGAGACGAATTCTCTCTCAAACATGTGCGAGTTTGTGTAATCGAGATCGCGCTCATCATATGCCGATACTGATGAACAAATTTGTCCAAATTCATGGCACCCGCAACGAGGATAGCAGAAGCGCAAGCTGGAGAAGCGGACTGCAGCAGAGACTCACCTTTGAGAACCAAAGAAAGACTGTTAGGAACATTCCAGACGAAAAGTAGCTGGCTTCGAAACCAATAGTCAAGGTTTTCCCACGGTCAGTATGTTTAGATATCCAAGAAATTGAGGAATTAGCCCATACGTCAAATTTGGGGCTGGTTCATGGACCTAGCGCTCTTGAGGAGCTGATTGATAGGATTTTATGCGTTGTTTAGGATGCTGAAATCTGGAATTGAAGAAGTTCTAAGGCGAGTACAGCAATACGAGACATGCTGTAAAATCAAAAAATCCGTGGAATGAATTAGAAGAAAGACCCCGGAAAGTTATATAACTCACTGACAAGACGCCAGACCACCAGTGAGGGGGCATAGTGGGTGTGCCTCTCTGAAAATTTCTAGAATATGATAAAGATAAGTATAGAATATTCTTGAAGCTTCTGAAACGAGCAGAGGTTCCAGAAGGTTCTAGACCAATTTGTAAGGACACCCATTGAAATTTCGGCCACCATTTAGGGAGCCGTGGGGACCGAAATTCCTGGATATTTTTAGAATATGTAAAATAAAATTCTAGAATTCTCTCATAGCAAGGTGCTGGAAAATTCTTAAAATCGTAGAGTGAAGCCGACCAGAGGTTCTAGATCGTACTGAAAAGATACACAAGTGAAATGTTCGATAATTCGGTTACCAAAGAAAGCCGCGGAGTTCACATATGAGTTAAAACAGAGGCTCCGAAAAGTTTTAGTTCTAGTTCTAGCATGTGTAACACTTGACCCAAGGTGGGTCACACCAGAGTCACACCAAAGCAGAACATCTAAGTCGCCCACCCTAGGAAGTATTTTTGATGATATTGAATGATAGGATGTTAAATATTGACTGTCACCAGACCAGAGAATAGTTTTGAATCTGCTCTGAATCGCTCGGATTTAAGCTTAGGGAATAGCCTCCCCAAAAGCAGAAGAATCAACCCTATATCCCACAAATTACTGGTTTTTCTATTTCACCATCATTTCGAAGGGCTAGATGTAGATTTGCAGGTTCGGGGACGGCTTCACAAATGCGTGGACTTTGTATGAGGGGGTTGAAGGGGTGAATGATAGTCAGCAAAGTGCCACGAACCAGCTTTATTTACCAAAGCAAAAGTGGTGGAAAATATTATATATGTATATATATATATATATATATATATATATATATATATATAAATGAAGGCGTAAAATATGAGCAGCATAAAAACACTTAATACTAAATTCGAAAGAAAAATAAACCCTAATATAAATTCCGTCGATAGAATTCATATACTTTTGAACTAAGAAAAATGCCGGAATCCCATATTTCTTTAAAAACTATTACTGATTTGAAGACAAAACTTTAATTTAAAATTCGTTATTCATCATTATTATTATTTATATTGAAAAAAAAACAGAAAAGAAAACTACGTTAATTGGTACATTCCCTCATCCCCACGACCGAGGGTAGCTTCCGAGGCTACCCTTGTAAGGCGTTTCATATAATTAAGATCAAATTTCACTTAAGGTTAGTTCGTTAGATCCTATTATTATATTTCATGCCTTGTTCTCAGTGATCAAATGTAGATGTTTGAAGTTTTGAGACGAAACAAACAAGTTTGAAGAAAATAGGCTTTGATAGTTGATAGTGATACATTGTATATAATTAAGCAACTGGTATCAATTAACCTATTAGAGACCAAGATTCAAAATCTTATTTGCAAAGTTATTTTTGCCCTACCTGGAAGATTATGGGACTTTACAGAAGTGTTGAATTTTTCTGTCCTGCCTGTGGTACGCCTTATCATATCAAAGTTGACCCCATTCAACTTGGCAGTGGATGTAGAGGCATGCCTAGTGCTGTGGGACATGAAAAAAGTTTGTATCAATACCACTATTGTATAGTACAATCTTTATCCATCTACTAATGCTTTAGCCAGAACCTGGTACATAGGTTCTCTTATAAGTTAAAATTAACTTGGGAATATCAGCTCTGAATGGGGAAGTTTTCTTTGTGTAACAATCTGATGTGCTTGCAACACATACGTTTGATGTTTCTCGAAACATTGAAAGCTCTAGGAGTGACTAGTACCTGTTCTTCCCAGAGATTTGATTACGACATCTCAATTTGAACCCATGGGAACCCTCCACTTTACACAAAATCAGTTCACCTTGTAGCGGATACATCGAAAACGATTCCTTTTCCCGATTGATAGGAATCATCATGAATTTTTCATAATTATTTCCTGCTTTCTGAAGGACTTAACATCTTCTTTTCCCAAACGCTTGAGATACACCCAAGAAAACTCCTGTCCTGGGGAGTATAAACCATAATGCCAACATAATGAGCAGAATCTGTAAAGTACCTGTATTGCCCTTGCCATTTTTCCAGCCTTTTATAAATCTATTTTTCTCTGAATTTGTCTTTGGGATTAACTGGCTTTCCTTTAAGTTATCTACGAAAGCTATACTTTTTGAAATAATTATATGTATTTTCACATATCCTCCACATACGAAAGAAAATCATTTTCTGTCAACTAGTATATCACAGATATAATTATTTTAGTAAAAAATCAATGTGTTGTGGAAAAACCACAAAATGTGAGCTCAAAAGAATACTATTACAGGAAAAACTCACATATCTTCTGTCTTTCCTATGAACAGGTATAAGGAAATGTGCATCATATAAACAGTGATGTTTTTGAAATTGTTTCATTGCTATATTTTTGTCGTCTAACTTGAAATGTATTCCGGTGTCAGTAAAACTGTTTTAATATTTTCCGTATAAAACGGAAGGGACTATCATGTTTTGGGGCTAAAATATTCTGGGCCAGAACTGGTCTTGGTTTGGGACCACAGCCCTCATTGTCTCATTGTTAATTGGTTTGTTTAGTCAAAGTAATATTTCCTACCTCTCCGCTTCCTAACCAAATTTATTAGATTTTTAACGGTCCCAAGATTCTGAAGGCTTTTAACTCTAACCCCTTTTTCTGGGGCTTCAGCGTCCCTGGTGTTGGTACTCTCTGTTGAGATTTTACCCAAACCATATCTCATGAGGAATGACAATTAGCGTTTTCCTCAATGCTCGTCTTGCTTCTGTTTCAGTCTGAAATCGAACCAAGTTCGAAAAATGTGTGTCGAAGAGTTTTGATCAATGAACTGAATAATTTTTGACACAGTAATATCCTTCTCTCCGCACATTTCCACCAAGTGGAAAATATGAGACAAAATTCTGACGGTTTCAGTAAATGATGGTCTGCAAATGTATGTCCCACTTACTCACCAGTTCTATCAACTGTAAGTTACTTTCCCCGTCCTCTTTTTCACCAACCAACATAGTGAGAGCCTGGGCTATAGCCCTAATGATAGCATAATTTGGTTTTGTATAAGTGCACCGCATGAAAGCAATAGCCAGATAAAAGAAGAAGAATCCACTCTGTCAATATTCATTTCAATTTGATGGACTCCAAGCCAAACTATAAATTTATTTTCTTATAAACTTCACCAGTATTGAATATTAGCGAACTTTTAGTCAACTCTGAAAATTATATTTTTCCGTTAAACTCTTGCTGATGTATTTGATGGACATCATACTGTAATTTATTTTTCTAACTTTTACCAGTGTTGGATATTAGTGATGTCCTGGGCAACTCTAGACAATAATTATACATTTTTTTAACCAACCTCTGGTTGTATTTGATGGACACCATAACTATAATAATTTGTTTAATGATAAACTTTACCATTAATGGATATTACCAACCTCCTAGGTCACTCTAAAAATTATTTGCTTCAAGGTACCCCACAAGAAGAAATCAAGTGGGGTCAGGTCTGGGGACCTTGCTGGACTATTCTCATTTTCCGATAACTTGGTAGATAACGAATGTTGTTTAATGTATAGCTTTTTATTATAAATGTTTGTGGAGCAATGCCTATGCAACGAAAGTTCACTCTCTCGGATCGAATATAATCATAGGAACTACCAAATTGCATAGGAAAAACAAATAACATCAAAATTTGATTAAAGTGTCCATGAATTTTAGAATAATTTAACTTGAGAAATCATTAATTCCAAGAGCAAACAACCACCCTGTTTATAATATGTACAGAGAAAGTATTGAATAGCTGTTATAGCAGTACACGAGAATATTCATTCATTTATTTTGAACATTGAACGTTTATTCTCAATAAAAAACGCCCTGTATATGACATCGAAGTGAAAATTCAAGCATATGTATTTGGGAGTGTTCTCAACGTGTTGAAAATATTGGTTTTTCGCTTAAAAAATCTCTAATATTACCAACTGATTTTTTGCATTTTCAATTGATCATAGTTGGCCGTGTTAAAGTGCAATGAGATTATTGAATTATCAGAAATGTAGACCTCATTGAGTACTCCATGTGGAAAAATAAAATTTGAAATCGGTAGTTGAATAAGAAAATACGGAGGTGGTGCTGCTCAAAGCGGGACACACTGTATAATCACATGGAAAACTAACGAAAAATTATATTGACATTTCAATTCACATCTTGTCACTATGATGCCAGTCAAGGCTAACGTTATTGTTGCCACAACAGTGTTAGAATATTCATTCCTTGACAAGTGATGGAATGAAATACACACAAAATGCATAAGACATCAAGTGTTGTAGAATACTTGTTCAATATCAAGAGCGAGAATGTTACCATTCTGTTATGAAATGTTAATTCCTGGAACGATTATGGTAGACACATAACCTCCTATCAAATTGCGTCAGAGGCTGTCCATAACATCTGCATTCAAGGTAATATTCAACATCATCATTCTCCCCTCATCAGAGACTGCAGCACGGCAGCAGTCATTAAGAGTCTACTTGCAAGTTCAGACATGGCTGGGCTTCGTGATTCTTCAAACACAGCTAGGGTGGATGTAGAATGGATAGTCTCTAGCCCATCACCACCCTCGAGACCCTTGCACCTGGCAAACCGCTGCAGCTCATTTCCTGCAAATGCGAGATAGACTGCAAAAAGCTTTCTGGATGTAAGAAGGCTGGTCTATATTACTCCGGGCTTTGCCAAAGCTGCAAATAATATTGCCGCAATTTGAAAATATATTTCGCTCATGATGACCAGGATTTGGACGAAGTGGATGACACACCTTCAACATATTTCGAAAGAACGTGGTAATTTTCATTACAGCACATAACTAAAATCTCCACATCACTCTAGTTACTACAAATTTTATAGAATTCTCATAGGTTTCCCTAACACCATCGTTTGTCCTTCCATTTTTCAGATGACGTGTATTTCCAGGGTCTTCACAGTGAAGTATTGTGTCTGAACACACAAACATACTTTGGATGAACTGTTGATATTATTATCAAGCAGTAATTATAAAGACCAAACATAGCTCTGTATGACATGTTAGTAAAGTAGGACTTTTTTGTATGAGCGTGAAGTTGAATGAGGCGCAGCCGAGTTCAAAAAACACGCGAGTGCAAAAAAAACCCTTTACAAAAATAAATCATACATAGTTTTTTCTTCGACAAATATATTGGCTGTTATGAATAAAAGCTAGCAAAAGCTTTTACTATAGGTGTGTCTTTCTCATTAATTAATAAAATGGATAGGTCTGTTTCAAGAAATCTGAGTAAAAGCATTTGCTCAAGGTTTATTCATTAGACCCAATGTAGCAGTCGTATCAATAATTTGAATGCTTTTATGTTATGAATTGTCGTCGTATTACCCAATGACTACTTCCGTGTTATATTTGACGTAAAATACTATATTTTTCAAATATGCATGAATGTATGAACAGTGTGTAAAAATTCACACTTAGTTTACGCCGTGTCGTAGAAAAAATTGTTTTTGATTAGTTAATACTGACAATATTGCGGTCTCGAATGCATTTTGGAAGAAGGGATATATGATGACAACATTTCAACGCGCTCTAGCGGTTACACGGTTTGGCCAAAATAAATGATTAAAGTTTGCAATCCATAGGAAATTCAATAATAACAAAAATAGTCATTGAGTTGATAGCAAAAAATAACAAAAAAACTGGGTTTTCACAAAGTAGGAAATGTTGGCCTTTTTTCCAGCGCGCTCTGGCGGCCTTTCAACCAAAAAATTAATTTTGGGGGAGCTCTTTATGGATAATTCAATGTACTTTAAATTTTCTATTCGCAAAAAATGGCAAAAAACTGATAAAAAGTCGAGATTTTATGAGATTTTCGTTGTGAGGCCATATCCGTGGGAAGTAGCAGCAACGTTGAAAATCGGATTCAGAACCTCGAAAAACATACAGAACCAGTGAGAAAAAAACTATCATATTTTTTTTTGAAAATTGCACCTGTCAAATAGGTAATTCCGATCATATAGGAGTAGATGGTGTAGATGGTGTAGTTGGGTACACGCTGATGGCATAAATATTGGCCGGATGAATGCAGACGACCTCTATCAGTAACACTTAAATCACATGATTTTTGGACCGGATATCCAATGTCTCGACAGACTTGGGCAGTGGTTATTGGGGTTCATGATACCAGCGCTCCCGCCACATATAACGAGGCTTCGAAGAAGCGGCCTGACTGAAATATCCTTGAAGAAAAACAAAAAAATTATAGTCCACACATACTATACTTTTCACTAGTCGTACAAATATTTATAGAGTATTTCATTAATACATTAATGCGATGCCATTCACTTAAAGTGAGTTGGGGCAAGAACGTTTTTGGGGCGAGAGCGACTATCCTTTACAAAAGCAATAATATACATTTCGAGAATTTCTATGAATTAAATAACTCTCTCAACTAATTGGCAATAGCGCGTAATGAATCGGAAATTGCTGCCAGCGAGTTTCCTGAAATGGTCTTCTTGTGTTTATGACCTGGGCGTAATAACAAGTGTCGAGAGTATAATCCGTTGTTGGACAAGTGCGCAGCAAGTAATTTCGTCTGAAGCCAGGTTGGTTTTACTGTTATTCAACTTTTGTAGTTAGTTTTTAAGTTAGGGCGCCGGTTGCCCCTTATGAATCTACTAAGGGGGCGAGTACGATATTTGTCGGTGGGGTAAGTGCGTTTGCAGTAATACTTTACAATATTAGTGCCTATACTTGGAATACCTGGAAGATGTACTTTTCATAATAATTGGATATTATGTTATCTTATAGCAGTTCAACTTAAATACGAAATTAAATCGTTGAGTTTATATTTCTTCACACATTTGCCTAACACAACATGTTATTTAAGGAATAAAGTTTCATATTCATAAAATCTGTTGTGGAATCATCTGCTACTGAAAGACAAACTTTAGACGCTATGTGATTTATTTGTAATATCTAACAGAAAACAACTACTTCCCCGGCACAAGCCACGCTGGACATTGAACTAAATCTGATTGTTCGGGGTGGTTTTAGATCGCTCTTTCCCGAACACATGGAATGTTTTCTTCTCTTCGATTAGTGAGTTGAATCGTTGATAGCTTGCTGGGATTTGATCAATTGATGCCTAAACATTTCGCTAACTACACAGGTGTATTTGTAGTGTTAACATCTTTCCATACGAAGTCATAAATAAAGCTAATATAAGCTGGGCGTTGGCAGTTTGCTTCTCGTCCGATAAAATAACTGATGTGAAGCTACTTACAATAATAGGTTTCTTGCTTCAATAACACTATGCACTCACTACTAATTGTTGCTGCTTCATACGTGAAATCACAGTAAACTAATTGGAAGAAATTTAAGAGCCGAAATTTATCAGCTTCATGAAATAAGTAACAAGAAAGAGAGACTTTTTCTCGATTCAGCTGGTAAACATGTCACCTCATCGGAAGAAGATGTCAG
Organism: Chrysolina haemoptera; assembly: GCA_958298965.1. Classification (NCBI taxonomy): domain Eukaryota; kingdom Metazoa; phylum Arthropoda; class Insecta; order Coleoptera; family Chrysomelidae; genus Chrysolina; species Chrysolina haemoptera. The sequence goes on along the minus strand of OY282584.1, from coordinate 22,471,984 downwards.
AATGACTTGTGACGCGTTCATCGGGAAGTAGTCTTTTGCGGTGAGAAGCGGGGTGAGTGATGGGTAGTTTTCGAAATTCCTCCGGAGTAAGTTAACGGCTTACAGCTATTGATTGTTGAGACAACGAATTGATTGAGTACACACGGACGGCTCAAGGTGGATTATTGGAAGCAACAATTGGTAATTATAAAAAGACTTGTTGGAAGTCGTAGTTCCAACACTGATAGATATTGTGAAAAGACTATAACTGAAAAAAAAATCTAAATGCAATGCCAATGACAGGTCTATGTAAAAAAATAACTTTCAAAGTGTTTCCACAGAAGAAATATTTCCCTCAAATCCATCCCTGATGTGTATCATTCTGAAGAGCCAGTTGTTTCCAATCCTATCAATCCTCCTGAAGATCTTGGCAAAGCGAAATATATTTTCGTCGACCAAAATGTATTGGGGATTAAATGCGAGAGAAGCGAACCTTGATTCAATGAAATGAACAATTTCTGTGAGTGATATTTTTTAATAATATTCTCTCTAGCTAATTTATTTAATGATTTTTTCAATGAAAACTAGAGAAAATTAAAAAAATCAACTATTTGAATGAAAATGCGAATTTTCACTTTCAGATTTTTTCTTTTCAGTTAGAGTATTTTCACAATGTCTATCAGATGTAGTTCAATGTCCAGCGTGGCTTGTTCCGGGGAACTAGTTGTTTTCTTTTAAATATTACAAATAAATCACATTTTTCATTTTTGAATTTCCATGGAGAATGTTCCCCTTTTCAACTCCAATCTTGTTTGCATTTATTAAAAAGTCCGTTACTCTTGAACGCGTAGAGATAAAAATGTTTTCTAAAAACAAAAAAAGTTAAGACTGTAATAAAATGCTGTTGCTCTGTAAGAGTCGATATACGTTTAGATGTATTTATTACAGATGAAATTTCACAACGAGGGAGCAAGTGATATTTTGGTTATTCAAAATTGAAAATATTAAAAAAAATTCTTACTGGTTCGAACTAATTATTCGAACAGTCAATTAGAAACATCCCAAAGAACTCACAAAAAAAATTGAGTGCAACTTAGATATTCAAACAAATACTTTCTCGCTTTTCAAAGTTGTACTAATGAAAAAAGTGGTCGCACTTGCCCCAACGAACCTTATATCAAGTTTGTTACACAATCAAAATATTATTATCTGAAAAAAATTTATCCCATATGAATCGGCTAGTATGTAGTAGGTTTATATTTCATATTTTATATTTTATATTCAAGTATTGCTTACATGATTCGTAACGATTTTTCAATCCCGTATTCATTGGGATGAAAACAATATACTGGCATATTAGAATTTTCAACACAATTTGCCAAGATATAAACGTATTTTTTGTCGAAAACCCCGATCTTGTTGGATATTTCCCAGTCTTTCTGAAATGAAGTCAATCTCAGTTTTGTAAATTATCGTTTTTATTGTCGCAATTTGGCCATGAACTAGTTTGTGGAAACATGCACAGTGCGAAAAAGCGCAAGAGATGTAGCGGTTATCAATTTAATATAACTGCACTCATATCTCTTCATAATGAAACAGCGTCAGATTTGAAATGCAGATGAAATTGGCAGGAAAGTCGGAGTATACATAAAATGTTGAAGTATTGTGTTTTGTTTCTATTGTTATTTTTGCCACCAAAACCTCTAGAGTTTATATTTTCGACAAAATAGATATTTTTATTTTAAAATTTTGTCAGTGGAGAGAGTTTAGAAGAATTCCTATTATTGAGCTGCTACTTATATGATTATTTATATATTCTCAAGTGTTGTATATCTACCTCTCTATGGATTACCCCCTCTATCTTGTCGTCATACGTTTTGGTGTTCACAAAAAACATGTTTTTTTTTTTCGTCCGATGAATAATATTTGATAGATAAATCTTCTTATATTGTGCTTTTTTTGAAAAATTTGTTCCTTCTTCAGAACTACTTTAACTTTTCATCTGAATTCTTCTAAATAGAACAGGAATTTACAACCTTGAAACAAATCTAATAATAATAATAATAATAATAATAATAATAATAATAATAATAATAATAATAATAATAATAATAATAATAATAATAATAATTCTCCCTCATAAACACTCTTAGAGTGTACCCAAAGGCATGGTGTGCGGGTAGAGGACGGCTATTATTATTATTTGCCGTGGCGCTCCGGGGCGACTTACTGATTTTCGGTGGCGTATTCACTTTTCAGCTGCAGGAAAACCCGGAAAACCTACAGCACCACCTCGGGTGGCCAGCGCGCACTCCAAGCTAGCACTAGCCGAGACTTGTTTGTTCAACGTTATCAGTTATCAGTTTATTTTGCGAAAAAATGTCTATTAGTTTTTATGCAACTTCAATATCGGTTCCAATTTATAACAACCAACTCCAACGTATTGCTGACATAATGCATTCCCATAACGAGTTAGCGCCGCGGTCAGCAGTGCTAAAGAGGTCCGACTTCAGCTCGTTATATAATGGTGTTGTTTCAGTATACCCATAGTTACGATGACTTTCTCGAAATAATCGTCTCAGTAAAGGAATCATTTTTATTAGTTTCTGTAGTTATATTGCAGTACTTTCATTATATGTTTTTTCAGGTTGACCTCAGTGAGAAACCCGCATTTTGGAAGGCGCTGAAACCGCCAGCAAAAGACAAATGTGGTGAATTGCTAACTTCTCTTTGCTACCATCCTAGCAACAGTATTCTAACGTTAACCTTGCTCAAAGCACGAAACTTGAAAGCCAAAGACATCAATGGAAAATCAGGTGAGTATTTTTTTGTTTCTTCCACTTATTTTTTTCTTTCCAATTTTTTGTGCATTAACCAAAGAGATTCGGTATACACGTACCCACGTAATAGTCGTGTTTTGTTTGTCTGCGTTCTACTTACCAAATCCTACTTGATGGTTTTGTGTAGTCAATGGTATGGAAGGGACTGGAAAGAACGGTTTTTTATTCTACGTTGTGCTGATAACACTTTGTTCGAGAAACTATGATCTGTTTTGTTTCGTATAGCGAACATTTTGAATTGGAACTGAAATTGAAGTAGAGTTCGCAATAAAATCGTTTTGATATGGAAGTTGAGCGTTGAAAGATCCGAAAACAATTTTCAACTGAGGAAAAATAAACGGTGCCGCTTTATATTTTCTTAATATATATTAACGTACACACCCTTTCCCATAAAATTTTCTCACCCCAAGAAAATGTATTCATTGGTTTCACAATATAATGCGGTACGTATATCCTCTTCAAAAATATCTACTGAATAAAACTTAGATATTATTATCTATGTCAAATAACTTCCAACAGATCAAGTTCAACCGTCGTGCAAATAAAAATATTTTTTTATCAAAAGTATGAAATTAGTAAACGAATTATTGTTTTCACGTCAAAATCAAAAAATTAATTTTGATTATACCATTAGATAGTATTAATGAATCTAAAATAGTTATTCATGATGATAGTGTAAAAAGTGCTATTTAGCAAGCGTAGCGAGTGGGCCAATCCTTCGAACAAAATATAAGTACTTTTAGCACGAACATCAAACAATGTTTTTTCTACAAACACCATCGAAAGACGGCCAAAATAATAAATAAAAAATATCAGAAATTCAAAATAACAATCACAAAGTTTAGGATCGAATGGTACATATCATAATTTTATGGTAGTAACCATTTGCTTGTTTTCAGATACATATAGCAACCATTTTGTATTATTATTGATTGCCGAAAAGCAGCGAGTAGAGGGCTACTTTCGAATTCGCTCAAGTTAATCCTATTAATGAAAACGAAAAAATATCTATTCTTTATTCTTAACGCCACTGTTAAATGTAACTCAGTTTCAACATTAGTGTTAAAAGTGAGTGACTTTCAATACTGGTTGTCTTGAAATGACATTTCTAATAAGACAGAGCTGGTGTTGAAAGGCAAACTAATGCTTGTAGAAAAATTTTTGTTTTTTTTTTTTTCAAAGACTTTTTGAGAGAAGTGAGTTAGCGCCTGTGTTATAAACATATTGGGAAAAATTAGCCCATCCTATAACATTCCAACACCTCAAAAACGCCGTAGTTTGTGGGTGATACTACTAAAATCTAACATCAAAATTCTATGAGCACTGTACCGGCAATCCAGAGGTCGTGGGTTCAAATCCTGCTCCAGAAGAAACTTTTTTCTAGAGTTTTCAAATCTGTCTGTAAGCCGCTTATTTTTCATATATGTTTATAAAACAGATGCTAACTCACTTCTTTATTTTCATGTTTGGCTAACCTTGTTCAGTGTTCGGAAATTCACACCCGACCCCTGCTGAATATCGCTAATATGTCGACGATGCTAGTGGAAGGTAAATAGGCTCTTAATGATTATTGAAAATAAATGAGTTCCCACCCATCCTAAAACATTCCAACACCTCAAAAAGACGTAGTTTGTGGGTCACACTATACTAACATTTTTTCCTTCTCGGGGACAATTTTTTTTCTAAATAATAATAATAATAAATCACATTTTTCATTTTTCAATTTTCATGGAGAATGTTCCCCTTTTCAACATGAATACCTCCCAAGAGATTCCACAACAGATTTTATAAATGTCCTATTCATGTTTTCGAACTAAAATCTGTCTGTATTTCGCTAATTTTCTAATTTTTCCCAATATATTCCAATTTATTAAACAATGACCTCCAAAAAGTATGTACCATATGGGAAAAAAGTTTATTATTAGAGTATTGAAAAAAGATTCTTTGAGAAAGTTTGTGCATGTCCGATAACCTAAAAATTGATTTTGACACATGTCACGTGATCGCTGGTATTTCGGCAAATTGAAAAAAATCACTATGAAAAGGCAAAAAGTGGAGTAAAACGGCAAGATATCGTAAGTTATTTGAAAAAGCTGCTTAGAATTCAATTTTATATACATATACAAAGTTTGAAAAAATAATGTGAGAAAACTGAAAATAGCATTTTTTTTTAAATATTTTCCTAGCTGTATAAAAATATTAAATTTTCATCTTATGAATAGCTTGACCATACTGAAACATTTGTATTTCAATGATAATGGCAAAACTTTCTCATTTTCTCCACACCACTGAGCACTAAATTAAAAAAATTAGATTTTGTCAAAACCCTGGATCTTACATTGGTTTGTATCCACTCCAGAAACATGGTGTTTTCCAGATTATAATCAAGTTTCGACGATCATCGTGCCAAGAGCGTTACATTTCGCACACAATGTTGAAAACTCTAGCCTCTTTGATTTGACGCACTATTTTTAAGATTACGTGCGAAGTGAAACGTTTGTGCACGACTATCATCAAAAATTAATTATAATCGGAAAAACACGATATATTCGGATTTTCCTATCATCGCAAGAATCGCCCCATATGATACATACTTTATGGCGGTCACGGTATATGTGCGAAAATAATGCAATGAATTGTATTTTTTTATTGTTAAAAAACATATATAGGAGTATTCTCGACAGAAACTAAGATTTTATTTGATTACCGATATTCAGCTCCGTTTGGTATTCTTCTGACGGCCGTCACTTCAGCCACTTCAACAGCATCCAACAGTTTCAACAGTTATCTCAGCGAGGAGAAAGTTACACAACACGAGAATGAGAATTTTGGGTGTTTTTTCGAGAGGTTTTCCCAAGTCGGTAGGTATGCGCAAGGCCTTTCACGAAATTCTACTGAGTTCACTCGATCTTCCCTCTCGTTCCATCGTACCGAGGTTTTTTCTCGGTACTGGCGTTGAAGCAAAAACTAGGTTTCTGATATCGCGTAAATATAGGAGGAATCCAGACATAAACTATGATTGAGGCACAAGTATAGAGACAAATAGATATATTCAAAAAAATAAACAATAAATCGGAAGTCCCGAAAATTCCGGCCACCTAAAATTATATTTTACTAACATATAAAACAAGTACAAAAAAAAAAAATGAAATCTATTGAAACATTATTTTTGATTAGGCAAAGGACATACTTTAGACAGGAGTAGTGCCATCTAGACCCTTGTGAATCTTCTCTACTCTTCCAAAATGCCACTTTGAGGGTGGCGCTAATTCGTCCTTCAAGAGGACCATTGTATTTGGCTCAATTTGATTACAGGGTTCGGTGTATTTAGCTCTCTGTAATAGTGTGTGGAGATAGTCACGATGCCACCTATCCCAAAAGCTCTGATGGATCCTTTGGAGGAGTTGCCATCGTGAGAGATGTCCTAATTATGTGTCCTAAGTCTGGGTCTGGAAAGGAATTTAATGGTTCGAGAGTGAGAAAATGGCCTGGGGTGAGTACCTGTAGGTCATTTGGATCGCAGCTCAGCGGGCACAGAGGTCTGGAATTCAAAACACCTTCAACTTGTACTAACACGGTGTAGAATTTCTCATAGGTGGGGGATTGTTCACCGACTACGCGAGTAAGATGGGATTTTATAGATTTTACACCTGACTCCCAAAGTCCCTCAAAATTAGGAGCAGCTGGTGGGTTAAAGTGCCATATTATTTTTTCCTCGGCTGCTGCGGATTTCATTATTTCGGCTATATACTTAGATGTGTCCACAAAATTTGTTCCACAATCGCTGAAGATGTGGTTGCATCATCCTCGTCGTGAGATCAAGCGACGCAGTGCAGCAAGGAATGCTTCTGAAGTTATTTCAGAAACGAGCTCAATATGTATGGCTTTAGTGGCCATACATACGAAGATACAGAGATATGATTTATATCTTTTTGCACCCCTTATTTCACCTAATGTAGTGATGAACGGCCCGGCCATATATATGCCAACTTGAGAGAATGGTTTTATCTGGGAAATCCTGACTGGAGGTAGATTTCCCATGGGAGGTTGTAGCGAGATGGGATTGGTTCGAAAACATCGATACCAGTTCGATATTACTTTTCGAATAGTGCGTTTAGGGGAGAATCCAATACCGTTGAAGAATCAGGTTATGAAGGGTCTGTATACCGGGATGCAAAAACAATTTATGGGTATGCTCGATGATAAGATTGGTGAGTCGATGTAAATTTGATGGAATGGCAAAGAGGATCGTACCAGTCGACCGCCCACCCTGAGAATACCCTGTTGGTCTAAGAAGGGATTCAGTTTTCTCAAACTTTTGGGAAGAAGTTTCTTGTTCTGCAACGAAATTATTTCTTTGGATAATTCATATTTTTGGGCGAGTCTTACGAAGTGCCGATACTGAATTCTCCGACTCACAGAGAGAGATAGGACCATGCTTTCAATCATCAGGACATTTCAGGTTGTGAATGAACCTTAGTACGTAGGCCATAATATTTTGAATCTTGTTGAGAGACGAACGTCGAGTGAACAGGGAGTTCAAATAGTTTAATTCGGCGTCGGCGGCAAGAGTTATATTTATATTTCTTTTTTTCTCGTCAGTCTCATCGAGATCAATTGAATATGAGGGCCATTCACTGCTTAGCGAAGTAAGCCAGGAAGGTCTCGCCCGCCATAGCTTGTGGCCTAATAGTTCAGCAGGGGTTGATCTCCGCGAAGCAAGGTCAGCAGGATTTATGAGTCCTTACATGACCCCACAGAGAAGGTGGTATTTTTTCCTGAATTTGGGTCACTCTATTGCAAAAAACGTGGCCCATTTACGGGGGGAGCTCCTTATCCATGACAGGACTATCGTAGAGTCTGTCCAAGTAAAGAACTGATCTATTTGTATTTCAGTTTGTATAACATTACGGACAAAGTCAATGAGATTAGCTAATAACAGGGCAGCACATAGTTCAAGTCTCGGGATAGAAATCTTTTTTAGAGGGGCCACTTTGGCTTTGCACACAAAATGTGAGATGCGATATCACCATTCTCATTGAGGTTACGAATATAAATAACGGCGGCGTAACCTTTCTCATGATCACATTTGAATCTATCTGGACAGAAAACAAACCTTGGTATTTTTATAGATGAGAGTGTTCTAAGTTCAATTTTAATCTGATTCCAAATTCTTGTGATGTTTTCAGGGGGTTCGCTGTACCATTCGATACCCCGACTCCACAGATTTTGAATTAAAATCTTCATGAAAGAAGTGTTAGGTGTGTAAGATAACCCATGGGATCAAAAACTCGTGCCAATTCAGATAAAACTATTCTCTTTGTACACGTTCTGCTAATGGGCTCAACATTAAACGAAAATGAGTCGGAGGAGGGGTTCCACTGTTGTCCAAGTATTTTTACCGTTGATCCTGATTCGGAATCGAACGACATCGGATCATATTGTAAATCAGCGAGAGAAAAATTGTTCAAGAGTGCGGAATGATTACTAGTCCACTTGCGAAGTTCGAATCCTCTCTTTGCCAATAGTTTGATTAAATCTATCTGCAATCACATTGCCTGAGAAAGAGAATCAGACACCTGTTACCGCATCATCCATGTAAACCTCTTCGAGCATCTTTGCAGCGCAAGGATGCTGAAGTTGATGATCTTTTGATAATTGGAGGAGAACCCGAATGGCAAGAAACGGAGAAGAGTTGACTCCATAGGTAACTGTTTGCAGTCTGAAATCCTGAATTCTGTCAGATTTAGAAAATCGCCATAATATCAGTTGATAGTCAACGTGTTTGGTAGACACCAATATTTGCCGATACATTTGCTTAATATCAGCTGTGAATACAAACGCATGCAACTTTGTAGTAGAGCTTTCAGGCTTTACAACACAGAGGTGAGGAATAATAAGGAGTGGTAATAGATGCGCAGGGAACTACTTCCATGTTACCAGATGTTAAGTAATCCTACATAACCTCACAATATTGAGAATGTAAGGTAGAGTTTTGGAGAAGACGCCGCTCCAACGAAAAGAAACGTTTGAGGGCAATATCCCGAGATCCATTGAATTCTGGCTCAGTATCTCGAAACTATAAACACACTTCATACTGACCAGAACTGGTTCGAGTAAGTGTTGACTGAAAGTATTTTTCTGTTGAGATATTATCAGCTGTATCAGTGGAAGCTGTTGGGACTTGTTCAAGCTCCCAAAACTGTTTCACAATAGTATCGAGTGAGAGATCAAGCGATGTGACAAAGCTATTAGTTACTGGAATTATTGTGGGAAGGCTGTAATCTACCCTGCCCTTAATAACCCAACCAGATATGGTATCGAGAGACACTGATTCATTCATAGACCTTGACATTTCCTTTGAAAATCATTCCAAATATATCGGCACCTAACAACATATCTATCGGTCCAGTTATATTCAATTGAGGATCCGCTAAATCAAGTTGGAGAAACTGAGAAACTTCAGTAGTAGGTATATTTACACAAGGCATATCAAAGCAGAGCTTTGGCAGCACTATGAATTCCAATTTGAGTATGGGTCCATCTCCAGGCTTTATTATGGATTCTTCAATTTTAGAGGAGTGAGCATTTGTCCAACCAATTCCATGGATGAAGGTTGCCGAGTTCCGCTAAACGACTCCCAGCCTTTTTGCGCATCTACTTGTTATAAAATGAGATTGACTTGCACTGTCCAAAAAAACTCTGACTTTTGAAGTGCCGTTGATAAGAGAACTGTGTTGTCAACGTTCGTGAATAAATTCGTGGAGGATCTATTTGAAGGGTTAGTAGTTTGAGTTGGGGTTAGACATTGAGAGTTTAAAATTGTTTAAAATTGTTTTTTCCGTTAACCAGCTGTCGGTACGAACGGCAGCCCTCAAGTCGAAACTTGTGGGAGCCAAGTATTAACGAGGTCTTACCTTTTAAAGTGCGGTTCCTAGCACTTTCTCGGGCCATCAGATAAAAATCTGTAGTCGCTAAGGATTCGAACCTAGCCGACCAGCAGTTGTTTGCAGACATTCTCAAAGATGAAGCTAGAGTATTTGGAGGAGGTTCTAATGGAGTGATCTCTTTCTCAAAATGGAGTAAACTATGATGTTTGCCGGAGCACTTCCGAAAACGAGAGCCAGAAGTACAAAGAGTTGAGATATGCTTGGAACCAAGACAATTACACCACTTCCTATCCTTCACCAAAGAAAATCTTTCATTAGGAGCTTTAGATATGAAGGAGGGGCAATTATAAATTGCATGCTCATTATTACATAATTGGCATGAGAAATGCGAACTCTGAGAATCAACAATATATGAAGACAATATTTGCCGTCCACCACTAGTTTGAGGGATGAAATTTTTATTATTTTTAACAGGTTCAAATTAGTTTGACTGATTTGAAGCGAAAAAATTAACTGAATCTGGAGCTACACATTGTTTCTTTTGAAACTCCAGCAATTTCGAATAATAAGCTCCCTGGATTAGATCTGACCCGCATTCCAATTCAAACCGAGTAGCGGTACTACTCTCTAGTCTATCAAATAGCATTATAAACAATACCAAATCCCATTTAGCTACAGGAAATCCAAGGTTTTCTAACACTGAGACATTTTCACTGAAGGTATCCAAAAGAGTATATAAACCTTTGGGGGTGGAGAGTTTTTTGTTTGTTCAATCGAATGCCAGTGCGATGTGGCAATCAATCTCTTATTGTCATATCGAGCAACCAGAGCATTATAAGCAACTATATAATTCTGAGCTGTAATAGGAGTACATTTCGCTAGAGTCAATGGGGTATTAAGTGCTAACTAAGTAATTAAATTTCTCTACATTCGATAAAGAATCATTCCAATGTATTGAAGAGAGAAACATGTCTCTAAAGGTCTGCCAAGTTTTCAAATCACCATCGAATTTTGGTAAATCACTTTTAGGCAATTTCACATTCGGTTGCCGTGTTGGGAGAACTGAGTGATCTAAATTAATAGTCGTGTCCCGAGCATTCTCAAAGAGTTCTGTATAAATTGCTTGTACATGAAAATATTCATTTCGAAACGAAATAAAAAATTTATTTTGTGAGTCCAAGTCCCCATTGTCTTGAACGGATACAATGGAAATGATATTTGAGTGATGTTGTTCAAAGGTTTCATAAATTGTTTCCAACTGCTTAGCACGAGACTTAAAGTTATTATGGAGAGATTTCTCCGTAAGAGCTTGATCAGGAACTTTCTTTAATTCGGATATTTTTATGACTTCCGTAGCTCTTTGAGCTATATACTGTTTCAGTTTCTCATTATCTGACACAATGAAAAATATTGATGAATAAGATAGTCAAAAACAATGCACTCGTATTGAATAAATTTAAATATTTCAATCGACTTCCTAAGTACGTATCTTTCTACGCCCCTGGCTAAACAATACTTGAATAGATAACCACCAAACTCCGCGAAAACTAATTTTTTGATCAACTAAATCTAGAGAGCACTTTGAGAGAATAAAATAAATTACTTTATTGATTGCGAAATAGGTACCTACTTAGCAAGTATCAAATACCTATATAAATAAATTATAAATTTGAGAGAATCGAGAATAGTACAGAAAATCACAATTGATTATTATTTTAGGTAAATATTGAGAAAAAATTTGAAATATAATATAGATGCGATATCGAGTTGAAATTTATTTATTTCGTGTTCCGGCCAAGCGAAACACCGGCCCGAGCTGAAAGTTCAGCACCAACCGCTGCGCCAAAATGGTGCGCTTCTAGCTGTTCGCGAGGAAGGGATGCGGTAAAATTATTTCTTATCTATGATAACTGATCAACTGACGAATTTCATCAAATTATGCGTAAATCACAAAGTTTTTGCTGGAAAATTTTGGAATCCGCGTTCGAAGGACCAAATAATGTGCGAGAATAATGCAATGAATGGTATTTTTTTTATTATTGTTAGAAAACTGATAATATACGACTATTTTCGACAGAAACCAAGATTTTATTTGCTTACCGGTATTCAACTTCGTTTGGTATTCTTCTGACGGCCGTCACTTCAGCCACTTCAACAGCATCCAAGAGTTTCAACAGTTATCTCAGCGAGAAGAAAGTTACACAACACGAGAATAAGAATTTTGGGTGTTTTTTGAGAGGTTTTCCCAAGTCGGTAGGTATGCGCAAGGCCTTTCACGAAATTCTACTGGGTTCACTCGATCTGCCCTCTCATTCCATCGTACCGAGGTTTTTTCTCGGTACCGGCGTTGAAGCAAAAAAACAGGTTTCTGATATCGCGTAAATACAGGGAGAATCCAGACATAAACTATGATTGAGACACAACTATGGAAAAACTCTTCAGTATTCAATAAAATTAATTAGAGACGAATAGATATATTCAAAAAAAATAAACAATTAATCGGAAGTCCCGAACAATATAATTGCAAAAAATTTGTCAATATGATAACTGTCGTAGCAAAAACTTTGTATCGTAGACTTTCGTAAGTTTTTGTAGTCGCGTGGTCACTTCACAAACTTGTATGATAAATAACTATTATTGTTCCTAAGCATAGACTAACAAAAATAGAGAAAGGGCCACATTATGTATCCATGTATGTAACCTGAAAAGAAAAAGAAAAGGTAAAAACTAAAAGAAAGAGAGTAACTATCCAGCCTGGTAATCTGAAAAGCCATTTGACTACTATAATTCACAAATTTACTATCTACTACAACTATCAACTACAATTCTACTATCAAACTATCAACTACAGTCTAGAGTAACGAAAATTTGTATTCTACAAAAACTAAAACGAACAAAAATATTTTTTATGCAACCAAAAATTACTACAAAGTACTACAAAACAACACTCAATATATAATAACTTGTCTCCAGCAATGTGGAGCAAACAGGAAAGGGAAAATTCAGAGAGAGAAACAGGAAAAGTTAAAAAGTAAAAAGTGAAATGAATTTGAGAGATGGTGAAAAAGTTGGTGTAGATGGGAGAGAGATGGGTGATCATGAAGAAAGTAGAATGAGAGAGGAAGAACAGAGTAGTATTGTAAGTGGGCACCAGAGGCAGAGAAAAAGTAGAAGTATGGAAGATCAATTACAAATTCTGATGCAATTTATTGCAAGCAATATGGAAAAAATGGAAAGTATAATGAAGGAGAGTTTGAATACAAATTTAGAGACATTTTAAAATATAGAAGAAAATTTCAATAAAAATATTGAAATGAAATAAAATGATTGGGAAAGTGTGAAAGAAGATAATAAGAAAATATTGAAATAATTAAAAATATAGAGCTAAATATAAATATAAATATTAAGAAAAATAAAGAAAGTGTGAAAGAAAATGTCAGAGAAAATATGATGGATATGGAAATAAAATTACAGAATAAATTAGGAAATGACTCAAATGTATAGAGAATTTGAAAAAAAGATAGAACAGAAAAATAATGAATTTTACAGTAGTACAAAACAAGATATAATACACCTAAATAATTCAATTGATCATAATTGATAGTAAACAGATACAAGAAGTTAGAGTAAAATTAGAAGTCACTAGTCAGGAAATCATGGGAAAAATAATTAAAGTAAATGAGAATGTAGAAAAGAATAAAAAAGAGTCAAAGTTTCAAAGAGTCAACTGATGAATGAGAAAGGTGAGAAAAATAAAATAAAATTGAAAGACTTAGACAAAAAATAAAAGAAAAAGAAAAAACAAAGTTGAGTAAAAATTTAGAAACTAGATTTGTGAATACATGCCAGAACATTTCAATAAACAATAAATTCGAGGGTAATATTGAAAAACTACACCCTATCACATTTGTAAAAATTATGAAAAACAAAACCAGAAATATAAACAACATTGATGAACTGAAAGATATTATTAGACAGTATAAAGCATTTGTATGGTTCAATAGTAAAAAAACAATATTGATAGTTTTGAGGATTTCTAGCATTTGTTCATAAGATAATTTGGGGAAGAGTGCTCAACTCAAGGTGAAGGATAAATTACAATTTTGTAGATTTGATGAAAAAAGAAGTTTCAATTAGAACTATCATGCTATACTCAAGACAATAGCTCAAGACCTAGAACCCATAATGAAAGAGGAAGAAATTGTGAGAAACATTAGTAAATATTTTAAACAAGAGATATTTGAGTTCATAAAAATATATGAAATGAAAACCATGGATAGCTGCGGCGACTACTTACTGCGACTAGAAAGAACATTATATAATAGATGGGAGCAAAATAGGTACACTCGAAGAAGTTATCAAGGATATAGACAAAATCAAGATATAAATAGACAATATTACAATCAAAATCACAATGCTAATCAAAATTTCAATACTTTCAACAGAAACTCAGAAAATAATAATTATATGGAAAACAATCATAGAAATCTGAGTCATGGCAATAGTTATAAAAACAATAATAATAATTTAATAGGAATAATTAACAGTATGGCAACAACAAAAGTAATAAAAATAATAATAATAATAATAGGTTACCTTACCAAAATGATAAACAATATAATAGAGAAGGTAGAATAAACTCATATTTAGAGCAAACAACTGACAATAACAACGAGCAAGTAGTCTAGACTAATGAATAAATAAATACAAAACAATAACAATGACCCTCAACCATCAACTTCCACTGAACAACAACATTTTTATTAAAACTAAGCTGGAAATACCGAAATATGAACAACCAATAGAATTCATTAAACTAGATACTGTACAGGAAGAACGTTAATAACAGAACTGATAATAATAAACGGAAAAATAGGGGATAAAATAATTACATACAGGTTCAGAAGGCTCACTATTAAAGGAAACAGTAGTAAAAAACTTAAAAATCAAAAATAAATCGGGTAAAATGCCTATAGCAATATTACTAGGAGTTAATTGTAGGAAAATAGCAGAAACGAATCAGTTTATCAATTAAAGTAGAAATTGAAAATTAAAATATAAATTTGCAACTGAGTGATCAAAGAAATTGAATTTGATGAAATAATAGGAACAGATAAGTTACAAAGAATGAATACTAGAATAAATTATCATAGGAAAGGTATAGAAATGGATGGTCAATGGTTTCAATTTATGGAAGAAAAATAAATAGGGCACCTTGAGAAACATATTTTGTGTATAAGACGGATGAATGATAGTTATAATTGTGATACAAGCTGAACGTTACTGACATTGAACTCTGCAACAAAGGTTATAGTTCTCCAATTTCCGAACTTTTCAAATTCACTTCTTACAAACTTTACGAAACTAACCTCGAAACTGTGATATAAACTTTCCTCGAGTAAAAGCTTTATTAGTTAATAATTAGTTTATAATATTTAGAATAATTAATAGCAACAAACCATATACTATAGTAGTATTAGGGCATGGGAGACAGAGAACACGAAGAGCATTTCGCTCTGTGACATTCTTTTTTCAAAATTTCATTAGATGCAGTACGGACAATTGTCCGGTGGCCAGCTGGCTTGAGGTGATCAAATCAGGTCTAGAGCTAGAATCATCTATATTTTATGTTTTTTGGGTAGCTGAAAATTGTCGTTAAAAGTCCCGAGGGTACATTATCCCAAGAAACCCAAGATTTTTGGGGGTGAGGATCACGATTTTGCCATTTGTTTTTATCAAGGACCCCCCTGTCTACTTATCATTGAAAGTATGTTTGTTCGAGCCGGATGTAGGTACAAGATTTTTTTTTCAAATACTGGATATGATGAAATGCAAGTGTATTGTGAGTTGTCTATATGCCAATCTCGTCTAATGCTAGCTTGGAGTGCACACCGACCACGAGGTGGTGCTGTAGGTTTTCCGGGATTTCCTACAGCTAAAAAGTTGATACGCCACTAGAAATCAATAAGTCGCTCCGGAGCGCCACGGTAAATAAGAATAATAGCCATCCTCTACCTGCACAGGCTATGCCTTTGGGTACACTCTACAAGTGTTTATGTGGGAGTATTTTTTTTTTTTTTCATTATAAGGCATCGACTACATTGGTCATTAGCCTTTTATTTTCGATCTGTTCGGAATAGCATATGAAATACTCTTCTACACTTTTCTCATCAAACCTGTTTCATTCACTAATTGTATAGTTTTCAGGCAGTATTGCTCGTTTCTAAGGCATTGTGGCAGCATGTCAGGAAGAGAGCAGTCATTTCTAGCTCGGGTGTATACCGAACATTCTAGTAGTAAATGTGCCACAGTAAGTTGTACGTCGCAGGTATCACATATGGGGGGTCTGTTACCACACGAAAGATAGTTAGATGTGATATGAGTATGGTCAATTCTTAGTCAAGTGAGTGCAACTTGTTCTCTCTTTTGCTGTGATGGAAAGGGTAGTATTTCATCAACTTTATTTTTTATGCTTTTCAATTTATAGTTACTATCATTCCATTTTTGGTTCCATTTGTCTCTTATTTTATTTTTCAGATATGTTTTCATGTCTCCAGGTCTTATTGGGATGTCGTGCAGATAATTTTATCTAGTAGCATCACAAGCAGCAGTATCTGCGAGTTCATTGCCGGCTATTCCTATGTGCCCTGGAACCCAGAAAAAAATTATTTTTTTTCCAGAGTTTTGCAGAATGTGGACCACAGTTGAAATTATCTAAATTAGTGGATCAGTATTGAAACTATTTTGTACAGCTTGGAGTGAACTACATGAGTCAGAGAGGATCAAGTAAGTTCCTCATCCAATGTCTCGATAAATCTCAGTGCTTGGAAAATGGCATATAATTCAGCTGTGAATATCGAAGATATTGGGTTCAGTGTCCACTGGTGAGTTTCTCCCTTACAGAAAAATGCTGATCCGACTCCTTGAGAAGTTTTTGACCCGTCAGTGTATATTACTGTACAATTCTCATACTTGTTTGTAACCTCATGAAATACTTGAAAATACTGAATTCAGTTAGTATTTTCTTTCTTGAATGTATCACATTCAAAATGAAACTTCGGTGTTGCTAGTGTCCAAGGGGGTATTTCACTAAATAACGAAGGAAAAATTGGTGGTAGCTCAGAATCTAAAGTGTTCAAATCCTCCTCTATTCGTTTTCCTACTGTTTTAATTGCTGGTGTTTCATTATAAATGATTGGGTGATTGGGATGATTAGTTCGGGACCATATTTTAACTCCATAATTCAGTAAAAGTTTTCTTCTTCTGTGGGTCAATGAACTAATGCCAGCTTCACAGAAGGTTGCTTGGTTTGGGCTAGTACGGAACGCTCCTATTGCTAGTTGGAGTCCTTCTTTATGGATCTTTTCAAGTTGGTACAAGCGGCTTTTGCAAGCCGACCCATATATAATGCTTCCGTATTCTAATTTTGGCAATATCAGCGATTTATACGCCGTAAGTATGACTCTCCGATCTGCACCCCAATTTATATTAAAGATACATTTAATAATATTGAAGGCTTTCTAACATCTTCTGGATAGATCTTGTATGTGAGGTTTCCAGTAAAGTTTTTTATCAAAAGTAACTCCCAGTATTTTCATGGTACTCCGAACTTCTAGACGGATTCCGTTAATATATAGTTCTGGATCATTATGCCTCGTTCTTAAACGGCAGAAGTCAATACAATGTGTTTTTGTTGGTGAAAATCGGAAGCCAGTCGAGGTTGCTGTTGCTGTAAGTTGGTTTATGGTTGTTTGTAATCTTTCTTCGACTTCTTGCATCTCTCTACCAGAACAATAAATAGTGAGGTTGTCGACATAAAGACTCTTTCCAATGCTTTCATCTATAGTTTCCAATAGGAGGTTAATTGCAATTAGAAATAAGGTAACACTTAAAGTGGATCCTTGTGAGATTCCATTTAGAGTTATTCTATCTGAAAGTATGTTGTTAATTCTTACTGTGAAATATCTGATTATGAGGAAATTGGTTGAAAATATTGGTAGCTTTCCTTTGAGTCCCCATTGGTGTACTATTTTTAAAATATTATATCGCCAGGTGAGGTCACAGGCTTTTTCAATATCGAAAGAAACTGCTATCAAATGATCACGACGTGAAAAACTGTCTCTTATTGCGGTATCCAAAAGGATAAGCTGGTCCGTTGTGAATCTACGTTTTCTGAATCCCATTTGATAATTTGACAGGCAGTTGTTGGTTTCTAGAAACCATATCAATAGGTAGTTTATCATTTTTCCAAAAAGTTCACCTAAACAACTTGTTAACGGGTTTTTGGGGTCTTTTCCGGGTTTAGGTATGGGGATTATCAGAGATGTTTGCCATAATTCAGGATAAGTACCTTCTGACCATATTTTATTGAAAAGGTGTAAAATTTGTTGTTTCTCCTGTAAGGGAAGATTTTTAATCATGTCATAATGAATCTGGTCAGGTCCAGGTGATGAATTTTTCGTTTCCTTTAAAGCTTTTTGTAGTTCAGGTAGTGTGAAGTCTTTATTATACTCACTCTCTATATCTTCCGAGAAGTCCAGTGATTTTTCTAATTCATTTTTTTGAACTTGTAATTCTCTTTACTACTCGTTTCTTCAAAATGGTAGGCTAATGCGTTTGCAATATTAATTCCATTTCGGATTTCATCACCATTGACTATAAGTACAGGTGATGGAATTGAGATTTTTTCCCCGTTATGCTCCTGATTTTTTGCCATACCTCTGTCAATGGTGTTTCGCCATTCAGTGTAGAAACATATTTTTCCCAACATTCCTTTTTGGATTTCAATATAATGTAACGAGCTTTTATTCTAAGGCGTCTGAAGTTTATCAAATTTACAGTGTTAGGGTTTCTTTAGAATTGTGATAGAGCTCGATTTTTATCTTTAATGGCGTTGTAGGACTCGTCATTCCAACACGGTACTCTTGGCTTTCTTAGCATACCACTTGATTTTGGAATACTATGATCAGCTGCATGAATGATATAATTCGTAATTACTTTAACTGATTCATTCACTGTATGTCTCAACTGGAGTTGTTCTAGATTGTTTCGAAATTTGTCCCAGTCAGCTTTTTTCATCTGCCACCTCTCTGGAATTGGGGTTGGCATATTTCTAGTACTGCACTGTATTTGAATTGAGGTATGATCTGTAAAGCGATACTCATTCCAGTTGAAGTTGTGGGCAATTCCTGGGGAGCATAGCGATAAGTCCAGATGGCTGAAGGTGTTGGATCTAGAATTCAAGAATATTCCCTCTCCAGTATTTAGTAAAACAAGGTTGTATTCCTCTATGACTTCTTCAACTATTCTTCCTCTCTGGTCTAGGCGTTGGGATTCCCATATTGGGTTGTGCGAATTGAAATCACCCAGAAGAATGAGGTAATTGATCAACGATAGATTTCAAATCATCTATATTCCAATTGAATTCAGGTGAATATATGTTGCATATTGTTATTTTGATCGGGTACATAATTTGTACTGCTATGACTTGTAGTCTCAATTGAACTGGAATTAGTGTAGAAGGTATATTTTCCTTGATAAGAATGGCAACTCCGCCTCTGGCTCTCATCTCTGGAATAACATCCCTTCTATATATATTAAAACCTATCAGAGAAAAATTCTCTTCTGGTCTGAAATGGGTTTCTTGTAGACATATAAAGAAAGGGTATATTTTTGATAAAAGCAACTTAAGTTGGAAAAAGTTATGAACACATCCATTGCAGTTCCATTGTAGAATATTATTGTCTATTTGATTCATAATGGTGTTTTCTTTTTTAAATTTATATGAATCTAAAATTAAATCAAAAATATAAAAAAACAAATAAATAAATAAATAAATATCACCGATGGATTCATATCACAGATTGGTTATCACATTGATAAACCTGGCTCGGTCACAGGTTTCCTTGGCTTTCCCTTCGGCCATCCTTTTTTCTTCTCTTTTGAGAAGATAGGGATGATATAGATGCAGTATCAGATGATACTTCTGGACTTGGGGTTCGGTCAAGGATTTTCCGCTTCACTTGACTACTCTTTGGTTCTCCTCTATTGAGGCGGGGGACTGTCGGCATATTGAATGACAGCGTTGATATTTCTGTCGCTACTGCATCTTTAATTATCAATGTTAAATTGGGTAAGAATTCTCTTACAAGGTCGGTAATATTCAGTGGGTTTGCATTATTGGCAGCTACTCTGGCGAAAGATAATCCCGGTGTTGGTGTTGGGAGTATTACTTTCTTCTTTGTTTTCGCATATGTCAGATTTTCTTTGGTTTTAATTTCTTGAATGGTAACTTCTTTCTTGTAGATGGGACAGTCTCTACTACGCGCATTATGGTTTCCTTTGCAATTTACACATTCAATTGGTTTGTCACATGGCGATCCTTCAAGCATTACGTGCATGTAATGCATTTCCACGTACACAAACTTGACTATTTTCACATCTCTAGGATGTATGTCCAAACTGTTGGCATCTGAAACACCTAAGTGGGGCTGGTATATACAAGCGAACTGGTAGAGAATAGAAAGCTACTTTAATTCTTTTTGGAATACTTGGCCTGTTGAATGTTAATATATGATTTGGTGTATTTCTCCATTTTTACGAGTTGTGATGCGTTCAACATTAATAACACCTTGTGAACTCTATTCCTGGCAAGTTTCTTCAGTATCACAATTCAACAGATCATGACAAAAAACGACTCCTTTACAATGATTGAGGGTTTTGTGTATCTCGACCTCCACTGGCATATCACATAATCGTTTG
Source organism: Chrysolina haemoptera (assembly GCA_958298965.1). NCBI lineage: Eukaryota > Metazoa > Arthropoda > Insecta > Coleoptera > Chrysomelidae > Chrysolina > Chrysolina haemoptera. Next base: position 22,451,514 of record OY282584.1, on the reverse strand, counting down.
ATTCCCATCAATCGTTTCGACTGGGCTGGTGATTTCGTTTCAATAATCAATCCTTCTTTAGTTTTCTTCAAGTTCGATACTTCTCCTATTAGACCATAAATTCCCTTAGATATTAGAAATGGGCTGACTTTTGAAAAGTCTCCTTCATTTCTTTTTACTACTAAGAACCGAGGTACTGCTACCGTTGTCTCTTGGTTCGTATTTGGTTCGGTAGTGTTTTGTGTGTCACTACCATCCACATCCTTGTTTATAGAGGTAAGAACCTCTATGGAATTTTGGGAAGAGGTTGTGTCCATTTAAATCCCACGAGTAGGGCAGCATAGAGGTCGACCATGGCAGTGCTTCCTTACCACAGCGACTAACTACGTGTAGCCATTCGTCTCTCGGCACGGTATCTTCCACCTTAGGTTCCGGATTTTTACAGGTTTACTCCTGTTGAGATGTCCTTAGCTTCACTACTCATCTTCGACCTTACCGGCGAGGGTGGCCCTCAGGAGTATAAAACTCCCACCGGCGTTGCTCTCAGATTCGTCGTAGCTACTGAGCCCTTCCACCGCGTCAAGGTCCCACCACTCCTTGGAGAGAAGTATTATTATTATTAACTGAAAGTAAATAGAATGCTCAATCGTTACTACCAGCATTCTCGAAAGTACAAATTGGACTTTTTTAAACAATCTAGTCAACCAAAAGACGAACTCGTTCAGTGCAAGCCTATAACGTAAGCAGTTAAATAGGTAAACCATTGATATACAATAAATTTAAAAAAAACTGACGTCATAAGTCACGACAGTACATTATTCCAAGGTTCTTTGGGTCGAGGATCACGAATTTAGCATTCCTTTTTTATCCAGAACCCCCCATCTAATTATTATTAACATTGCTTTTTCGATATTCCCATCATTCTGTAAAGTGCAAATGGGACTTTTTTGAACTATGTAAAAGACGAACTCGTTCATTGCAAGCCTGTGACACAAGCATTTCAAAAAGCAATAGATAAACATTTCATTGTTGTTGTCTTTGGCACACTAGATAGTTTGAAAAAGTCCTATTTGTACTCTCCAGAATGCTGGGAATATTGATAGAGCATTTTATTCACTTGAAATTTTCAATAATAATTAGACAGGAGGGTTCTGGACAAAAACTAAAGGTAAATTCCTGATCCTCGGCCCCAAGAACCTTGGAATAATGTATCCTACTGAATTTTAACAGTTTTTTTCGAACAATTCATTGTTTATCGATTGTTTATTTTACTGCTTACGTTATAGGATTGTATTGAACGAGCTCGTTTTTGGGCTGACTAGATTGTTTGAAAAAGTCCGATTTGTACTTTCCAATCAAATTGTTAATAATAATCAGACAGGGTGGTCCTGGATAAAAACAATTGGCTAAATCGTCAGTTTTTTTTTAACAATTCATTGTTTATTGATTTTTCATTGAATTTCTTACGATACAGGCTTGTGATGAACGAGTTCGTCTTTGGGCTGACTAGATATAGTTTGAAAACGATAAAAACGAATGGTAAAACCGTAATCCATACCTCCAAAATTTGGAATAATGTACCCTCGTTACTTTTAACGCCAATTTTACTTGAAACAATATTGTTTTCATTATTTTTCTCAGTAATAATTGACATTGGCGGTTTGATTCTTCGGAATTAAGGTTCCGGCGATTGTAAAGTACGAAAAAAAATTTGGTGGACATCTCCGGGTGACGGGTGAAAAACCAGGCCAATTGTTAACTTAAAATTGTTAATAATAATTGATTGATAGGTTTTTGAGCAAAATAATTAACATATTCGTATTAATTCAGTAACCCAAAAACATAAAATACAGATGATTCAAGCTCTGGACCTAATTTGATCACGTCAAGCCAGTTGACTGCCGGACTAGAAGTTTCTATTTCAAAGTCATAGCCTCGCGGATAAGGTAGTCAAAAACTTCTTCGTCGACAGTACCATCCGCGATGTGTTCACTCACAAAACTGACTTTATAGTCAAAGCGAAGTTAATTAACGTTCATAATAATATGGTCTCATTGAATTGTCGAAATACAAAGTACTCCCGATAAAATTATGAAGAAAATAATAGTTGGCTATTGATCACGGTTTTGTAATATTACCTATGATGTTCAGTATATCCGCACTTCTATCATGACATGCTGTGCATTCCTGAAGAACGTTTCCATCTCCGGTTAATTTTTTTTGACCATAGAGGAATATTTTAGAGCAACCACGAAAGAAATATATTTGTGCTTGAATCCAAGAAATCGTACCACGTACTACGTGCAATGAATATAATTTGAATGATATCTGCAATAAATCTTGAACCGAATCGATACCAGCCACAGGGTAAGAAATTCAAAATCACATGAGGGCGTGAGAGCAGCGTTGTCCCCGTGGAATATTAAATGGGCTCCTGTTGTTTCGACCCTTTTCAGACCTTGTTTTAATTAACTTTTTCGGGCGTTAATCTCTAGCTATCCCCGATACTATAATAAAGGTGAGAGTCTCCACGGGTTTCACCGGAGGTTTATTTGTATTCGAGAATTAATGTTTGGTGAGACTTATACTACAGTTGTTAAAAACCAAAATAGTCCCCTGCCTCTAACAGATGTAGTATTTTGTACCAAAAAAACCAAAATCCTTGCTCCAGGGGGTCGGAAAAGGAGTGAGAACTGCTCCTAAACAGTGAAGAATGTGAATGAGAAGTCTCAATGCCTCTTTCAGTTCACTTCAAAAGTGCGGCATGTTGAATCGAAGAGTTACGACCTGGCCCGTAGCTAGGAGGGGGGGGGGGGCTATTACGTACGGTGCTGCTTGTAATTCTTGAGTTCTTGAGCTGGAATTATGTATATTTTATGTTTTTTGGGTAGCTGATCTCGATATTCGAGTTTATATAACTTATACAGTTGATGGTCAATTGTTGTTAGCAATTTAATCTTATGAAATGGTCCGTTTGGGGCTACAATCCAGCTCGAGATCATCAAGAAAAACTCAACTTGTAATTGTGATCGTCCTGCTCTCAACTTGTACAAGTACAGAATTCATGACTTCCTGAATAATTCAACAATTAAAGTGTTTGAACAAAAACTGAGACACAGAACCATGCAGGTATATTCTCTATAAGTTTTCGAGGTCGCTGAATATGAACTTTGAGATACTTTGGCCTGAAAAGTTGACAGTCAATTGTTAGATCAAACTGAATATCTGTCATTATGCCTGTCTGTCAATCTGTCTGTCTCCCACCTTCTGTCTCCCATCTTCTGTCTTCTATCTCCTATCTTTTTTCTCCCATCTCCTATCTTCTATCTTCTGTCTTCTATCTTCTGTCTTCTATCTTCTGTCTTATGTCTTCTCTCTGTCTCTGTCAATCTGTTTGTCCGTCTGTCACTCTGTGTCAATAACTCGCTTAACGAAAACACCCTGTATTGAATTACATGTGTTGCTACACACCTGGTGTAACCAACATTTTTTTTGTAAATAATCACCGCCATCTTTTTTTTTTTCTCATACAAATCCACCATCTTTTTTTTCTTTTCTCAAACAATCTATTATTATTATTATTATTAACGTCTCCCATCTTCTGTCTCCCATCTGCTATCTTCTATCTTCTATCTTCTGTCTCCCATCTCCTATCTTCTATCTTCTGTCTTCTATCTTCTGTCTTATGTCTTCTCTCTATCTCTGTCAATCTGTCTGTCCGTCTGTCTGTCAATAACACGCTTAACGAAAACACCCTTTATACTACTTTTTTCTCTTGAATTACATGTGTTGCTACACACCTGGTATAACTAACATTTTTTGGTAAATAATTACCGCCATCTCTTTTTTTCTCATACGAATCCACCATCTTTTTTTTTTTTCCTAAACTATCTATTATTATTATTATCATCACACACACAGTCAAAATCTGTGAATTAATTCATTATCGGTAACCGGTCTGTCTGTAATCTCTGCTAGTGTGTGAACACATCGATAACCAGTCTGTCGAGGCAGAAGGAAGGTAGTCCCTCTACTGCACAGCTCTTAGAATAGTTATTTATGATACAAGTGTTAAAAGTGGCATTTTATTTTGTGAGTGGGGAATATTGCGAAACGAGCGTTAGCGAGTGGAGCAACCCCACGAGCAAAATAAAATCACTTTTAACAAATGTATCATACAAAATTTTTTGTTCAACAGTTACTGCTAGTAAGAAAAAAACAAAAAAAAAATAAGATCCATAAGGATTCGAACACACGATCTTTGGATTACAAGGCTGACTGACAGATACTTCAAATATAATAAACCCCAACGCACTTTATTTATGAATGTCATTATTTGTCAGTGATGAAGGACATTCTACAGTTGGACTAAATACTACTTCGTTTGTAACTTCAAAAGTAATTAGTATTATCAATTGCGCAAACGACCAAATACATGTGTGAACTTTTATAAACGATTCCTCTTGAGTAGGTGTTCTGATTATAATATCTGATTGAAGTGTTTCTATTAGAGAGATCTATATTACTGAGTATCCATCATCTCATCTGTCATTTTACTTTTAACACTAGTGTTAAAAGTGATTTTGTGAAAACGTCAGTTTTTAGTTCATGTGTCAATGAATTAAAAACGTCATTTTTAATGTCAGTTGTACAAAAAATAAATTATCGACACTTCATTCAAATAGGCACATAACATTACTTATGAGAAAATCACTCGATAGCAATCCGAAATGTATAAGCTATCTAAATGTCCAATAATTCAAATCACTAACAAAAAAAAAGTAAAATAACGTTTCTTAAAAAAAAAAAGTTGCAATTGGCAGGAGCTGCACCGGGACCTTCGAATTACAAGCCCAAGACGCATGCAAGTATAGGTTCCTTTTAGACAAACGCAGTAGGGATGCGTTTTAAAAAAGGTTCATTAAGTGGGTAGGAGGAAAAATCATATGTATAACATGGGAGTAAAGTGCCTTTTTCTCCCTTGGATGTAAACTACATCCTGCAGGAGGAAAAGTGGCACTTTTCTCCCTAGGAATACAAATAGCTATCTCTTCAAAATGATACATTTAACGTGTTGTTTATTATGCGGGAAATAATTCAAATCTGATGTGTTTATTAACAATTTGAGTCGAATCCTGCACATCCAAATGGTAGGGATATTGAATACATGACTCGATAAATATAACTGACCCTCAAGTTGCTATAATTTTCGAACTACAAACAAATAATAATAATAGTAATCGAATTTATTGATAGGTAAAAAATAACAATAAAATTCATAATAATTAGAAAGTCATCAGTCCTTTCAAATGGCGGGATTCAATTTCTGACTGAGTCACAAGTGACTCAGCCAGATCTTGCTCTTCCATCCAACTAAAAAAAGAAAAAAAATGTTTAAACACTCATAAATAAAGCATATGTACACAGAATAAATCACCCTTTAAATTCACAATATAAATAGATATATGTATATAAGAAGGGGAGCAGAAGTATTTGCTGACTTGTTAGAAACAAAGCTCGGAAACTATTTGGGATAGCAGCAAAACGCAAGTGTACTCTTATAACATTATATTTCCAATATTTCGACAATGAATATTGTCATCATCAGGGAGCTACAAATTTTTTTAATGATTAATATAAATGAAAAAGTGAAAAGCCAAAAACAGTACTTACAATGTCATTGAGATTGGTCGTTTTTAGATGTTGTGAGAAATGAACAAGACAACATTACAAGCATGTAACACATGGAGCAACAATAAAAGTTAATATTAATATGTTTAAAAGAAAACTACACCGGTTTTTCGGTAAACCGGTTTTTCGGTAAACCGGTGTAGATTGTGAAATCGCCTAAATAAATGAATTAACCCAACTATTATTATGTAGAAGATAATTTCTAATCGAATCGTTTCAATATCGAATATTTCAAAGTCAAATATGGGTACTTTTGGCGCGGTCAAGCTTGGTTCTATCGCGAACTATATAAAATGAGACGATTTCCGCTAGAGAGAGGGGACTGACTGACAAGAAGGTAAAGTGAAAGAGTTCAAGCTGTGACTTTGAATATAGTGTCTCAAGGCAGTCATCAAATTAGCAGATTTTTGTGTAATGGCCTCATGTCACTTCTAAGGTAACTAATTGATTTTTCATAAGCATTTGTTTAAATTAAACTCTGCTCGACCTCAAAATAAATATCAAATTTGAGAAACTGATATCCATTTTTAATAACAGGCCATTCCGTGCCGGCGCAAGATTACCTGCCCAGTATAACCACAATATCATCTTCCGAAAGTCGTCACAAGTTTGATGTGCCGTCATCAACCGGTGTTACCTAGTCCCGCAGTTATTTAGATAGTACTGAACAACAGAATAACAGAACCATCTTCGTCCGTTATGTACCATGGTTATGCAACCCGTTGAGGTAGGCCCTCAGAAGTGTTACCTAGTCTCATAGGCATTCAGATAGTACCGAACCATCCCCATCCGTCATATGTATCATGGTTATGCAACCCGTTGAGGTAGGCCTTTAGAGCGACTTACCATCAAGAGGAAATTCTAGTTTGATGTGGTTACTAGTAATTTAACCATTCTTGAGTGAGTACCTATTTTCCATGATTCTTCCATTGGAAAAGATTCTGGCGATACAAAGAACATTTGGTGTTTTATTTACCTATTTATTCGTTGAGTAACATGCATAATTATTATCATAATACTACTAGTATTACTTATATCATAAGGTCCCTGTGAAGGATCTACAGCTGTGGATCTTACAAGACCCTTTTCTGAAACATTTAACTTGGCATAGGTAACTTAACATGTTTTTTTGATTATATGAGGTAATCTTCCTCCCGTACTTATTTCTCGCTAAGTAGGTGTTTATTATTTTGTGTACTTTACGTATCGTCATACGGTAGCTTTATTTAATAACAGTTTAGGTATGCCCAAAGTAACTATCGAAAATAGTTTGTTATAATTATTATTATCTGAATAGAATTAGTTATCTTGCTATCACGGTCAGACTTATAGTTAGTTATATATTTATATCAATTCAAAACTACGTACACCGTCCTCACTATCCTTTTTTTATAATTATAGAAGTATTACATAATTTTGCATAAGTTATTATTTAGTTATATATTTGTATCGTGTCCAAATCAATACTATTTACATGCCCCTAATTACCCTAATTAATCATTTTAGGAATGTTATACTATAAAAAAAAATAATAATATTTTATACATTAAATTTTACACTTCATATTTTGTAACTTGTCTATTTTGTTTGAGTTCCCCCTTCCCGTTGGATTCCCGACTGGCGCCCGCAGCTTACTTTAAATACACTTATCATTATATAACAACTAGTGACAAAAATTTTCATCTTGTGATTTTTATAAGAATCAATATTTAGAGAGCTAACAAAATTTAACAATTACCGACTCACGACGTGACTATACCGACTGAGCTTATAGCCGTGGCCTGTGTTACGTAAGATCTAGTTATCGTTTTAAGACCTTTCTACAAAAAAGGGCACACACCACATCAGCATAGTTCGCATGTGACAGAACGATAGCTTCACAGAGAATTTTTTTTGTTTTCAAATTCAGAAACTCGGTTGGAATATATTGCTTTGAGATTGGAATATCCACGCTTTAGCATCAGCGAGGTATGGGAGGTGAATTTGAGTGAGTAATCAATTATCAAGCCCAGGTGTTTTGTTTGATCAACACAAGGTAGGAGCGAATTTTCGAGAAATATTTGAACTTTATTCAAACTACGCTTCCTGGTGACGATATGACCAAATAGCATTACAAAAGATTTGGCTGTATTCACTGAGAGGCAATAGTTCTTCGAAAGTTCGACAAGGGAATTGAGATCTTCATTGATAAGTTGACAGGCTTCGTACAGATGTTTTTCTTCAAATTCCGTATAAATATGTGGGTCGTCAGCATAACTATGTATATTGGTGTAGCGGAAGCAGAGAGGAAACTGTGAGATATAAATGACAAATAATAAAGGTCCCAAAATTGAGCCTTGTGGTAGATCATTCAGTATTTCTAGAAAATTTGATTTATTTCCATTCAGGGATGTGCATTGAAGACTACCTAGCAAATAATTCCTTAATATTGCAACAGCTTTAATGGAGAAACCAAGATATGTCAATAAATTCAATAGTAGTTCATAGCTGATTCTGTCGAATGCTTTGGAATGATAAAATTAAAATAATGGTTAATTGACCATGTCTTTGACCACGATACTCTTCCACGTTATTTCAAAAACCCAATTTCGATCTGGAAACTGGAAAAAACTTGATTATCAGTTTCGCGAGGTGAAATTTTCTCAAAAAAATCTTAGATATATGAATGATTATTTCCAGCGTAACATTTTCCGTTCTTTCGAATGGCTGCACTATATTTTAGAAAAAAGTAACCCTTTACGAATAAAAAGGCGTTTAAAAGTTCAGAGGGTAGTTTCACTGCCTTTCTGGCATTCCTCAGCAAGAATTTTTCTTCTTTGATTTTTCTATTATATGTCTCAAAATCTACTGGTAGTATTTGGTCCCGATTAGAGGAAAAAACCTCTAACGACTGGACTATTAACGAATACGCAAAGGAAAGTGTGGCTTTACTTTACTCGATCAATTGTTTAATTCAGTTAACGGTTAGCAAAAAGTTAGTCCACAAAATAAACATTATCAAACCACTAAAATTGTTATAATACTCGATTCGTGACTACTAATACCTACAGATATATTCAATGATAAATAGTCAACTATTTTGATTGAATCTAAATAACTTTATTTTATAATAATATATCGAGAAATAATTTTGGCGTTAATAATCTGATGAAAGCCCGAGAGCAAAGCTCGAGGGTACTGCTCATGTGACAATTTATTTATCCGTTTCTTTTCGAGCGTCAAACGCAAACGTCAAACCTTCTGTATTTTCGAGGAGTTTTCTATTCCAAAATCGTTGAATATTCCAGTAGTTCTTCGCTTAATCTCTTCGAATTTTCCAGAAACTTTCTTTGTAGATTTTTCGAATCTTGTTCGAAGTTTCTTTTTAAGCTCATCGAATTTTCTGGAAGTTTATCATGAAGTTTTGAACTATTTTAATTTTCTAGCATTTTATCTTCCGGGCACTATAAGTTTTTTGAAGTTCCTCTTTCAGACTCACCGAATTTTGTTGAAGTTACCACAATGATTTTTTATTTCCGTCATTTATTATTATCGTACTCAAATCAATTCCAAAGACTTCAAACAAAAATGTTTCGTGGTCTTCTCCTTCTGGGAGTATTTTCTGGAGTGTTGCCATTTTACCCATTCCGTCTCCTCTGTCTATAGGTATAAACTTTTCATTACAAGCTCAATAGGTATCTATGAGTTGATGAGTTGATGAGCTTAAATCTAATTGGTCCATTGCGTTTGCTTAGTTGTAGTTTCTACGGTTCTATTTCTGGATTTCCAGTGAAATCCTAAAAGAGAACTGAGTAGCTGTCAAGATATCAAAATCTCTCTTGAGAATGCCGAGCACTCGTGTTGGTGAAACGAGAATATCTCGTAATGAATGTCAACCCAAAATCCCGGAAAATCATTAGGTTGATTGTTTCCATCTTTCGAAAAAGTGAGATTCGCTGAAGACTGCATTGAATATATTTGAAAAAATCAAAAGGGTGGGCCACAGAATTACATAATTTGGTAATTCGAATCACTTGGCATGGATTTTTCTTTGGGTGTTTAGAACAGGCGGAACAGTGCATATTGTACGTTCCTTTCACGATATGTTTACAAATTCAGTTTAATCCAGTACGATTGGGTTTTGAGACGAGGATCGATTGTAGCACCACCAAACTTGGTGTGCTAGTAGCCGGAACCATGATAAATACGAAAAAAAATTGTTTACCAAAATTCCAAAGTGGAACTTTTTTTTCCTTCAAAAATAAATAAATAAATTTTTGCTGTAATCTTGAAAAGTATATGATTTATCAAAAAATAACTCAACAAGGTGAAAGACAATTATCCACAAAAATTATTACTAGAAATTTCGTATGAAATGAGCTCGTTTTCTCAGAAAACGTGATTGAACTCCGACATCAATTTTCAGGTTCACCCTTACCTGCCGCTGAAAATTCTGGAGGAGCCGAATATTTGATTGGTCATAACTCTGCTAAAACTGATTGGAGAAGAAAAAGGAAAAGTTCATATCGTTTTTGAATACTCCATCTCATGCAAACATAATATGGGAGTATTTGTGTACCTAAAATGTGTTTTGTCGCACTTCACGGAGATGTTTGCGGATGATCCGAAATATAGTAAATATGGAATTATAATACTGAAGCAGCCACCCATACCCTCTTTGGACTATATGCCACAATTTTAAAGTAGTGTGACAAGTCCTACTTATACACGCCAAAATAAAACCTTTAATTTACTCCTGCATCATTTTCAACTCACCCATAAAACCGGCATTTCCTTCAGTAAATTTTGAAAATAATCGCTTATTCATATCCTGCATATATGTTTAATAACACTATTGTGTAGTGCAAACCTCGAGCTTGAAATCACATACTTCATTCTTCATGTAGGATGTGTATGAGAGATTATTCTCAACATTTACTGAAGAAATTATCGGAATTATGGGCGAGTTGAAAACTGAGGCAGGAGTGAAACCCAGTTTTTTCTTTGGCATATCTAAGTGAGACGTACTCACTGGTCTAAAATCGTTGCAAATGATCCAAAGAGGGTACTGATTCCTGCTTCAGTATAACTATTTCATATCAACTAAAATATAGTAGAAGGTTTATGTGAAGTGGGACAAAACACATTTTGGGAACTCAGATACTCACATGTTATATTTGTATGAGGAAGTGCAAGTCTTCAGGAACGATATACACTTTTTCTTTTCCTTCTACTATAATTTTTAGCAAAGTTATGACAAATCTAATTTTCGGACCCTGCCGGAAATTGCAGTGGCGGGTTAAGGCAAGCTTGAAATTTTATATCAAAATTCAATTAGGTTTTCTGATAAAACGAGTCCATTTTGTGAAAAATTGCTAGGTATATTTCTTGTGGAGAATTGAATTATCTGTCGCCTTGTTGAATATATTTTTCTAAATATTTTTTTTTCTAACAATATGATGTCAAAAAGTCATGTGCCGAATTTCAAAGTGCTACGATTCATTCTTCACTTGTGGCTTACATTTGTCTGTGGTTACTGTACTAGTTACTGGGAGGTTGATTTGTGAGAATATCGGACGAAACAGCGAATGAAAACTTCATAGACAGCGTCGAGGTGACAAATAATAAACAGTAGTGAATAAATTAAGCATAGTCGCCTCAACTAACCCACCATCTAGTCCAGAAATTTGTCGTAGCGTTTACTAATATTTCTCATTACATTCCTTAGTTGTTGTAAATCAATATCTGCACATGCATGTCAAATCCAAGCACCTAGTGAGATCTGGTAATAATCTGTATTGAACAAATACATTCAATTGTTAATTAATTGAAAGTTCGTATATGGCATCCCACAAATTGGTATTTCCCGATAAAAGTTCTATCATTAAAAAAAGAGTAATAATTTGATCGTATATAGTAGTGTTTGGCGATAATTTTGTGAAGACACTACCCCATTTGAAGTTAAAGTGTCTACGTCGCTAAACAATGCATAATGTTGAAAGTTATATTTTTTCAATATTTTCCATGTAAACAAAAGCAAAATTCCAAACTTGTTGCCTCGTGGCCTTCCTGCAAAGTGCATAGCTTTGAAAGGTTTGATGCTACCGAATAACTTTTTTACCAATGGAAATATTATTATGAAATCTGATTACATCTATTTGAAGAGGCATAGCAAGTCATTAAAAAAAAAAAATTAAAATTCTCCGATTGCGACTAATAAAAATCATCAATGAAAAAATAGGAAAGAGAAACAATCACTTGAAATTTTGTCACAAAGTACATCTATTCATTATTTCAAAAATGAGTCTAAACGAATCTGATATGACTCTTTCAATCCGAATGTGTACTCAGTTCTCTATCTTCGGATCGGATCGGATGAAATTTACAAAACTGTAAAATAATTTTGTGTCCAAAAAACTAAAATTATTTTGAGTTCCTCTCAAATAAACTTAATAGTACTTACATGTATAAATGACTCTACAATTCCATATCACTTCAACATTTGTCACAGACCGTTCATATACGGCCAGGACTGGTTTCGAATAATCCTTTTTTCTCCTACCCCTATAGAAAGTACACACTTTCCTCCCTCAAATCAGGGAGGAAACTCATACTTTACTTTTTCTCCCGAAGGCACTTAATATTGCCTATGAGCTTCGCGTCGGACAGTAAACTACATCCTGCGCGACGAAAAGTGGCACTTTCCTCCCTAGTAATACAAATAGCTATTTTTTACTGTGACTCTATTTCCCGTTCACTCTAATGATTTATATTTCAAACTTCGAAGCGCACCGAAATAATCTGCAAAAGTGATTAAATTATTGGGTTTTCCTTCGGAAGGAAATTCGAGTCTATTTCGTATATGTTTTATCTCTAACGTATGAACGTAAACTCATTTGATCGAATTGATTCAGTGCGGTTGCCGATGGCTCAAACTCTGAACGAAGCGGAATATCTGCATATTCGATCTAAGTTCATTAAAATCATAAATATGATTCGATACACGAATGAAACCAGAAGTGGGATGACATCTGACCTGAATAATACCCGAGCCATTCTGATTCAAGCAGATAGATGAATAGTTTATTCATCTAGTCATAACATTACAATATTGGATGAGTCAAAGAATGAAAAAAGGTATCATGACCTACCAGAACTGCTCATTGCCATAATCCTATAAAATAGGAATAATTGGCTTGAAAATCCATCAAAAAATGATTACTTTCTTGGCTATTACCGCGACGAACACTGAATTACATTTAATGAATTTCCGTGCAGAGTTCCTACAGGGATATCTTCAGACAATAACTAATGTCCTCAACAAAACATCACTGAACTAGTGCAGTGTATAAGGAAGAATAATAATAATTATCTTTGATAATAATAATGATCATAAATTCCAAGGCCTTGGTGAGTTGTGACATTACTTTCCTGAGCAGAAACGGGATCCCCATGGATGGGGGATCAAATGCAAGGTAGTGGGGCCGAAAAAAAAAATTGCCATCACATGACGACTGTAATGTACAAGGATGCTTTGAGTGGAGAGATGAATCAAGCGATGTTCTTCTGCATCACTATGAGATCAGTGAACCCGTTCGAAGAGAATACATGGGGAAAATGCATGCTCTGTGGTGCGTGAGTGACACCCAGAGCTTGTCGCCTTTTCCCCCCAAAACCTCAGGATCAAGTATCTCATATTTGGAGACATGGCTACGTCAAAGCTCCTCCTCAGCCGGTTAACGGAGTGGCATAAGTGGTAGATATGCCACGTATTGTTCCGATTGTGGAAAGGCTCACATCATACCACCAATGACCTACGTAACGGCCAATAGGCCCTTCACACCCGCATCGCGGCGAGTACCTGCTAAATTGAGACGAGCTCATACCACACATTGAATCAAGGCCTACTGTTCACCATCAAACCAACCATCACTATATTGATAGGATACGAATGCTGGTGGCAGCAAACACCTTTTTGCTCATTTCAAAAGCCTCCACGTGGAAATGATATCCAGCTCGTAGTCCAAAGTATCCTATATCATCTACTCTACTTCTTTGGAGTAATGAGTTGGAATCAAGAGGAGCTGCGACAACTCGACGTTAAATGTCGCAAAATGATGCTTCTAAATAGATACTAAATCGTCCGTTTAACAGTTGTACTTTCCCAGACAACGGGGAGGCCATGGACTTTTGAGTTTGGAGTACCTACATAACAGGATGGCATTATCCCCCTTCGCCTCACGAGTACCCTGTCAAGAATCAATTAACCTGTATTTCAATTGATTAAACACAACCTAGAGATTACAATGAGATTAAAAAATGTTGGTTGTTTATCAATCATCAAAAATCATTTCTGATACATATCTTCTGACAATTTCAACAAGTAAACATAAGTTATTTCTTAACTCGCACTGTTTCTTTCACATCCCTAAATTCGGCTGCACTGAACCGATCATCGTTTTTAATAAACCCCATCACCATGCAAATGTCGATGCTATACGATACGATACGATGCTATACGATACGATACTTCCAAGAACTTTCTGACTGCATTTTTTGTTAGTAATAATTGAATAGACATAATCTTTCATTTCAAAACAAACAACAAATAACCACATCTCAAATGTCAACAATATTTGATATGAGTTCTGCGTTATGAAACACAAGACCAATCAGATTACGTTTTGATTGCCATTTGAGTTTGTTAATTTGCACTAACTTTCAAACTCATATTTCAATTATAAATCTTCAAAAATGTCAATTTTTAATAGGTTCTGATGTCAACCTATTATTTAACAATGATACATAAATACATGTTTAATGAAAACACCGAATTACTTTGCCCTAGTATTAAGCTCTGTTAGCCCCCATGACCGATTCCATTACTGTGGATATATATGTTTCATTTTAGTCATAGCTGATTACTCTCACTGATTGCTTTCTACCTTCTGAATAAGAATTGAACCAATAATTGAGTTTTTCCTCATTCCTTATATCTGTAATTTAACCAATAATATGTCCCCTTCAATGCAGTCGAAAGCATGAAAGCTCAACTCATATCACAAAAAATCCCAGTCCAGGGCTTTCAATGCCTCTCTATGAAATTCGCGAAAGGCGTTCCCGCTAGGTGGCGCTGAAATTTTGGGCGCAAAACATTATAATGGTGATCAACTACTAAATTCCATAAGAGACCAAATTTGAATAAAGTATTCGAGATGTCGACATTGCCATGTCTCACACAACTCTTTGTTATTGAATGGAAAATAATGTAAAAAACTTTGTCTTTGGTACTATTGATAGTACATTCAGCATTGCAGCACTGAGCAATTACGCTTAGTAATGGAACTTTAGACTTCTGCCGACATTTCGAATTGACTTATTCTGAAACTATGAATACGAAAGAATATCAGTAAACTCAATTTATTATCCAAAAATCGATTAATAATGAGAAAACAGTTGAAATAGATACATTACCGCTTATAAAGACCTGATCTACATTGTATCAGTTCAACCCAATAATTATAATTACGCAGGCCACTTACAGACTGGTTTCACGGGCTGATACCACAGCTTTGGAAGAGAAAGCGGTAAGAAGGGTTTGACTTAGCTCTCAATGAATCATGGATGTGAAGAAGAAACACTTTTAGTGCTAGCATGAATCGCTGCGGAACAGCAGCATTCATAAGTAGAGTATCGGATTGAAGTCCATCAACCACGCAAAGATACAAGAAACAATGGCTTCTTCAAATTTGGCAGAATACCTTCATTTCAAAACTTCAAGATTTTAGCGTGTACAAATAGTATCAGTTTGTTTTTCACATCGTTAAAATATTGAAAAGCTGAATAATTATACTCTTTGCGGAACATCAGCATTCATAAGTAGAGTGTCGCATTGAACTCCATCAACCACCTAGGTACAAGTAACAATGGCTTCTTCAAATTTGGCGGAATACCTTCATATCGAAACTTCAAGATTTTAGCGTGTACAAATAGTGTCACTTTGTATATATAAAAAAAATCCGAGACTCGAGATACATTTAAATATTTAATCAAGTCTCAATTCAATTTCAGATCCGTACGTTAAGGTTTGGCTGCAGTTCGGCGACAAACGCATAGAGAAACGCAAAACGGCGATATTCAAGTGTACCCTCAATCCTGTTTTCAACGACACATTCTCCTTCAACGTTCCGTGGGAGAAAATCAGGGAATGTTCGCTGGATGTGATGGTGATGGACTTTGACAACATCGGGAGAAATGAACTCATAGGAAGGATCCTTCTTGCTGGTAAGTAAACTTTTTTTTTGGAAAAATTGAATATTGTTTCCAAAATATTTTCTCTTCTCAACGAGAAAACCATAAGCGATCAATAAACAATAAATGAATTGAAATCGAATTAAATAATTAGATATAAATACACATACGTTTAGAAACTTCTCTAGAGAATTTAGCCATATTGTCATATTGAAATAATTCAGTTCGATTTTAGTAAGGCTGCATATACCCTACCTGACTGTACTAAATGTTGAAGTACTCAACGTCGAATCTTACATCTCTGGAGAAAACTAGTTCTATACGTTTTTCATCTTCGTACTCAACGACAAATTTCTGTTTTCCGACCCACAGAATGCATACATCATCGTTTAAATTTCCTGAAACATATGAGCCGTAGAAACAACCTGAGAGGAAATTGCTAGAATTTTATCACATCATGTTATTCAACGTGAACACGTCATTTTCGTCAAAATGATTTTTCACTGTCAAGTGTATTTTATGTGTAGTCAATTGCAACAGAGGTTCGTAGAACGCAAAACTATGTAAATCGTACTTTGGACAATCCGATGATATTTGTTGAAGAGCATATGTTTCAGTTTATAGTGAAATAGCTATATTACTCTTAATAAACAGAAATTGCAAGTATAAATAATAGAACGAAATGACATTCAGGAGGTTTTCGAAAAGTTCTAAACATAAATCACCACCACTGCATTTTAAAATTACCAATTTGGCAGTTCGAGATCAAAACCAAATGGATCATTGAACCACACTTGATTGAAAATCATCTTCTCTTAGAACTTTTCATTACTGGATTTCATGCTACGTCAGACACTAGTCATTTAGCGATACGGGGTAATTCAAACTTAACTACCGCAATTGAGTATATTTTTTGATATTGCTTTATAATATTTTTGACAAACAAAAATGTACGAATGCGTAGAAGGGCCACAGTAGGAAATTATTTTTTATAATTCCGACTTACTTCCGATTTAGTAAGTCAGAATTAGGAGATACCAACTCTGAGTCTACAAATTCCTAGCCAGTTTTGTGTAGTACGAGCGGCATTGTTCATTTACTTGGATAACAATAATTATTTCCCTGATCATTCCATTCCATTCAACAGGGTGTAGCTCGTGAACCAATCAAGACATTGCAATTTTCATGAACTTATTTACTTAATTATTTAATTAATTACCTTTTATATGAGATATCACAAGGATATTGTGTAATTCCGTTGCGTTTGTTAGATTATACTTCGGGTTCTGTCTTCAATTATTACACCTGGTAGTTATGCCTGAGAGTATCGTCTTCATACCACGTTCAAAGAAATATACCTAAAAATAAAATTTAGAGGTGGCAACCCTGTTGACCAGTCATCCCCTATCAACTGATCCAAGGATAGCCAAATTCACTTTTGTCTGTGGTATTGAACGACGTACACACGTTCACAAATTGGTACCAGAAAAACAGAGAAAAAGAGGGGAAGAATAAAGGAAAACGGGAAAAAGCCCTCTAAAAAGAATTGAAAAGTTGAAAAGAACTTGAAAAGGCTTTTGCTGGAACTGCAATCCACGTCGAGTGAGTATTTATCACCAAAATTAATTTAATTGACGTTTTAGGAAAGGTCCAAGAAAAATTGACACATAGTTTGACAGCAAACATGGCATATAAAGAAAACCTGGACAATTTCGCTATCATATGATATGCGACCAGAGAAAAATATAAGTACCTGTTATCAGGGCATACATATGTCCCTGGGGTGTGGGTTCACATGAACCTTTTAATTATTGCTGCAACTTACTTTCTGCATCTGTGAAAAATAGTGAACATATGTTCCAAAATGAGACATGCCATCCTATTATCAGGGCATACATATGTCCCTTTCTGGAAGATAATTTGAAAATGAGGTATTACCCGTAGATGTAAAAGCAAATGCACAGTCCCAGAGCACCGATCAATTATTTTATATATTGTTACTTATTTATGTGTTCAATACTTGAATAAACTGAAACGAAGTTGTTTACTTTTTCAAGTTACCTGTTATCAGGGCATACATATGTCCCTGGGGTATAGGTTCGCATGAACCCATCTATTCATGAATACTAAAACACAGTTTCATATCCTTCTTCTGGTAACGATGAAAATGTGGTTCCGTTGTTAGTGTTACAAGTGAATACTGATAACACGTATTTTATGCAAGTTCAGAAACCAGTTCGACTTCAGATTATAGTGATGGTGAGTAGGAAAAAGAAAATGAATATAGAAAAATTCACGATGTGGATCTGAACCTTCCTCCAACTCAGAACATGGAGGATAGAAACTTATCTCAAATTATTCCGGGAGACAAAATAGTCTCCCAACTTCCGGACGACGGAAACGTGTCTGAAGTAGTTGAGGCTTCTTCAGAGTTGAATCTAGAGTTGTTAGGCACAATTTGCACCAACACTCCAGAGGTCCCTACTATATACAGTAGTGGTGTACTCACTATCTTTCTGAGGTTTGGAGAGAGAGGAAGAAAAAAAAAATATGGATGAGTATCATATGTATTGGAAAATTGCAAGGGGCTTGATTCACCTTCACTGAATGCTGACATTCAGGGTTGGTTGACAGATAACAAGATGAAATTACAGCTGGGCATGGGACTGACAGCAATGTCCATGCCCATCAATGAATTGTTTTGCACGCCATCGGAAGAGACAAACCCCCTTTGAAGGATTTGGCTAATTCTGGCAGGCATATTATCTGATGTAGGTATTTTATGAATTATTATTACATCGCAGATTTTTTATTCTATTTTCCTTGAACCCAAATCTGAGAGACCATTGATGATTCATCCATTGACACTTGTTTGGATACAATTCCACAGAGAGACTAAAAAACAATGAAAAAAAAATATAAATAATAAACTGATGTTGACAAATCCAAAACCAGTTAACAATTTCAGTAACTATAATACCTGGTCCATCTGGAATAAGATCTAAAGGAAATAATATCAACCATTTAAACAGCGCCAAAAGGCAAAATACAGGATGGAGAAAGTAGAGAGACAGGAGAGACAGTAGAGGGGAGAGAAGTCAAAAGAGGAAGTTCAAGAAAACAAGATCCTATGATTTTAGTGGTAGGTGGAAAACTTAAGGTAGAGACCAGGTATGCTGGTCAACGAGACCAGATATTTTTCTGTTTGGGAAAATTAACTAAAAAACTAAAATATTTTAGTTTTGAGCCTAAAGTAAATATAAAGGGTGGTGAAGCCAATCATTTCAATCAAGCTATTGAAAAACTCTTAAAAATGTGTGACATCCACTTGTGATGTGCTGAAACCAATGATTTGTGACAAAACTAGATGGTATATGGGCCATACTGAATTTGAAATCATTGAATAGATACATTGAACCAAAACATTTTAAAATTAGACGATTATAGATCTGTTATTAGTCTCATACTGAGTGCCATTGATCTTAAAGTTATATATTTCTTAGTCGCCATAAATGGGGAGTTTAGGAAACTTTCTTTTGAATATTTTGGAGAATGGTATTAATTTGGTTCTATGCCATTCGGCTTGAATATAGCACCATATATTTCCAACAAACTACAGAAACCTATATTAAAACATTTACATATGGAAGGAATCACTTGTGTCATATGAGACATAATTCAGAAACAACAGCACAAAATGTCATGGTTTCCGGTCCAGCACAGAAATAAAAAATCACATAAATCACTCAATGCTCTTAAAAGCTTCACAAAAAATGTTTCTGGTGTACATGCCCTAATGAGAATCGAAAAAAAAAAAAAAAAAAAAAAAAAAAAAAAAAAAAAAAAAAAAAAAAAAAAAAAACATATACTTACATCAACAGAATGGGAATAGTTCTAGTTCAGTATGAAAACCTTTACGGTATAACTAGATATTTAGAATAACTGAAAATAAAAATATAGTCGTAGCAGCGGGTCCCAGCAGACGTTGTCCTTGACGAAGCCGGTGGCGAAAGCGCAGGCAGTTTTCAAAAAAAAAAAAAACATTTTTGTAGTGAACCGAATTGTAACTTCAAACCATTCCCGAACACGCACACAAAAAAAAAAAAAAAAAATTATCAAAGTCTGTCCAGCCGTTTAGGTTCAATTCATTTTCGTATGGATGCACCGAAGATTTTCATATATTGAGATTTGCATCTTATATAAATAATAAACCAAACCTGGAAAGAGATGCTGAATCTAGGCCCAAATCAGTTGAAACTGGACTATGAGCTATCAAATGAAGCTTTCCAGATTATTTGCTCAATTCTTGGATATCCATATATCGACCTCTTTGCCACCAAAGTTGATTCCAGAGTTCCAGATGAACTATCTTGGAAGCCAGGTCTAGATTCAGTCGCAGTGGACAGTTTCACAATTAAATGAGTAGATTTAAGATTTTATGCATTTTCTTCATTCTCCTTGATTAATAAAATCCTGGCAAAAATAAGCACTGGCGAGGCCCACACAAGTTTGGTTTCCAACGTTTCTGAATCTACTTATATCTGAACCACTGATTTTTTAACCAAACATTAATCTTATGCGATCTTCTTTTGAGAATCCCACACCCCGTGTGGAAAAGCATTTCTCTAGGGGCATGAATTTTGTCAGGGACTCATTCATCTACGGGGTGAAAGTAACAGGATTGGATGCTATAATCTCATCTGTATCAAAAAACACCTTGAAACAATATGAAATATGCTATGAAAGATGGTGGAGGTTCTGCAATGAAGGAAATTTCAGTCAATAATTTTTTTAAACCAACAATACGAAAAAGAATTCAAGCATGAACAGTTTCAAATCAGCTTTATTATCGAATAATGAAATAGACGTAAAAATTTAAGGTATTTATAACAGCCGGCCAACAATACCCAAATACCCAACAACATTGATGATCTATCCTTGTAACTCGTGACTTTATTGTCCCTAATATCAGGTCACAGATTGCAAATGGTTGCGGAGATTGAAATCAAGTTACATTGACAATATTCATTCCTAACAAGATTGAGAGTACAGAACCATTATTAATACTGCCATTATTCAGAGACAAACTTTTTATTACATCCACAATGAAAGAATATATTTCAAGGACAAGAGATGTAAGATCAGAAGATGAAAATAAACTCATCCTAAAATTCCAAAAGCCAATACATCCAGCTTTATCCCAAGCCATTAGCGATTGGGTGAAAATAGTGTTAGACCTTAGTGGCATTGATAGAACCATCAACTGTAGCTATAGCACTCAACATGCATCTGCATTAGCAGCTTTCACAAGAAGAGTGTGGAAGAAATCGGGAAAAAAGCAGGCTTGACAGAAAATTCAGACATTTAATATTTTGTATAATAAACCTTCAATAACAAGGGAAGGAACATTCGCGAAGGGAATGTTAAAAGGCTTCAATTTTAAATATTAGATTCTTAACTTGAGTATTTATCTTTATTTAAAAGTAATGTTTAGTTCAGTTTCTGGTACCAAAAGTTGCTGTTTCTCTATTTTATATGTATAAATCGAGACAATAATTGAACTCCTACAACTCCTACAACTATATCGCAATACTTTCAACATCTACCAGGTGTAATAATTGAAGACAGAACCCGAAGTATAATTGTAAGATCAAATGACCTGTGAAGGAAATTTGATCCTAATTATACGAGGGTTCTGTCGAAATTATTACAAACCCTCCCAATTAGATTATGGCAAATTTTTGATAATTGGAAATGCAAGAAAACTTGAGGTTCCGCAGCTTTAATTTACCCGCCCATGCAGCGATCTAGTTGTGTTCTCCTTTAAACAAGTGAATTTGGCTATCCTTGGATCAGTTGATAGGGGATGACTGGTCAACAGGGTTGCCACCTCTAAATTTTATTTTTAGGTATATTTCTTTGAACGTGGTATGAAGACGATACTCTCAGGCATAACTACCAGGTGTAATAATTTCGACAGAACCCTCGTATAATTAGGATCAAATTTCCTTCACAGGTAAGTCATTTGATCTTACCATTATCTAGAAAATGTTTTACTCAAGTAGGAATCCAATGAAATCAATTATTTTGAGGTCATTTGATTGAACACAACCAATCAGAACAACATTATACTGAAAACAGATCCCATGGGCTGTTTTCACTCTATCACGTTACTATGGATACATTTTGATTTATTTCGATTTTGACGTTTCATAAACATTTAATATCTCAAAATGTCACGATTTGGTTGTAATACTGACAAGGATATTAATGAAATTATACAATCAAATATACCAAAAAATACTGTTTACAGTAAAAAATTTGTGTGGAAAGCATTTATGGACTTCTGCAATGATAGAAAGTATCAATTGGATGGAAATCGGACGGTGGAAGAATTGGCGTCGATTTTAAAGGATTGGGCTGTGAACATGAGAAAAAAAGATGGTACAGAGTTTAAAGAAGCTACGGTCAAAACCATGTGGAACCTAACAAGTAAGCTGTTACAAGAAAAATATTATAGAGAAATGAAAGTTATTATTGACCCATTCAAAAGTGTTGTATTTCAAGAAGCGCGAGCTGCCCGCGATTCTATACGACGAAAACTTCAATCGGATCCCTGTAAAAGGAAACAAAGTTCAGCCGCATTAACTTCAGTAGAGATAGCAAACATGATAAATTTATGGAATGAAAACACCCCTGAAGGGCTGCAACGGAAGTTCTATCACATAGCCCCTGTAGAATTAGCTTGGCGAGGTGGGGAAGCTGCTGCTTGCTTGACTGACTTTTTTCGTATCGAATCAAACAACGACGGTTCTGTAACAAATCGAGTTGAATATAACCCTGTATTCAGCAAGACGTGTCAAGGTGGTTCGAAAACGTGTACTGAAAGCAAATTTTTAGTAGAAAACAACAACAGAAACATTTGTCCTGTCAGACTATTTAAAAAATTGCTGTCAAAAAGGGGCCCAAATATTAAAACCAACAGATTATTCCTAAGAACAAATCGTCACTGGAAAGCCGAAAATGACCACTGGTATGATAATATGCCCATTGGAAGAAATATGATTCAAAATTGGACAAAATCTTCTGCCGAAGCAATTGGCTTGAACACCAAGGAAAAAAAAATTACTAATCACTCCAACAGATCGACCGCGGTCAGTCGATTGGCCAAAAGTGGTGTACAAGAGCAAGAACTTATAAAAATTACGGGTCATAGCAATGCCAACTCAATTAAACCTTACTTGAAAATTGACGAAGAACATCATAATAGAATTATTAACAGCATGCGTAGTGGAAATACATCTTCATCAGTTATAGAAACTAACACGTCTGGCTCTTCATTTAATTTTTCAAATTGTTCTTTTGTTAATTGCAACTTCAAATGAAATGTTTTTGCTATGTATTTTTATATAATTAGCAAATAATGTAATTCTTCTTTTATTAATTGCACCTTCTAATAAATTGTTTTTGCTCAGTATTTTTTTATAATTAGAAAATATTCTAATTGTTCTTTTGGCAGTTGCACCTTCAAATAAATTGTTTTTGCTCTGTATTTTTTTCTATAATTAGCAAAAAATTTTCTATCCGAATAACCCTCGAACATTGATAAATGCTCAAAAATTTTTCAACAACTTTCTCAAGCTTGTTGCTTATAGGCAACAGACCTCCGCCTACGGCGTCGGTCTGTTTCCAAGCAACAAGCTTTCGAAATCTGTTATA
This sequence comes from Chrysolina haemoptera, assembly GCA_958298965.1. Lineage (NCBI taxonomy): Eukaryota > Metazoa > Arthropoda > Insecta > Coleoptera > Chrysomelidae > Chrysolina > Chrysolina haemoptera. Next base: position 22,427,895 of record OY282584.1, on the reverse strand, counting down.
AAATTTTTTCGAACAATTATCAATGTTCTTGGGTTATTACTACTGAGAACAAAACGTCAGATCATTTCGAAAATTTGTGGTCGTGGATAATCAAAGATGCTCTAAAATACTTTCATCGATACAGTGTTGCCGCTTGTATAAAAAGTAGTAGATACTTTGTAATTTCAAATGGAACATCCCATATATTATATAATTTTTGGAACACTTATAGGATTCCTTATTACTTTCACTGGTAATTCCTCATACCTATCTGTGACGGTTTTGAGATAATAATTATTCTGTTAAATCTTTATGCAAAACCTGACCATTGAAAAATAACATTTTTTTTTAATTCAAATTTACAAAATATTGCAATTTAGGTCATAGCTGCATAAAGCTGTTAAGTATTATGTCGAAGAACTGGACACCCTATATATTATTACTTATTAGGGAAGCTGTAACATTCACCAAATTTAATAGTGTATACTTTTCCTATACCTATCTCATACAGTTTGTGTTGTCATCATTTATGTTATGAAATGAAATGTCTTTAATAAAATAAATATTGGATAGTAGTAGATAAGAAATGAGAGAGCTTTTGGATTCAAGGTCAAAACCTATGAGAGAGCTTTTGGATTCAAGGTCAAAACCTATGAGAGAGCTTTTGGATTCAAGGTCAAACCCTATGAGAGAGCAAAAGGATTCAAGTTCAAAGGTCACAGTGCACGTGTGAGATTTCCTGGAATTTGATAACGTCCGGTTACAAGTCTCAACAAGTTAGAAAAATGTAATACAGGTTCAATGACCGTTTTCAAGGTCAATACATGACAGATATCCAGAATATTGATAATTTGATATAAAGATAAAAATCAAATTTTTCAAATGAGCCCCTCTCAATGAAACTTTTATACTACCATTAGTTTCAGAAATTTTAATAATCGTGTGACAACCTGTAATTTTCACACTACCATTAGTTTCAGAAATAAATCTTAAATAATCATGAGGCAACCCTGTATGCGATTACTATAATGAAACTTTTATATCACCAGTAGCTTCAGAATTATATATTAATAATCATGAGACACCCTTAAGGGATTACTGAAATAAAACTTTCATATTACCATTACTTTCAAAAATATGTTTTAATAATTATTAGGTACACCCTGTATGCGATTACTATAATGAAACTTTTATATCACCAGTAGCTTCAGAATTATATATTAATAATCATGAGACACCCTTAAGGGATTACTGAAATAAAACTTTCATATTACCATTACTTTCAAAAATATGTTTTAATAATTATTAGGTACACCCTGTAAATGATAACCATAATGAAATACCTCTTGAATAATTTTCATAAGTTATATAATTCAACACCCAAGTGTCTAGTGACAAAATTCCGCATTTTTTGATTCCCATGTTTCAAATATTCAGACAGAGTGATAAATAATCTGCAGACTTGCATAAATTTTTATCAAATAACATAAACATGATTTTATTTTGAGAGCATGTCTCTTCTTTCATTGTAGGATATTGAAATTTGAAGATGGTCTCAGATTGCAAGTTGCTTTGTTGCAGAAACCTATGAGAAACATAATTTTATGGAAAAAATGTTTATTCAGAATTTTGTGGCAAATATTTCATGGGAAAATTTGAGAAAGCCCTTCTACTAATGTAGACATTTACTTACTGCTCTGGGGGGAGTGAAGGAGTGTTTCTATTGGTTGAAAACTTAAAGGCAGAAGCAAATTCATTTTGAAGATGCTTCATGAAAATGGGATTATGAGGGGATAGGAATATGTAAAGCCAAACTCACTGTCTTCGATTATTAGTAAAACTTTTTTAGTGAAGCGAATTAATAATCCACTATACTTACAAAATGAAATCGCGAGTTGGAAGCAAAAGTCAGTTAGCACCAGTGAAGAAGCTTAGGTTATTGTCGCATTTTAAGAAGCTTCCGAGTGATGGGGGCTTCCGCTTAGTGAAAAATACATCAACTTCTAGTATTGGCAGTGATATTGAAATATTGGACGGAACCTTTTCGAACTTGAGGCCGATTAATGCTGCGAGGAAGGGTTTCGTACCAGCTTATACCTCAACACCAGCTGCCATATACGAGGATATAAGCGAAGCTGAGAGCCCCAGCAATTCGGAGAGTGATGATGGGGAAGACATCAAAATGGAGACAATAACCAAAGAAGATGAAGGGAGTGAAGATGGCGAAGATGGTGAACAGGACAACTCCATCCAAGAAAAGGCAGGAGATGATGGCGAACAGGGCCCGAATGAAACTGCGAACTCCCTCGAAGGCACTCAGGAGCATAACACTCATCTCGCTGAGATAAAAAATTTACTGAGTGCCTTCATAGAGAAGAAGCGAGCAAGGAAGGTAGAGTTGGAGGACCAGTTAAAGGAGAACAAGCTGGAAATTCAAAGGTTGCTCCGTGACAACAAAACAAAGCAGAGGGAGATTGACGATCTGGATCGGGCCATTACGATAGGTGTGGATAAACTGACATAGTGGACTGAGTGATATTCAAACATTTCTTCGGTGCCTATTCATGGATACATGTTTTACATTTTTTCTGACCTAGGGCGAGTTATACGAGACAAGTTCAACAACTGTTCAAGTGAACCGAGTTCGGTTGCTAAGGAACTAGAAATTTGATTGGCTAATCCCTAACAGCTAAACTTGGTTCACTTGAATCGTTGTTGAACTTGTCCTGTACAATTGGCCCAGTGAATTTAGTGATATTCAAACATTACTTTGGTGTATATTCATGTACATATTTTTATATAATATTCTTTTATACCATACCTATTTATACAATTTTTTATTATTAGCTTTTGCATATATAAAAAATAAATGAAAACTCAAAGTATCTCTATTGTTTTATTATTATTTCTAGTCTTTTATCTGTTTGGGAGCCACGTTCATTACTGAAATATGTTTTAGATAATCACAGTGTGAATTAATAAGGATCAATTTATGCGCCATTGCGATAATCATAGTTTTTATTACTGGCACTGTCTCAATCATAAATGTACAGTAAAATTTGATTTTATGAGACAGTGACCAATAATTAGGACTATCATTATGGCAATAGCGCATAAATTGGTCCAATTATTTTTATAAACTCACCAAAATCAAAGTTATCCTTTAACAGCCATAAAACTGAACACTCACTTAAAAAGCACTATCTGATCAAAACAGCACTGAATTCAATTCCTTCTTGTGAACACTTAACCATTTTCTTTTTTCATAAAACTATTATCACTTAAAATGTTTGAAGAATACCTTCACCTCACACAGAAGCATAAGTTTTGCTGATTATGCAGAAATTTGCAGAGTCCCTGTCTGAAAAACAGTGCATTTTTTGTAGATCTTCAACCAAAATACACTGTTTTCTACACAACTACACAAAACTTCAAAACTATTTACTTGAAAAACGAATTTTTTGATTTTCAAATAAACAAAATACAAGTTTGAAACCACAGAGCAGATAGCCCCATTCTTCTTCTTTATAATTTTAGTTTGGTTTGACAGACTGTAAAATTCGTAGTACACTGGTAGTACGAATAATACAGACATGTAGCACAGGAAGCGACATCTAGAGCCATTTGGTTGAACTGATATATAGTATATCAGGTATATAGTAGTACTGTATTTTTATTTTTTATTCTGTAATAATTGAATAACTAAAGAAGAATATAATTTTAATTGAATCAAAAAATAATAATGAATTTGGGAAATGTTCGGGTACAGCATAATTTATATCTGTTTATAATTTTGATAGTGGAGTAAATAATCAAGTAATTCAAATATGCAATAAAAATTTATTCAGGAAATTTAAAATTACAATTGTTACACACCATGCAGCATCTTGTTAGACACACTATGCCTAATTGTCTTCCACAGTCATGGCAGGAGATACAGCGTTCATGCACACTATCCACTGTTCCAGAGTAGTGGTTTGAAACTTGCTGGCACTCTATATTCGAATTCACCTCTGCCGCAAAGTCGTAAAAACACACAATGCACATTTTTCTGTCTTTTTCCAAGATGGTGGTAAAGTAGTGTTCTGTAATACACATACTTTGGTGTACACTTGTTGTCACGAATTCCATACTTCCAATAATATGGATACATTCCATTTTATCATCGACTTCTTCTGTATCACAAATAATTTCATCGCAGTCGGATTCAAAACCTAAGTCAACTTCGTCAACCTCCATAGTTGATAGATTAATCATACGAAAAAGCAATATCCTCAGATTATTTATACAAAAGTGTGGAAATTCCATTTGGGGTATTAAGTAACCCTGCGTCGACAAATATCGATGACCTGCTTACTCGGAACTTCTACATCTAGATGCTCACATTACTGATAAGTTGGTGTCTTTCAAGGTTAATGAGTACATGTGTGAATGATTTGTTTCCTGGAATTCGCTGTTGATATTTCCGCTTGCGAAACATATCTAGTTAGTTCAAAGAAATCTGTGATTGGTTCAATGGCTTCTCTCAAGGTTAGGGAGTCAGCACTATATGTTTCCTGAAATATGCTGATTAAGTATCCCCCACTCATACTTAATTTAGATATGCTGAGTATGTATTCCCCTTTCCACTAATTAGTTTTGGATATATAAAGAATGAAATAGCATTATAGTAAAAGTATGTCAACATATTCTACAAATATTTCAGTAATTGAAAGAATTTTGTGTTGTGTGTGTAGAAGAAAAGTTATTCGCTTTTTATCAAGTAATTATTGGTCCAGCCAACCAAAACTCAGAATCGGGTTTTGTTCATTCTGTTTGGATACCAGGCCGCTAATAATTTATACCAGGTTCCTAGTCGACCCCCGAGGAATACTGAACTCACCAGTTAGGGATTTGTTGAAGCATGGAGAACTGGGATGAGGACAGCTATATCACCACCTATGTACCTGACTTGTTGAGCAGGGATATCGTCAGGTGCCCACCCATTGGCGCAAGTAGGATGGAGAAAACCAGATTCACAAGAGAGGAGATGCTCCGTTACAGCAGGCTGGAGGCGGAAAAAAACCAACAAGTTGGGGTCGCCAATGAGGTGGAAAGCTGGAATGAGGATAACTACACCAGCTACATACCTGACTTGAACAGGGATATCATCAGGTACCCACCCATTGGCGCAAGTAGGACGGAGAAAAGCAGATTTACAAGGGAGGAGAGGCTCCGTCACAGCATGCTGGAGGTGGAAAGAAACCAACAAGTTGGAGACAACAATAAGGTGGAGAGCTGGAATGAGGACAACTACACCAGCTACATACCTGACTTGAACAGGGATATCGTCAGGTGCCCACCCATTGGTGCAAGTAGGACGGAGAAGAGAAGGTTCAGAAGGCAGGAAAGGCTCCGTCATAGTCAACTAGGGGAGAAAAGTGATTAGTCACATGCCCACCCAGGAACATAGAACTCACAGAAGAGCAGGTTATGCAAGGGATCCGACACTCAGAGGGATTAATTATATACCTATATACAGATAAATAAATAATTTTCGGATATTTATGCTTTCTTTTCCCCTTCCATCCTGCCTTTTTCATTTATCACTATAATGAATGGATTTTCAACTTTAGTTCATGTGAACCATTCAACATGTTCACAAATCTTATAATTTTACAAGCTATTTGGCATGGTGTTCTACTCATACACCAACCCAGTGAAGTTGGAGAAATTTTCATTTGCTTCGATAGCAATGGTACGTGGAATGAAACTTGGCCATCTAAGTGGGTGAAAATGATACCACTTGAAATTAATAATGTACGAATCGTCAAAACTTCAGTACCCACCAATAGTACAAAGTATAAGTTATTAATAAGAAAACATAATTCCACTGAACAAACGGACATAATCGAGCTATATCCCTCCCCACCATCAGCTAATATAAAAGATGATTCAGAGTCTAGAACAGTTCACTCTTTAATTTACTACATAGCTGTGTGCTCCTCAGTGATCCTTCTTTCTTCATTGGTGGAAATATTTCAGAAAATATGGATAGTGTTCAGTGCATAATTGATCTTATAACCAAACATGAGAAGCACCTCAAACCCTTATACGAGTTCACTGAAGAAGAACTGCGGCAATTTCCGTTACAATATTTGATTCGAAAAGCTAGGTCTTGGGAACTTCTTTCAGCATGGCACAAACTACCAGATGAGTATACGGACAAGTTTGAACTACAGGTTCAGCTACCTTGCTTCATTCATCATAATCGACCTGAGTGGGAGGAACATGTAGATGGCCCGCCACCTCCACAATCAAGATGTTATTCATGCTTACGTAGTTTGAAATGATATGTATTAGGGTTTTTAAATAAAAAACATCATTCAATATCTTTGTTTTATTTACCAATTAAATATCCAAAATTTATTCATCTATTAAATTTTCTGACATTAATAGTAAGAGATCCAACACTGCGTCTTCATCTTTAGGACTCAACTTATAGTGACCCCACGCCAATGTTTGTACATTATTGGGTAAAACAAATCTTTTGTCATCATTAGATGATAACGCAATTTTGTTTCTCAGCTCCGTGTAAATGGTGTGTAAATAAGAAGTAAAAATATACATTTTTCGTAAGATAGAGCCACCTCTTTCAACAATTCGAATGTAATCTGAAATTTGGAGTGCATTCTCTATTACATTTTTAGAAACTCCTTTGGCTTTTTTCATGACTTCTGTTGTCTTAACACAGTATGCCTTCGCGCCTGTACCATAAAAACATTCTATTGGTGATCCATAAAATTCGTCTTTCATCTTGCCGACAACTGACACTGTTTTGGGAATTTTGTGGATATTGTCAATTTTGAAATTAGAAGTGTCAAATAATTCAATATTTTCCCTAATATCATCGTATACATTTTCCGTGAATATCTCCAAGATCAATGAATCGGTATCTGTGTAACAGAGGTTTGCTTTGTCACCATATTTTGTTTTGATGTAGCCATACAAAAAATCATAAATGACCGTTTTTGAAATATCCAAAATTGAAAACCCTACATAAAGTGGCTTGTCATAGGTAACTGTCAATTTCTCCATTTGAATGGCTACTAAGTTCTCATCAAATACTGAACATGATTTAAAATGAGGTTTTGATATGAATCCCTCAGCTCCCACAGAACCTGGCATATTTTCCCAGTGACTGCATAGTTTAATGTCTTGTCTCTTGTCCACGTTTTCCATGGTTTTTCCAAAAATTGAGTTTATGATGAATTTAAAGAGGTCACGTTCAAATTCATTCCTGGCAGAATTCCTGAG
>OY282584.1:17449265-17574044 GCA_958298965.1 Chrysolina haemoptera | reverse complement strand
TAGTTACAGCAAATCACTAAACTATCACATGTGATAAAATTACGTAATTTTTTTTTTCAAAAATTCTGATATGTCGTAGTAACATCCATTATATAAAAATATTTTTAGTTTTCGTTTAAATACGTTAAAGTTATTTTTCAATCTCAGACAGGAAGGGAAATGATTCAGAAATTGGATTCCTTTATACATTGGGCTTTTTTCGTACAGTGCAGTAATATGTTTGGGAGGCCTAATGAGTTTAGAGAAACGAGTTGGATAATCATGGTAATCAGAATTGGAAGAAAAATTATGATAGTAGGAGATTTGAGCCGGTTCTGGGCCTCCCCCCACCACTATGACGTCATCAGTGACCTTGACCTATGACCTATGACCTCGACCTATGACCTTGACCCATGACCTTGACCTTGACCTATGACCTTGACCTATGACCTCGACCTATGACCTCGACCTAGGACTTGACCTAGGACTTGGGCTTGCCCTTAGCCTTGACCATGATGTATATTGTTGGGAGGTGTTCAGGGTTTGTGTTTGACATTGAGATTATAATGACTTGGATTTTTTTTCATACACGGACAAGTACTTTTTCCAAGTACTTAATTTATTTTTCTTACCTCAATGTCTTCCATGTCCTTCATGTATACTTACTCTGCCATTGTGTATGACCCTTATGTGTGGAGTACACATACAAATCTATACCGAAGTATAGAGAGGGTACAACACGTCTGCACACCACGGAGATCCAGTCAGATATGTGAACTCTGATTACTCTCCAGTGATGTATACCTTGCGATGGTGGTGGGAGGAGGGGTCGCGTGACGCTATGCGCATCCACCCTCGCTCTCGATAGGGTGGGTTGGATCCGCGCTGACGTCACACACCCATACGCTGCGGTGACTCATCGACTACTATTTACTCTCCGCCCTCTATCGATGCGATGCAAACTCGCGCATGGTGGGGGCTTTGTATCATACATGTTTCATAAGTCTGTGGTGGGGGGTGGTTCACTATCTATTATAAAAGAAGTTGGTATGGTGATATGAAATCAGAAGTTGTATACCTAGCAGTCGAGCAGTCAGCAAGAGTAGTGAAGTTATTCAGTGCCTACACAGTGAGAGAGATCAGTGAGTGTGTTTTTCTATTGAAAATTATTTATATTTTCCATATATATTATCATCATGTCAGTTCCAAAAGTAGATTTACAAAAAATCAATTCTATAATTAAACAAGAGATGGAAGTGTTAGAGCAAAAAGTAATATCATCTTTGCCACTGAATGAAGCTTACCCAATTAAGACGATGTCAGTTTGTTCTACCCGGTTTGGTAAATCCATTTTATTGATACTACTTGATGTAAGCAATGATACATTATTCAAAACATGGCTGCCAAAACGCGTTTCAGAACAATTTACCGATGATGATGTAGCATGCATCAATTCATCAGGTGGTAAATATACAGTAGCATATTTGGGTCAGAGTCCACAAAGCTTTGCCGGCATGAAAACGAGATCGTTGGTCAAATTTGATCTCACTGAATAATTGTAATATATAATTTCCACTTGTCATATCTTCTAATTCTGATTCTTTTATATTATAGGTGATAATTGTAAGGAAAATATAAAAACTTTTCATACATTGTTAAACACACTCTTCGGTGGAGACATCATCAAAAGTCTAATGTGAGTAGTACTGATTATTTTTGTAGCATTCTTATTTCAATAATTTCTCTTTGATCATAGCTTCATTTTTGAAAAATGTGGATGATGTATGCAAGTCAACACTGGACCGAAGCCATAGACATCTCTTCCGCCGTTGAAAGGTTAACTTCTGAGTTGCGTGCTTTGAGCGAGGATGCTCACCACGCCACCATTTATGACCTGAGCGTATGCTATGATGAAGAAAGGATCCAACACTGTATGCGTGATTACGAGAACTACAAAAAGGGTGTGGATCTCTGCGAGAAATATACAGATGGTTCTTTCGATCTACATCACCTCTGCGACGCAATGATTGAATGTGAGCTGAAAAGATTTCTCCACCGCCTCCTACCATACCTACCTGAAGACATCATCAAAAAGTACCAACTGGATGATGATGATAGTGAAATCGAAGAAGGAGAAAATTATGATGAAGATGAAGAAGAAGTTATATTAGATTGTTTGTACATACCTAAGACTATTTGAATTCTAAGCTAATGATATTTGAATAAAAAAACATAAAAATTTTTTACACATGTTTTATTTACCTATTTCTCTTTTACATGAATAAAGAAAGAAAAATGAAAAAAATGTGTGTGTGTGTGTGTCTTCATCAATATCTGCAGTGAACTGAACCATCCAATGCATTGTATGTCAAAAATGTATCATGCAGAATGAGTGCATATACTTTGGTGTTGGCTGGGAAGTTGACTTTCCTAGTTTCAAACTCGAGCTTAATATCAATAGTTGATGATTTTGTGGCATTCGGCTGATGTGAACAATCAATGATGAATAGTGGATTTTGTCGAAATTGACCAATGTCCATGAGAGGTTCACTCATATCTTTATCATAATAACTTCGTTGAAAGTTCTCATAGGCATAATAAGCCGAAGTATCGAGTTTTTTATCGAAATCCAAATTCCAACGTTCATATGGGTATACTTCAGAGTTCAAGTACACACGAATGTTATTGATATCAGCAGTTGTGAATTTAGTGATGTCCTTTGTCCTGTCTTCAGAAGTGGTAGTGCTTTGGAATCCAATGATGATGTAACGAGGTGTTTCAAGGGCGTTGGTTGTCTTGATAGCCCATATGTCTGAAGACGTGCCACGTAGTGATGGAAGTTCATAGAGATCCCACATGCGATAAGCCAACTTGATTTTAGCATTCAGACCGCTTTTGTTGATTCTATTTAAAAGTTTGAGCTTGTGCTTATCTTCTGGCACTATGTGTCTTATTTTCCACTCAATTTTATTGATTTCCAAATCAGCATCAACCTCACCAATATATGAGTTCTTGAAGGATCGAGCGATTATTAAAATCATTTCTTGTTTGGCATTCAAGATACTTTTGTTGTAATCTTCAGCGAAACCCATCAAATATTTCAGTGGTAATTTACCACTGAATACGTGACTAGTTGTATCCAAGATATCCTGTTTAGTTTCCGAAAGTCCCCATCCAGTTGTCAATAAAGTGTTAGCATGCGATTGTCCAAATGATATCATATTCTTCATTGTAGATGTTATCCCCGGCTTCCTGACCACAGCAACTTGTTCACCACCCATTTCGTAGCGAATTTCATCAAAAAGGAAGGCGATTGCATTATTCGAGAGATAACATAATTTTGTTTCATCTTTAGGTGTGAATTTACCCTCTATATAAATGAAACTCTCAGCAATGTCAAGTATAACGTCTTGATTATTGATTGCAATTCGAATTTCATCTGAATTCCTAAACAATGGTGATCCATATGGTTTATATGTATGCTCATGTAAACTTGTGAGGGAATGATCGAGCATCGGCTCGTCAAATATATTCAACTTTTCACTATTTGTTTCGAGCACCATTGTTCCTTACTTTCAGTCCAATTGATTTCAAAAATTTGAGATCTCTCAGCGAGAGAGCAGTGTGGTGTGCTAACTGTTTAGCGTACACTTTTGGAATGAGCCTTTTTCTATTCGAACCTTCCTTTTTAGCTATTTGTGGAATGTTTTCAAATCCTTGTCGATTCTGTCTATTATAACAAAAACCCATAATAGTTATTAGATTTTTTTCAATTCCAAAATTATAACAATCTCTTCTGCACTTCCAAAATCAATGAGATTATTATTATGATCCAAAATACGCACTGTGATGTTGTGAATCAACTGACGACCTTCTGGACTGATGGGCATATATATAATCTTGTGTGGTTCTTTTGTGAGATTGAATCCAGGCTCCACATCGATATCGAATGAAAAAAGAATGTGGGATTCTTCATTGTTTATGTATGAACCAGATATAATGTTGCAATCTAAGCGGATTAGTCTCACAGTTGTTATATTTATCGGATGTGAGGATTCGTGTATCTGATTCGGTTGAAATCTATCAAAATTAAAACCCATCATCTTTGCTATGGAATTCGGATGAGTTAGATCAATTTCATATTTTGATCGCATCTCACATTTGAAAGTATTATTATTGGCATGTAGGTAGAATATATCATCTGCATTGGTATCGTTTTGATTTTTCCCATGAAACAATCGAAACATGATATGTTTCTGAATAACTGCATTGATCTCATCTATTTCATAGGCACCACATGGAATTTCAATTGTGTACTTCTGAAGTATTGGTGAACTTATATCACTGATTCTAAAACTGATCACATTGTTTTTTTCAGTTATATTATTTACTGTGTTGCATCCATAGAATCCTAAAAGTCCCAATCCATAACGACTGTTTCTATCCAATTCAACGGGTGGGAAAAAGTCTGCACTCAAGACACTCGTCCCGACAGCTTGTAGTTCGAACTTCCGTGACATGACTGATACATTTTATGGATTTCACTTCAATTTATTGTTGTCTACAACACACTCGGGACAACCTACGCTTTTTCGGAGATGGTTCATCAATATCCATTTCATTTTTATTAGCACCAATATTCATATCCTTTATATTGCAATAACAGCAGAATATTTTTCGAGGTATAGGACCATCATTCACATCAGAATCTGAAACGCTTTCGCCGTCAAGATTGTGGTGGTCATTGCAATATCTATATTTCATTATATCAACATCATCTTGTAGACTTTTAGGTAACTTTTCCCAAACAGAAGCAATCTCATGTGCAGCGCATGCGAGTATCACTTCCTTCGGCATATTTGCAAGCATCACTCGATCCATTCTTGTCAAGGTCCGATATTTTGAATACATTTTGAGTGATAATCCCATCGTCCTAATAGCCTCTCGAGTCATTGCTGGAGTTTTATCCATTCTATAATAATTCAGAGAGAAACTTCAGGCACAAGTGACCGCAGAAAACTGTGTTGAACTTCTGCTGGCGATCATAGTTATATAGAATTTTCACTTTCGAACATTTCTGGAAGTATTGAATCAACTCTATTGGTGGGGGTAGATTTCCAAAACTATCAAAGTATGTAATGTCTTTCCCACATTTGCTGTATGCCACCCAATGTGTTCCCGATCCTCTTATTCCATCTAAATTGACAATGGCGGTCTCGCGGTGTCGTGGACCTCTAGTGGGTAATGTATCACGCATGAAAATACCGCGAAAGTATGGAATTTTCATTTTCTTGGCATAATAAGTGAGATCGATGTCGGTGAGAGGTTTTCGAGGTAGGGAATCAACTAGTTTTTTGGATTGTATGGTTTCAAATAGAGTCCGAGTCCTTTACGGTAAGGTTTAAGGTATATACCACTACCACTTTTACCCAATGCCACACTTTCCATTTTCCTATTATGACGATTCGCTTCGATCAGGGCGGTTCTGCTTGCTTTTGCTGAATTCACAGCTCTGGTGATGCCTGCAACAGCACCAGCTAAACTTCCGAGCGCAGACAATCCAGCAAAAATTGGTATCAATGGTAGAATCCCTCCGACTTTAGGTATTGGAATTATGCGAGGCGTGCGGATCGTTTTCTTTCCACCGGCAGCTTTGAGGTATTTACGTGCTGCATGCAATGCCACTACGGTGGCTTTTTTCAAATTATTCGTCACAAATTGCTCACCCCCAGCTTTTTTCAGTACATTCCGCACTTTATGAACCACCCCAGAACCAAAGGCGATTTTTATGAGATTATTTTTCTTCTTCTTCGGTTGATTTCTCTTCTTTTTCTTCGGTTGATTCCTCTTTTTTGTCTTCACAGTAGTACTACTACAACCCATACCGAAACGTCTCTTTGATTTCATAATGTTGGTAACGAGTAGGGCAGCTATTCTTTCCTTAATACCAGCGTCCTTCGATTTAACCCTGTTCCAAGCTGCGTATTCGAGTTCTTTGTCTGCTCTATGTCTCGCTGTGAGATCAGTTAGATGATTCAAATATTGAATATCGTGTTGTTTGCATGCAATATCCAATTTATTGATTCCAGGATCTTTGCGGGCTAAACGTTTTTCCAATTTTGTACCGGGTCCACAATACTGATATCCTCCGGGTAAATGTAATTCGAACGGCAATTTGTTTATTAAATTATTAACGAATCCACGACCGCTTTTTCTGCATCCACTACGAACACATCCGTATCGTTTGATGGTACTCATTTAAATGAAATGTTCACAGCATATCATCGCTTACATAGTCTCCAACCACGGTACGATGCGCATTGTGAAGCAGAAAGAAAAGTTTGCTGTAGATAATCTAGATGAAAAATTCGGTTGTGGATTGAATGGACAGAAAGTGTTGCGGCATGGTCCACTACTTCCATCATCTGTTCGAGGACTCATTATCGGACCATCGAATTGTGGAAAGACGAATGCCATGATCTCTCTTTTAACACATCCACAAGGACTGCGATTCACAAATGTTTATCTCTATTCGAAATCACTCAATCAACCCAAATATCAATTCCTACGAAATGTATTGGAACCCATCAAGGGGTTGGGATTTTATACATTCAGTAATAATGCAGAAATAGTGGAACCATCCGATGCCAAACCAAATTCTGTTTTCATTTTCGATGATGTAATATGTGAAAAACAGGATATTATAAGATCATATTTCTGTATGGGACGTCATAAAGATGTTGACTGTTTTTATCTTGCTCAAACATATTCACGAGTGCCCAAACAGTTAGTGCGAGATAATACCAACTTTATCGTAATGTTCAAGCAAGATGAAACGAATCTACACCATATTTATTCGGATCACGTGTCACCCGATGTAACATTTAAGCAATTCCAATTGATGTGTGTTAAATGTTGGGAGGATCAATATGGATTTTTGGTCATTGATAAGGATAGAAAAATGCATGAAGGTAGATATCGCATGGGGTTCGATAGTTTTATATATCCATGATAATACAATACGCATTCAATCGATCGCTGAATTGCATAGAGGTTACTTCAGTGTATTCTCTCTCTTGTGAAGCAAAATGAAGACAAAAAATGATAAAGTAGTTGAAGATAAAAACAATGAATTGAATTTGAAACGCCAACTTGTTGAGACAACAGAAGCTGTACGGCAGAAATTTAACTCTATCAAGAGTGGACTTATTGAAAATCGAATGGCGCTTGAAAAACTCTATGATCCCATAATGAAGCCATTAAATGTTCTTTCTTCAGCTGCTGCTACCACGAAACCACAGCCACCACAGCCGACGTTTTCGATGAAGCAAGTGAATTCTCAGTCTACTCCAATAAAAGTTAGGAGTACTTCAGTGGGAAATAATTCATCATATAGTAGTGAATTATCATCTGTTGACAGTGAGACAGATACCATCAAAGAATTCGGAAAAGATGAAAAGTCCGTATTTGATAATTTTGAAGACAATACTGGAGATGTTTTGAAAAGACATTTGGAAAATGTCAAAACTAAGAATGCAGCTTATGACAGAATATTTGGCATACGGTTAGATCCTACTACACAAAAACTGAAAATGGGGAGTCACAATGTACGTTTCAGTGATGGAAATATATTATTTTGGAACAAAAATAAAACACGAACACATGAATTCCCAAGTAGTCTGGAGTTATACAACATGATTTTTTTGAAAAACCCACCTGAAGTTGATGATGATGATGAAGTTCGTCATACATATGCTAAAATATTGAGGCTAACAAATGCACCTTACAAACAACATCTACTGCGAAATGGTTTCAAACACCCGAAATCTAAAAAATTCCGTGAAGTTATTAAACCTATACTAAACTTATCACATTATCAGACGACCAGAAGTAGGACAAAAAAAGGTGAAGGGTTCCATCGAATGAAAATGCAGAAAATGTATGATCCCAAACCTGCGAATTATGTTTACTGGAATTCACCCAAGGAGTTAGTCGCTCGTTTGCGGCTATTGATATCTTCAAAGTCAGCTGGACACACTGGACATGATAATGAAATAATTTCCATAATTGAAGAATTACGTGAGGAAGGTATAATAATCTAATACATCAGCAAAAATGATCAGTTTGTTCTCATTATATGATGCCGTAACATTGTCAAATTGTTTGTCTGAATGAAAACAAATAAGTGATTGCGAGGAGATGGATAATGAAATAAGTGATGTCAAACGACAAGTTGTCAATGAGTTACATAAGCCGGCAAGACGTAATTTCATCAGAAGAACCACCACCGTCAAAGGTTTTGCAGATCTGTGGCAAATAGATCTTGCCGAATTACAACCTTATGCTAAACATAACAAAGGATATCGATATGTTCTTGTGGTCATTGATTGCTACTCGAAATATCTATGGACGAAGCCGATTAAAAATAAAACAGGTAGTGCTGTAACCAATGCAATGGAAGATGTGCTGAAAGAAGCCAACTATTCCCCGAAACATCTACAAAGCGATCAAGGATCAGAATTTTTCAATAGTTCTTTTTCATTTTTGATGCGAAAATATAAGATCAACCATTATTCAACATTCAGCACCATGAAGGCGGCCATAGCTGAAAGAGTAATTCGAACAATAAAGACGTGGCTTTATAGAGAATTTTCAGCGATGGGACACAACAAATGGTTGAATATTCTTCCAATCATAACAAGCAAATATAACAATAAGGTGCATCGTACAATTGGTATGAAACCAATCGATGTTATGCCAGCAACAAAACTGAAATTCAAAAGTTCCAAAGTAATCCCTCGAAGAAAACAAAGTATTTCCAAATTTCGAATGAATGATATTGTACGTATAAGCAAGTACAAGAATATTTTCGAAAAGGGTTACACTGCCAATTACACAACAGAACTATTCAAAATTGTTAAAATTAACCAAACATACCCCATAACTTATATTCTTGAAGACATGGATGGGAGCCCGATTAGAGGATGTTTTTATGGAGAAGAATTATTGAAAACGCAAAATCCTGACGTATACCTAGTTGAAAAAGTGTTGAGGAGGAAAGGAAATAAACTATACATTAAGTGGTTAGGCCTTCCAAGCGGAAAGAATTCATGGTTACACAAAAGTGCTATGGTTTAATATTTGAATGAAATTGTATTACTTATTATTCTCACTAAGCTGTAAGATTATTAATAAACTATAGAAAATATAGAACTATTTTTGAGTTTTTTTTCAAAATGAATAAATCATGAAGTGGTGAACGTTGCCCCAACCAAACGCAACGCCCAGTGTATGCCAAAACCGAAATAATCTGCATACTCCTCCCCACTTCATAGATTTTTGAAAAAGTCTTTCATTTCAACTCACAACATTGATAACATTTCATAATCCTCAGAGCTAATCACTATCAGATTGGAATGCGTGATCAAACTCTTTTCGCCACTTATCACGTACAGATGCTACCATATCAAAAAGTTTAGTGGACTCCTGAAGCTCAATTTCAGCTTGCATTTTCAAACAAAGGGCGGACTGATTCTTCTGTGTGATTTTGAAACGGAGTTTATCTGCATCTTCACACATTTTGATCAGTTCAGCCTTCGATGATACAATCTTTGCATCGAGCTTCTGAAGAACCACCTCGTCGTCCATGCTACCTCTTCGAACATCGTCATCGCATTTGACGATGATAGCTCTCGATTTTACGATGCTGCATTTCGCTTTCTTAAGCATGTCTCCACAACGCTGCAGTGGACCAAAAGAATGAAGCGATACATCTTCCAAATCACCTATCACATTCTTGAAGGTGTCATCTACTTTCTTCTTACGGGGTTTCCGTACACCCTTACTTGTTTTCTTGGGATTTGAAGCAGTAGATGCACACTTTCTCCTAGATGGTTTCGCTTTCGTATCGACACTAAGAGGAGAGAGAAGTGACGGGCATTTTGGTAGTGACAATTGTGAAAGGGTTGGATCAACACTTTCTGAAGGTTCCGGTATATCTCCCATCTTCAGATAATCATCAATGTTATATTCATCGATGAAACCTTCTTGGGATGACAAGTGATATACCGGAATATCTTCAAAACCAAAGTCATCATTTGTTGCAATACATGGCATTGCTTCTTCTTCAGCAGACAAATTTGGTAATGAGTTCATATTTAGCTCGTAGGAATGTGTGATATCAATGGGATGTGGACAGAAATGGTGCTGATGTTAATGCGACTCTAAGTTTTATTCAAACAAGTCGACTGGTACATGCGCACAATGAACATGACAACAAACCACCATAGAAGGAGAGGGAGTAGATATCCCTCCCTCCCAGGAGTTACCTTCACAAACTTCATAGGAAAAAGAAGTGTTGGACATCAAGAAAGTGAAAAATTCAAAATAATAGACCTACGGACGAATCCGCGGATTCGAGACCTTGACCGCTGTTTTGATTCGCGAGCGCGAATCAAAACGCGATTAAATTCGCGGCCGCGAATCGAACTGCGATTAAATTCGCGGCCGCGAATCGAACCGCGAAATAATTTGCTGGTTGAAAGTTATGATGGTGGGGGTAGGTCCAGAACCGGCTCAGATCTCCTACTCCTACTTATTTTTGAAAATTATATCTCACTCATGAATGATAATAAAGAAAAAGTTTGTTGGTCAAAAACATTAAAAATGATCATATCTTCCAAGAAAAAATATAAAATTGTAGGTTATACTTGAAATAAATTTTACAACAAAATCTCGATATCAATATTTAAAAAAATCATATCTCACTCATAAGTGGGAATTTCAAAAAAGTTCTATGATGAAAAACTTTCGCAATGATCATATATTTCCAAAAAAATATATAAAAAAAATCGCAGCAAAATATCTGAAAAGCGGTTCAATGCATTGCCCCTAATCAAAACATTCTGCACTTCAATGGCTGGTGGATACGCCAAGATTCAGATACATGGGTGCCCACCCAGGGTTTTTGACCCTTCATGTTAAATTCCTCCAGTATTAACAAAGTTAATACTTCTGAACTAAAGAAAATATCTCTTTTGAATAGGAACGTATGTGAACTGTTAGCAGTTTATAAACACAAGCAAGGGTCAAAAATATATGCTTGTAAATTGCCCATGCAGAGTTTTTGAAGCATGTACAATTTACAAGCCTGTAAACTGCAAGATATTTCACATACGTTCCTTTTACTTGCACTTCTATCACAAAAAGTCATATTTTCTTTGGGGGAATTTATCATGAGGGGTTAAATAAAGGTCTTTAGAGGTAGCTATAACGAATTCCTTCGGAGATCGCATTAGCTCAGTTGGTATAGTTTATATGTGTTGTGCTATTTGGCACTAGATGGACCAACTCTTCAGTTTTACGGAATTGTAGGAGCATGTATATTTAGTCGCATACATTTCAGGGGTTTGATTTAAAACATTCATATAGAAGAAATTTGACTAATTCTTTCGGAGGCTGCGTAGCTCAGTGGTGAGTTTGCAGTGTGCCCCGAGAAAGAAATCTCTCTATATCACCTAGGAGGTGGGTGGAGGGTGATATTAAGAGATTTATTTCTCGGGCTTTTTTTGGTTTTGTGACCTTGAACTCGCCCATCAAAAAAAAACCTATCTTTTCTGTTCGATTATATTTTTTTTGCATAATTCCATTTTTATTTTTCATATCTAGAATTTTGCGCTGTACAGGTTCGAATCCCAGCCTAAAATAGTTTTTTTTATTTATCGTTTTTTAATCAATGAACCTCTCTTTTCTATTCGATTATAATTTTTTTTGCATTTCGGATCCCAGCTTAAATTAGATTTTTTATTTCAAATAATTAATCAATGAATATTTCCATTTTTATTTTTCATTTCTAGAATTTTGTTCCGATCCCAGCTTAAAATAGATTTTTTATTTCAAATAATTAATCAATGAAAGTCCGTGAAGGGCCCCTCTACATCGCCCTTCACTGTGTACATCGACCAATTAATATATATGCACTCCTTTCAGAACTTTCATCAACTAATCATTTCCTGAAAAAAAATTGCATATTAATCATTTCCTGAAAAAAAAATTGCATAGTTTTCCATCATCTGCTTCCTGAATTCTATTGCTTCTTCACGCTTTCCTATCTTATTTTTCAGTTGGTCACGTTGTATCTGAGCTTCCCGAAATTTCTTTTCATACCTATCACATGTACTGTTCAGTTTTTTCAAATTTTCATTGTCTGTATCAGTCGATAAATCAAGTTTCTCCAGTAAAGCAAACATACGCTTGCTTTCCTTGACAAAATTCTCCGTTTCTGTAGACCTTTGTTGTTTGTTGTCTGTCTGTTTTGTGTCTGTATCTGTAGATGAAGTATCTGTGTCTGTAGAAGAACTCCCTGAGTCTGTAGTGTTTTTTGTGTCTTTTGGTTTGTCTGTCTGTTGTTCTGTTGGTTCGTCGTCGTCGCTAAAGTCCTCCACTCTATATTCTTCCCTAACACTCGGTTGTAATGAAAAGTTCGGTTTTCTCCATGCATTCCGGGCATATGGGCTAGCTTTTTTGACGATTTCTTTGAATTTGTCTATTTTCGATATCGGCCTACTACGCTTCCTTGCACTTTTCACAGGCGATTGTTCCACAATTTCGTTTTCTCTAATGGGTGATATGATAGTCGGCACTATATTTTCCATGTCCAACAGTGCCTTAACCGCCGCTTCACTTTCTGATTGAGATTTTGTTACTAACGCCATTACAGATAAAACACAACTGAACTATCGCAAAGAGACGCTATGAAATAAAAATTTACCCAAATGAAATGAATTTACGGTCATCTCAGGTAAAATTCACCCTCACCGGTCAGTTACTAAAATATTAAAGCTATTGTAGACGGCAGGTATCATTGGCGTTTCCATGCGGGGTTGAATCAGTGCATATTGGAATTGCTGTAATGTATTGTATCCGCGATATAATGGATTTTATCGAAATTTGTCATACTTGATAAAAGATTTGAAAGAGTAAATTCAACTAGAAAAAATATTTGAAAATATTTTTTTTGTCATGTTTCTGCACTTTTATTCGAAAATCAAACATTTCTTTTTAGAATCTCTAATATTTTTGTATCCACGTTATAATGGATTTTATCGAAAAATGTCATACTTGATAAAAGATTTGAAAGGATGAATTCTAATAGAAAAAAATTTGAAAATATATTTATGTCATGATTCTGCGGTTTCATTCGAAAATCAAATATTTTTTCCTAATAATCTCTAAGATTTTTTTATCCGCGTTATAATGGATTTTATCGAAATATGTCATACTTGATAAAAGATTTGAATGGGTGGATTCTACTAGAAAAAAAATTGAAGATATATTTTTGTCATGTTTCTGTGGTTTAATTCGAAAATCAAATATTTTTTCCTAAATATCTTCAGTATTTTTGTATCCTCGTTGTTTGCATTTGCGTCACTAATTAGATGACGAGGAAATCTAGGTTAATGGAGGAATTGCTATTCTCAGGAGATGAAGTGTGGGTTTAGTGGAGGTGGTAACCCCCACTCACGATTGTAACATATAAAATCGGTCCAAAATCCTAACATTTCATTCGACTTTTGTATTTTCTGTTAGAAACTGTGTTTGTAAAGCAATTATGGTTGATCAAGTTGGTTTTGCATTGGAAGCCCTCTCCCAATTAGATGCCAACAATCAAGTTGATGTGTTGGCAGGTGACGAGTTTGTTTGGGAACAAGAAGATGAAGTTGTAGTGGGTGAGAATGGTGACAATGGCGAATTCCATGACCTGGTAGATTTTGAAGATGGCCGCCAAGACATACCCGCTGGGGATGACTTCGTCGAAGAAGAGTTCCTAGAAGATGACGGAGAAGAACCAGAAGTAGACGATGGAATTGTACCAGACTGTGAGGATGTCCCCGAAACGATCGTGAGCAATGCCCATCAGATAAATATGACAGAGGTGTTAGAAGACGTTGCAACAAATTTGTACTGTTGCAGCTTTTCATTTGTTACTATCAAAACTTGTGATAATGAAAAACGCTTCCTATGTGATATTTGTTTTGTACGGTATTGCGGCATGAATAATAATGGTGAGTGGTATCAGCATGTTAATTCACATGATACACTCGAGTATGCAAATGTTCCCACTCATAATTGTTATTCTTGTCACTCACCCCTATATCTGCTCTGTCCCGTAGGTGGATGTGTACATTGTAACAAATAACAGAGCTGAAATAGGGGTGGGGTTATGATGGGGTGGGGTTTTCTGGTCTGAGGGATACTGGCTAAAGAAAGAGGTGTGGCTTAAGACATAGTGGGGATTGAAGTGGAAGGTCGGAGTAGGTGGTCGAAGTGGGGACTGGAGTAGGAGGTCGGAGAAGAAGAAGAGGAGTGGGTGGTCGGAGTGGGGATTGGAGTAGGAGGTCGGAGAAGAAGAAGAGGAGTGGGTGGTCGGAGTGGGGATTGGAGTAGGAGGTCGGAGAAGAAGAAGAGGAGTGGGGTGGAGGTCTGAGTGTTTAAAACAAGAACTTCCTCCGAATAATCTTCAGTCACTCTTCTGAACTGACATCAGCTACCACATCATCCACAAGATCACCCGCCAGATCAACCACCAGCCAACTGAATTAGCAGACTATAGCAAGCTGTAATAATTTGAGAGTAAGTTAACAATCTTGTAATCATGAACCCGTTTAATTTTTTTTTGTATGTTTAGCTATGGATTCTCCCGCATTAACTGGTCTTGCAGCAATAACGATCCTGAGTAACATCAGGGTGGATGGCGCCGCACCTCAAATGCCAGACGAAGAGCACTTCAATGACGTTATGGACGTCATCAGGAGAGAGGTCCCCGAAATGCAGTCGCTGACGATGGACCAACGCAGACGGCAAGGTGGGTTCATTAACGGAGTTGCTTCCAAGAGATCCCGTGACGCAGGAGCAAATTCGTCGATGGAAGGTTTGCCTATAATCCAAATTGCTGACAGCGATGATGATTTCCTGCCTCCAAAACCACCGAAGAAATCATCATCGAGGAAGCACGCACACAACAGCAGAAGAAGGGTGTCCAAGAAGACATCCTCAACTGTTGTGACACCGGTTATAGACGCACCTTTACCACCTGTCGTTGAAGTTGCCCCTCCACAACCCACTGCTGAAGAAGTCCACCCTCCAGCACCTATCGTACCTGAGCTGGAGATGAGTGTGCAACGGGCAAAGCGTGAGATAGAGGAGGCCCAGCGGGACTATGATGACAGTCAGCTGGCGCGGGCAGAACTCAACCGCCAGCTGGAAGAGCTTGAGCGCCAGCAGGCAGAGCTGATGGCCCGCGATCGGCAGCAAAGTCTCCGGGAGGTCCAGCTAGTCACCAGGCTGGAAGACGCCAAGGCGCAGGGGGTGGCTTTGGTGGCACGGCTCCGAAGCAACCTGGAGCAATTTGCTAATTTTAATTTTTAGATATGTTAAGGTTAAGGTTAAGTTATTTGTAAGTAGATATAAGTTTTGTATATGTAGATTTAGAATAAAAATAGAAAAAAAGATGAAGTGAAATAGGAGTGCACATTTAATGGTCTGGTGCACATTGAACAATGCGGAGGATGGGGCATTTTTCTTCAATTCATCTGAATTATGTTTTTACATATTTTATTTATATTTTATTTATATACATATTTTATTTATATTTTATTTACATATTTTATAAAATAATATGATGTGTATTTCTCCCATCACCTGATTTCTCTCAGCCTTCAAACCCCCACTCTTTTCTCCCACCCTACACTGCCACCTCCGAACTAGTATAAATTCAATGCCAGCTCAGATTATAGTATCAGTCTTCCAAGATGCCTCTTCCAGACTCCACCTCGTCTCCGAGACATTGTGCCGAATTCGAAGATGATTTGGAACGGGAAGCGATGATAGCAAGATATCAGATCGTCTCTGCCGTACAGGTCCAGCAGGTATACCAGGGTGAGAGGCAGGATCCATTTTACCATCGAGATCCACGGGGTCCGATTCAGGTGAATGAGGTGTCGGACTCCACAGATGTGTGGAACTATCCATCTCCGTCGACTTCGGACGACGAAGATATGGATCAACGCGTCGACGACTTCGATAGCTCCTCGGAGGATGAGTTCGAGGATGATGGCCAAGTGGTCCATATCCGTGTCGAGGACATAAATATGGACCTCGACCCGGACGAGTTCCCCGTAGAGGACGACTCCGATGATGACACCATCATCTTGGTGTCATCGGATGACGAGGATGACGATGTCATCTAAGTCCTCACCCCCCCGTGGTCGTCCCGCATAAATATGCGGGATGGCACCCAGCTCTTCGGAGCACCCAATAGGCCCTTTTCAGGGCCACACAAAGAACATAAACACACGCATCTGCGCCACTCAATGGCAAAAATGTAGTACAAAGTTTCCATAACTTGAATTGATACTTTTCAAAAAGAACTCACCCACTACCAAATTCTATAATATATTTGGTGAGTAAGAAATGAAAAATTTCAACATTGATTTAGAACATTTTATTTGTAATATTTTCATAATACAAATTTATTTTTCAAACAGCGGGTTCTGGATCACTACCTGGAGCCCACAGTTTTGGTCTATGTGTGAGCCAAACATCAGGATGTTTATTCTCCAATTCAGCTAACCTTCTTTCCAAATCATTATATTTCAGCATCACTGCAGATGTGACATTCAATGCATTGGCATCCAAATCATTTTTCAGATTTTTGCTGTTGTAATCGAGTTCAGTTGTCAACTCTGATATTTTTCGTGTCATTGTGGCTGTAGCATCCCATACTTTGATATCCACATCACTTTTTAGATTTTTGTATTTGCGATCTAGATCATCAGTCACCTCCTCTACTTTTTCATTGAATGCTTGACGGGCTTCAGGTACAATCTTAGCCATTGTGGCATGTATGGCAGCCTGCAAGGCTTTAAGGACAAGTGCCTTCGTCTCCGTAATTTGTTCATTGAGATATAATTGAGTTACACAATCACTCTCGTCTATCGGTTCACCAGCATTTTTCAGTCTTTTACCTTGCATATCATATTGGTCGTCAGGCGAAAGCTTGAATCCCATACCTTGAGGACCTTGGGAACCTTGAAGAACTCGAACTTTGACAGTACCCCATTTTCGTCTACGGCCGAATTTATCAATAGCTTTGGACATCTTTCTTCCACCTTGATATCTTTCATACTGATGATTTCAAGACAATTAAAATCTATATATCTCTGTGTAGATATTTATTCTCTTAAATGAAACAATAGGAAATCAGAATAACGTGTATATTTATATATTTTTATATATTTGGTAACTGGACAAGACATTAACTAAAATTGACTAGTATAATTTGACTTTTATATAATAAGCGTAATTACATCTCAAATACAAATAAATAAGTATGGTGGTGAATTTTCCATTTGAAATGATATTTCATTTGTTCAATTCAGCTGTTAATAAATGAAGTAATTGATCCAAAGGACTCTCTTGGGAAAAAGATTGAATAATATTGGAAACCCAACGAATATTCTCTACTGGATCATTCTGGTAGAATTCTATATCGCTATGACCCCAAGGAAGAGTGTGTGTCGTATTGGGAATGATGAACCGTTTATCATCATGGTATGACAATGCAACTTTGTTCTTCAATTCAGTATACATGTCATGCAATATGCTTCTGAACGAGTTCATCTTCCTGAATATTAGACCACCCTGTTCGACAATTTTCTTATAATCTTCACATGTCAATTCATTCTTTATGACGGATCTTTTGACACCTTTTGCTTTTTTGAATTCACTACCTACAGACTGAACATAATATGCTTTGGCACCGGTACCATAAAAGCTAATTATGGGATCATTCGGAAATTCATCTTTGAAATTACCCAGAATTGACTTTGTAATAGGAATATTGAATTGGTTTCCTACGTTGTAATTGGAAGTATCAAACTCGCATATATTGTTGGTCATGAAATCATAAAAATTATCGGTATTTACTTTCAAAATTAAAGAATCCGTGTCAGTGTAGAGTAAGGTGGCATTTTCTGCATAATGACGTTTAATACATCCATAGAAAAAGTTGTACATGACTGTTTTGGATAATTCTAGAATACAAAATCCCAAATATAGCGGTTTATCGTACAATACATTAACTTTGCCCAATTGAATAGCAACAAAATTTTCTGAAAAAATTGAACAGCTTTTGAAATTTGGACGTGATATTAGGGCGCTAGCACCAATTTTCCTCTTGATACTTTCCCAATGCGTAACCAGTCTAACATCAATTCTGTTATCAACGTTTTCCATTGTTTTCCCATAAACTGCATTATTCATGAGTTTATAGAAATCTTTTTCAGCTTTGTTGTTAGATCGATTTCGCATTTCAGTGTTCAAATCAATATAAGGTTTCATCCAACATGACTGCTTGAATCTCAACACTCTATGTGTGTTCATAATAATAAGACCATTGGCCACAGCCTGCTGTAAGTTTTTATAATGTACAATATATTTTCTTTTGTCATTTAAATTTGGAATTAATTTAGGAATTTTTGATTTCGAGTGTGGTGGTATTAAACTTTCAACGAGAAAGGGAAGATCAGCATGTTTGTCATGTAACTCTTGGGGATAATGAACATCTACTTCAAGAACATAACCGTATGGACTATCAGATGCCACTCCCATTACATCCAAATTGATTATTTCATCGGGTGTTAGCCATGCAAAATCGTTGGTGGGTAATGGTTGTGACATACTGTGACCATATAGGTTAGTTGCATCTAAATATGATATGTATGATGAAGGTTCATCTGGGTTATAATCGGGTAAAAATTTATTATTAGCTATATGCTTCCTTTCACTACACTGACTTATTCCGCCCCGTATTCCTTTTTTGAAAAAATTAATCATGTCAATGT
The DNA here is from genome assembly GCA_958298965.1 of Chrysolina haemoptera. NCBI lineage: Eukaryota > Metazoa > Arthropoda > Insecta > Coleoptera > Chrysomelidae > Chrysolina > Chrysolina haemoptera. The sequence continues at coordinate 17,555,163 of OY282584.1, read as the reverse complement.
CTGTCAATAATTCCAATTCAATATTCGTATACTTCAGCATTGCATCCCACGATAATCCGGGCGCTGTATAATACTGTGCTGGATCTAATTTATATTTATCTAAGCATATATTTCGAAAATTCTCAAATATGTCGCATAATAGAAGAACATCGGACTTCAAATATAAATCCGAGTATTCCCCTAAACTCTTACACTCGAATAAATGCCAAACAAGTTTCGCTCTCATATAATCCTTATCTGATATATGCTCTCCGTTAAGATTGTCATAAAACTGATTTTTAGTGGGTAGAGTTGGATAATTCAACTTGTCAATATGATCAACAAAGTTATATGGAAAAACACCTTTCTGTCTCATCAAATTGAATTTGTCAATTTGTGGAAAATGTTTATGCATCTCAATACACTGATCGGATGTTAAGTTAGCACCTAAGTTCTGCAAAGAATTCGACATGAATTTGAAACTATCTATAAATCTCATTTTCAAAAAATTCTTTTTTTCTTTTCCGTCTTTGTCAGTGTATGTGTGAGTGAATAGATGCTTAGTGAAAGAAATGTATTTTTCCTTAGTTTGTGGAATAACATCCACTTTGTCTTTGTTTCTATACAGTTCTTTTATGAACAAATGACAATCATACCCACTCAGATTATGGAAAATGATTGGAACAAAATTTGGCAATTTGAAATTTAAGTTACATACGGAATGTGCGGCAGGTGATCTTTTTTTTCCAGTGAGGTGGCAATGGTCTCTCACTTTCACATCACCACCCGTGAATGGTTTATCACATATTCCACAAAATTGTGTAGAAGAAAACTCTGCTTCTTCCGCGGGGGTTTGTGCAGCCATAGGAATTGGATACCTCAAATAATTGTGATAAATATTTCTCAAATCATCTTCAAGTTTTGTAACAAATTTCTCGGCTGCATCCTCACCCCTATATGTAACAAATTTCGATAATTTATCATTGTATGAACATTTTATCGAATAAGCAAATGAATAAGGTTCGTGTTTGTATGTTTTATTCGAGAATGAGTGTTTAGGGTTGGGTTGACTAGTTTGAATGGGTTTGAGAACTGATTCAAAATCAGCATAAACTACAAATGGCACCTTCATTTGTTTCTCAAAATTTTCAAACATAAGTGCATTACCCGGTAACATTTTACCATATTTGTTGATTCTGAAATTGACTGATGGTGTTGTAGTACTCAAGTGATTACAGTCATGCAACTGATGACGTAACAGTAATCGCTCGTGAGAGAAATACAATAAACATCCATCACAAAAATATTTTTTATGCTCATGCGCAGATAGTTGACTTGAAACTAACCTAGAAAGGTCTTTAATCCAACAATAATGACTATTGCCAGAATCATCTGTTATAAGTAACAAATTAACATGTCTTCTAAGTCTTCTCTGTGAGTAACGCAACGGACCAACCACTTCATATTTCATTTTACCCTTATCAAGTTTTGACTCTAACCCATACACATTAATTGAAATATCATTCATGTCCTCAAACTTTTTTATAGCTTGAAGTTTAACTGGAAAATCCATACCTGTTACATTCAAGACATTGGCGTAGTGGGGGTATGAGGAAACTTCTGACACTCTACCATTCGCAGGAAACAATGCAGATGTGATGGCCCATGCAAAACAATGTTGATCTTCATTACGAATATTCACAACGCCTTTTCTTGTCTCAATGAACTCGGGCAGCTTCACATACGAACATCCGCTGAGTGGACTATACTTGTTGATGTTCACTTCGAGGAACTTAATTTTTTCACAACTCCATCCTGAAACATAACAATAATTTATTATTCATATAAATAGAAATGAAACTTTAAATAAATACCTGAATCACGTTCTTCAAATTCCGTAGTCTGAGCAATAATGACATCACGGAATCCATCGAATAATGCACCCAAATCCGTAGACTGATCCACAATTTTATTCTGTGAATTGAATGACTTCGTGTCACTCAAATCCCGTGTTTGAACAATGTAGCTGCCAAATACTTCCATATTCACTTTAAAGATCTTGTGAACCTTTATTGCCTCTTCAAGTAATCCAATAACCTTCTCCCTGATCTCATTGAAGAATGGCATATATTCAGTGTAAACATTGGTACTTTCCACTCTATAACTCACAATTCTACACTTGAAAGCATTCCTTATAATCTGTATGCCATCACTCACTTGCACACATGCATTGTTCCTGTGTTGGAGAGTTCTTTTGTGAGAATTAACTTGGGATGTAGGAATTGTCACATTACAACAATTGCATGTGTACATTGGTGTCGATGCAGCCACATCTAACTTAATCCTTTTCACAGAAGGGCCACCTTGGCAACTTTGAAGTTGATACCGACGGAGATTATCACTACGAGTGAACGATTTACCACAACCACAGGAATACATTTTATCGATGTCGTCTTCTCAGCACAAAACTCAACAAAATACTGATTTCACAATCATTCCCACCTCCTTTATATGTAATATCGATGAGTGGGAGAGAGGGTGAACAAATTCTATCCGCTTCGACTATTCATACAACGTCACAGCAGAACCATCCCCACCATATCAATGAAGAGAGGACGGAGAGTAGTCGATGAGTCACCGCAGTGTATGGGTGTGTGACGCCAGTTCACATATCTGACTGGATATCCGTGGCGTGCAGACGTCTCTATACTTCGGTTTAGATTTTTATGCGTACTCCACACATTAGATCATACACAATGGCAGAGTAAGTATACATGAAAGACATTGAGGTAAGAAAAATATATTAAGTACTTGGCAAAAGGTACTTGTCCGTGTATGAAAAAAAATCAAGTCATCACAATCTCTAGGACAAACACAAACCCTGAACACCTCCCAACAATATACATCATGGTCAAGGCTAAGGGCAAGCCCAAGTCCTAGGTCAAGTCCTAGGTCGAGGTCATAGGTCGAGGTCATAGGTCAAGGTCATAGGTCATAGGTCAAGGTCATGGGTCAAGGTCATAGGTCGAGGTCATAGGTCATAGGTCATAGGTCAAGGTCACTGATGACGTCATAGTGGTGGGGGGAGGCCCAGAACCGGCTCAAATCTCCTACTATTAGTATTAGGACTCCACCCAGAAAGACTAATTTTGCGTTCGTATAAATCGTCTTGAAACTCTCTTTTGCCTGCCTAGGAATGAAAGTGAGAAGCTAGCACTCCCTTTCCTGCCTAGTCAGGAAAGAGACAGCTTCATTTCATTCCATAAGGATTGCCAACAAAAGAAATTTAATTCGATCCTCCCATTGCACTCACTTAGAGACTGACGACTATTTCACAAATTTCGTCCGTTAAACATTTAAACAAGCTGTAGGAATGTAGGCTTTCACGGCTGGTGTCAATGTTTTGGTTGGGTTTTGCCGTGGTCTTCTTCGGTTAAAATCACCATACGTTTCAACTGCAACTGCCGCAGTCATCTTCAGTGGCGTGATCGAAGTACTTCTACAGAGTTTCAGTTGATACGTCAAGAAGAGTATTTTAACCACGCCACTGAAGATGAGTGCCGCAGTTGCAGTTGAAACGTTTGGAGATTTTAATCGAAGAAGACCACGGTAAAGCCCGGAAACCATCCAAAACAGTCAAACAAGTTGCCTCATTTTTATATAAGAACAATTCAGACACATCACGTATCGTTTAATAGTAGCAAATAAATCAGGTCTGGTGTACCCATTTAATTATCTCATGAATTTGGTAATTCTGTGAGCTATATGTTATTTTAACGTTAATGTTGATATCCACATATATTTACGTATCTAGCTATTCAATAAACTTGTGACGAGATATGTTGAATAAGTGATAATTTGCATACAGCTCACAGAATTATCACTTGTTATACCACTAGAGCTTCAATTATTACTGGAAATATTCCCGAGAACACACGAATTTTTTAAAAAATATTCGTGTTCCAGCAAAAAAATTCTGTTTTTAATTGAAGCTAGAGTGGTAGTTGGTAAAAAAATTCCACAGCAAAATATTATTAAAAAATACTAGGCTAATGACGGTTTTTGATGGTTTTGAAATTTAAATAGTCTTTGTATGTTAACTCAAAAGCAATGTAAGGTAGAATAACAATTTGTTATACACGAATAAGTAAATGCTTGAGGAAAAAAAAAGTATTGCAGCAGTGGGTTTCGAATTCACTCCTTAAATGTTATTTTATTTATAAACGACAAAAAATGTCCAGTGTCATTTCTTGCTCCCTACCTCAAGGAGGAGAAAAAAATTTCCTTAAATTTTATTAGTAGCTATGGTAATGGGTGTTATGAATAAAAGCCAGCAAAAGCTTTTACTATAGGTGTGCCTTTCTCATTAATTAATAAAATGGATAGGTCTGTTTCAAGAAATCTGAGTAAAAGCATTTGCTCAAGTTTTATTCATTAGACCCATTGATAAAAAATACGGTCCTTTAATTGGTCTAAAATGTTAGTATTATATATTATGATTTATGAACATACAGTGTAAGAGATATTGGACGAGCAGAGAAACTTACAAGAGAAGTTGTCGGTTAGTTGTCAACTCATTGACAATATGTAATTTTGGATAATAAATACTTATAAATATAACATGGCGCAGTTGATGCTGTATAGAAGAATAAAAATGGCTTTATATTTCAACATTCCACTACCAGTTCAATTATATGGAAACTTGAATGAAAACTGGAAAAGTTTTAAACAAGCTTTTAAAATATATATTGCTGCAGCTGCCTTTGATAAAGAAACGAAAGAAAGGCAAGTATCAATATTTCTTAATGTCTTTGGGCAAGAATCGGTAAAGTTATTCAGTACTCTGAAGTTGGAGGAAGATGAAAAAAAAAGACATTGAACAAGTTCTGAATGCTTTAGAAAAATACTGTTCACCTAAGAAAAATATAGATAGAACCATTTGATTCATACCCAATGGACATCAACAGCCTTTGTCAAGGTTGTTGATTCAAAGATCCTGATGATATGCTTAGGGACAAAGTAGTTCTTGAATTAAGAGATCGCGAGTCGCAGGAAAGGCTGATAAAGGAAGGGACAGTAAGTTTGAAAGAGGCAATAGACACAATTAGATTAGCAGAATTAGTTCCGAGATAAACTAAGGAAATTCAAAGTTCAGGAGTCAGAATAAAAATAGAGAAGATCCAGTGAATATTGAAGAAAAATGAAAATGTCACCCAATTGGGAAGAAACAACAGCAGATCATACAGAAGTAAAGAATATACTAATGTTTTCAAGCAACCACAAAGTAAAAACTACCAAAATAAGTGCTACAGGTGCGGATTATCACATAAATATAAACAATGCCCAGCTTTTGGACAGAAATGTAAGAAGTGTAACGGTATAAATCATTTTAGTTCTGTTTGCAAAAACATAAATGAAATAACTTCAGAGAACATAGCGTCAGAAGTTTCAGAAAAATTCATATAATAATCCTGATGAACAAAACTATACTGTGGTTCTGTTGAATTGAATATTGATGATTATTGAAATGTCACTTTGAAAGTTGAGAATGTAAATATCGAATTCAAAATTGATACAGGGGCAGATGTCAACATAATTCCCATGATCTATTAAAAAAAAATCGAGAATTTCAATAACAGAAAATTGAATCCATAATCACCAATACCAACTCTAAACCGATTTTAGGCCTTGAAACTATACAACAATTTGGTTTACTTTATAGAAATGTAGATAGTTTGGTTTGTAATTCATTTAAAAATTAAATTATTAAAATATATTCTGATATTTTTTGATGCTCAGAATGTAGAAACCTTTACAGATGATTATAAACTGAAATTAAAAATTGATATGCAACCGACAAGTAAACCACCTTATAGAATTCCTCTGAAACTAAGAGAGGATGTCAAAGTTGAACTAGAAAGATTGGAAAATATGGGCATTATTAAAAAATGTAGAGAGCCGACAGAATGGGTACATTTCAAAATTAAATTATTAAAATATATTCTGATGTTTTTTGATGCTCAGAGTGTAGAAACCTTGGTGTTTCAAAAATACAATGAAAATATGTTTGGAGATATTGAAAATGTATTTATATATTCTGATGATATATTAATATTCGCAGGTTCTTTGGAAAAACATGATATGGTTATGGAAAAAGTTTTATCGAGGGCTAAAATTGATAATATTAGATTCAATAAAACTAAATTCCAATGTCGCATTGATGAAGTGAAATATTTAGAACATAAATTCACCAATTTACCGTATAAAGTCTTTGTGTCAATATGATATGCCTAATGATAAATATTCTCTTCAAAGATTTTTGGGTCTCATTAATTATTTGAGAAATTTCCTTCCAAATTTATCGGAATTATCAAATCTTCTAAGGGAACTTTTGAAGAAAAGTGTAAGTTTTCAATGGCTGGACTATCATACAAAATGTTTGTTTCAATATGCTTAAATCTATTGTCACTTCGTGTCAAGTACTACAAAATTTTGACTCTTCAAAAGAAGTAATTATTCAAACTGATTCGAGTAAAACGGGAATAGGTTGTGTTCTTCTCTAAGAAGGAAAACCAGTATGTTTTGGTCAAATAGAAAAGAAGTTTCTGGCAGTGCTTTATTTCTGTATTAAATTCCATCATTATATCTATGAAAGAAGAAGAACAATACATACTGACCATTTGCCCTTGGTGAGTTTAATGAATTAAGAAATCAATAAAATTCCGTCAAGTAGACTGCAAAGAATAAGATTAAAATTAATAGAATATGATATAAACCTTGTTTTTAAAACAGGAAAATTAATTTTCATTTCGGATGCAATTTCTAGAGCATGCTCAAAAGCTAATAAAACTAATACTGATTCATGTTTGGATGACGTTGTCCACACTATCAATATGAGTAAAGAATACAAAACAGAGTTTCGAAAGGAAACTATTATTGATCCAATTCTTAAAAAATTAATGGAATATTATAGTAATGGTTGGCCAAATTCGATAACTCGAGTAGAAGTTAATTTTTTTTTCAAGATTCGAAATCATATTTTTCGTGAAGACGGATTAGTTTATTTAGAAGATAGAGTAATAGTACCTTTCCGGTCAAGACAAAAAATATTGCAAAATTTACACGAATCGCATTTAGGCATATCAAAAACCAAAAGTAGAGCAGTCATTGTTTTATTGGCCCTGTATGGACAATGACATTGAAAACTATATTAGTAAATGTAGAATTTGCGAAAAATACAGATACAGAAATATGAAAGATCCCATGATCATACAAGAACCACCTTTATATCCTTTTGAAAAGGTAGTTTGTGATATTCTCGAATGTTCAGGGGTGTCATATTCAGTTCTTATTGACTCCTTTTCAAAATGGATAGAACTCGTTAAATTATCATCTAAAAATTCTATTAATATTATAAAATCCCTCAAAACTATTTTCTCCATTCACGGAATTCCCAATATATTAGTTGCAGACAACAGGCCTTTCAATTCATTCGAATGTAGAAATTTCAGTAAAAAATGGCAATTTGAAATAAATACATCAAGCCCATATTATCCGAAAAGTAATAGTCTTGCGGAGAAAGCAGTTGGAATCTGTAAAAATATATCGAGGAAATTATTTAACACTAATATTGATTATGCTTTTGGAATACCCAAATACACCAGTCACTGGTCACAATTATTCTCCCGCCCAGCTGCTATTCAGTAGGAGGACTAGAACTAAATTATCAATAAAAAATATACTATTGAAACCTCATATCGCTGAAAATTTCCCCCCAAACACATTGAATAAAATTGCTGAAAGAAATAAATTTTATTGTGATAAAACTGCTAAAAAAAGAATGCTCATATGGACCTGGAGATAATGTAGTCTACAGAAATAATAAGTGGGAACCCGCAAAAGTAGTACAAAATCAAACAGCATCACGTTCAGTTTTGATGAAAATGAGAATAGAAGGATTAAAAGGAGACATCAGTTCGATCTAAGGAAGTCACTGAATGAACCTTTGTTTTGTATGAGTGGGTTATCGAACGGAAATGAAAATATTGAAAATGATAGTCTGTCGAAAAATATTATTGAGAGTAAAGACGTAGAAAATGAAATTTGTGAAGATATGATTTTGGATGAAAATGCTGAGATGGTTAGTTTGCCGTCTACATCTAAAATGCCATCTTCTGAAAATACTTTTTATCAAACACGTTCAGGAAGGACATCCAAACCTCCTCAGAGAATTAATATGTAAATATATTTTTATTTAATTAATTTTTTTTTTGTCGAAAAGGGAGATGTTATATATTATTATGATAACACACAGTGTAAGAGACATTGGAAGGGCAGAGAAACTCACAACTTGTCAGTTAGTTGTTAATGAGTTATATGTAATTTTGGATAATATATACTTATAAATATAACAGTAAGGTGTGGAATTTTCAGTGATAATATACCTTGCTTGCACGAAAACTGTGTTGCTTAGAAACACCACGAGAGCTTCCTCGAGTGGTGTTTTGTACAGCAACACAGTTTGAATGCCTGTCAAGGTGAAAGTATTTTGAAAATTCTGCATTTTGAAGGGATATTCGATCAGACAATTTCACGAATGAATTCTATTATTATGGATCAAGTGCATATTGTAGAAATATATACATAAGGAAGAAGCAAATTGAAAATACCACGGGCTGGAGGCAGTGTTTTTAAAGTCCTGTTCTCATTGGTTTGAAATGAGAAAGTGATGGCATTTGATTGGTTTATATAATATGAGGGGAAATTGTCACTATATAATCTGTTGAATGCTTCATATCACGTTTTAAGATTTTTCTATCAGATTAGTTTTATTCCTCAAAGGGATATCAATCACATTATTGTTTTTATCAGCCCCCCTAATTCAACATCTCATGAGGTGAAATGTACCAATCTTCAATCCACCAGCCTAGACGTAAAGCTCATTGCGGTGGTACAACAGTTGTAACACAGGGTCTAAACGGAAACGTTTTCAGGGTAGGCTAGTTAGTGCATCAGCACTTGTATCATGTGTGTCAGGCGATATTTTTCGGCCATTGAAGGGTCGTACATTTTCAAATTCGTGTTTATAGACCTCTAAATTGTTTCTGTAGGTTTTTTCTGGATTTTTCTACAGCTGAAAAGTAAATACCATGGCAAATAATAATAATTATAGTATAGCCGTCCTCTATACCCGCCCGCAGGCGCCGCCTTTGGATACACTCTGGGAGTGTTCATGAGGGAGTATTATTTCCTATTATATTCAAATATATTCCATCCTCATCAGATTTTTTTCCACAGTTTTCACTTTGTATGTTACTTTACATGATATGTTGTTATTAATTGTCAAATTTGAATAGTTAATGATATCTGTATTTAAATGAATGAATCCAGGGTACAAATAATCATTATTTATATTGCTTTTGTGTTTCCATCCATATTTTATCAACATGAATAACCCTAAAAAAAATCCGAAAATGTTTAGGTACTCCTATACATGTTTCCTGAGTATCGCCAAGTATTCTTAAATGACTGTCAGTCTTTTATTTATTTGTCATGTTGTGATCTGATTACCCTTAGGAATTAATCGGCTGAAAACAGGTTATATACTCTCATGTAGCTTATTGAAACTTAAAAAAATGTATATGAAAAAACTCGATTTACTCCATTTGTTACTAAGTCAGAAGACGTATTTAGAGGAATGTGGCCTCCGCATTTATTTTTTATTGCATGGTTTTGATCAGAAGAGACCTTCATTGACCGCCAATCCATTTAATGTTTATTTTCTTAAAGTTATTTTGAAATATGATCATGAAGTCTGACGCCAATGAAATAATCAATATTCATATTATTGTTGTTTGACTTGTGGTGTAGTTCCGTGATAACCTGTAGTAGAAGTCCATGATGTCTCGAAGTGGGGTGGTATAGATTCACGATGCAGAAAAACTCAAAATCATATCCATACATTTAATATAACCACCAACTGTTAGTGGTAGAACGAACAAAAACTATCGATCAGTTCAATGGTATCATAGTAGTACATGTTTCGAACCTATAAGGTTCAGCATCAGCTAAGTTTTAAAATTATGGAGAGAAAATATTATATAGAACTTTAATGAAATTGAAAATTAAAAAAGGCGTGTCACCACATGTTCACACTACACTGATAAAAAGGATGTCTTCAATCAAATATATATCCTCTTGAACAGAATCATCTTCTGAAGAGAATAATTATTTCTAATTGATGAATATACTCTTATTTCAAACTTATTGAACTGTTTGCTTCTTTACATAAATTATCTTGAAATGAATTTGTTTGCATTAATACATTCCAACTCTAAAGAGTAAGGTAACCCTAGAGAGCTCCTACTTGTGAAAAATGCTCCTTTTGACTCAAGAACATGATTTCTTGGCGGAACCCCGCTACCGGAATGACTCGAACCCACGCGAAAGCGCGCACTGCGACTGGGACCTCTATCCTGTTTGCTTTTGCCCACATTTCGTTTGGGGGTTGTGTTTGAATCATATTTAAGTTGTTAGTTTTGTATTTGATACAGTGATTATGTGCAAATGTGCTGCTACAGAAGTGCAATATGGAGGTCCAATTATTTCTGCATGATTTGAATTTAGGTCATTTATGGACCAATTGTGGAGGTAGGTTGAAGATATTTTTGTTTTCAACAGGTGTGTGATAATGGCGAATGACGCTGTCGTTTCTATATTCGATCGCATTTCTATGTGTCACCGAAGAGGTTGATTATATAGTTTCTGAAATTAAAATATCACAAAACTATTCTCATATATAACCATTATACCTCAATTGTTCGCAGTTGTTCTCTGTTTGTTGAACTGTACCATAAGAACATGGCTTCCATGGCATATTTTTATAACCAAGTGCACATTTGTACTGAGCCTCCAAATGCAGATAATTTCGAATCAAAATTGTATTGCATTATGAAGAAGAATATTGTTCGTTATTGAAGTTGAAATATTCTTGCCTCAACCAACTCACACCATCGAACAAAGAAAGTATTCACAATAGTGTTCATTATCAAAGTTGAAATATTCTTGCACCAAACAACTCCAATTATTCAGTGAAGAAAGTGTTCATATGTCTCAAAACAGTTTCCTTTCAAGTGGTCAAGAGGATTTTGTCAAAAAATCAAACTAATATTTGGTTGGACCTATTCAAGACTTGAATCAATGCAATTATGCATTGATGCAGAATATCATTTGTATCAGTGTAGGGGTTATGTGGGCACCAACAATTGGTGTTTTTGTTTATTTTTTTTAACTTTTATCTTATTTATTTCATTTTATTTCATCATATAATTTTTTTTTTAATAATAGAAAACACAAATTGTTGGTGCCAACATAACTCCTAGTGTGAACATGTGGTGACACTCCTTTTTCAATTTTTTTAATTCATTAAAGTTCTCTATAATATTTTTTCTCCATAATTTTAAAACTTAGCTGATGATGAACCTATATAGGTTCGAAACATGTACTACTATGATACCATTGAACTGATCGATAGTTTTTGATCGTTTTACCATCACTAACACTTGGTGGTTATATTAAATTTGTGGAGATGACTTTGAGTGTTTCAGCATCGTGAACAAATAGTAATAATAATAATAATAATAATATTTTTGAAAGAAAAGTTTATATGTCGCGGTATGGGTCCAATATTACATGGACATTTTAAAATATATATATATACAGGGTGTATCTTAAAAGGTGTCATTAATTTCAGATGGTGATTCCTTGTCACAGTTTATGAAAAAAAGTATTATTAGTAGTATTTATAAACGTGTGTCCTAACTTGCTTCGCTACCGAGTAACGTGTTGTCAAAAGTTTAATAAAAAATCTGTTTTTCATGAATTACTCAAAATTCTTTACGTCTATTCTGAATAAACTTCGTGTGTTTGTTAGTAGTAACAAGGGGCTTCTTTTCACAAAATTAGGTTTTGAATTTTAATTCCAGTGGCGTCGCAATTGATTCCCCGTTACACAGAAACGAAGCAACTTAGGACATACGTTTATATGAACTTATATTCTTAAAATATGACAAATCATATCACCTCCTGAAATTAATGACATCATTTAAGATACACCCTGTATACATTTGGAAGATCGTTCAGATACGAATCACACACTCATTAGGAATTAATATATTGCATCCTTACATATATATATATGAACTGCAGTCATTTGAATGACAAAAAAACATGAATGTACACTGAAATCAACCTAGCTGAAAGCGTGATACGCACTCGTAGCACAACGGATTATAGTCCGTAATATATCCATTGATAAGGCACTCAACATGAACGTATGCGCAATTTAAAATGTCGATTGGTTGGTTGGTTGGTTTTACTGTACTCAGTTCGATAAAATCACGTGTATAAAAAAATAGTTCCTCTTACAGATTCGAACCCAGTACCCCTCGCATACTCGAGCATTAGACTGCTAGGCGGTTACAGAATTTTCGATTGAAAAGCTTACACTAATCAACAAAATAATCAAATCTATATCATGCCTCTTCAATAATTTTTCCGAAAATAACCCGGCCGCTGATGGTGACTGGCAGTATCAATTGTTCAATTGGTATATGAGGTTCAGCACCTAAATCGTCACGACTCATAAAATGACAACTTAAAATACGTTGCTGACAATAGCGGCAATGGAACCCATACAGCACACGACCAATTTAGCCCCAATATTGATCCAAACGTCCAGGGACTCGATATGGATGTCCAATGGATGTTCTAAACTGGATGTGTTTTGTGTAATTCTTATTGTACATCTTATGTATGTTCAATGAACGTACAATATTGGATCAATATGAAACATCAATAAGAGAACGATTTTGGATGTACATTGAATGTACAAAAATGAATATTGCTTATTATACATATGTGTACGTCCATTGGACGAAGACGAACACTTCTGGATCAACTTGTTACGTTAATCAACTGTATGTAATTCAAATGTTGAATACTGGACTTGATTTGTATGTTCAATATGTTACTATTTTGTACGTCCACTGGATGAACAAAACTTTCATAATTTTACGTTTATGGATGTACACTGAATGTAGAATGATGGACTTGATCCGGAGACCTGGGGATGGCAGGAGCAGCCCCCCACAAATACTAACTACTACTACTACTACTACTACTACTATATAGCCCTTTGAGATGCCCAGTTCCGAACTTCTTTCAGGAAGATGGCGTTTGATCTGCTCGTTTTTCAACTCACAAATTGCACAAGTCATCCACCTCAATCAATCAAAACAAAATATCTGCTAGTTGGTTACAGGGAGCATTTGCAATTGCGCCTTTTGATGCTTTGAGACAACTATTTGTTAGATATAATTAAATACACATCATGCTATTAGCCAGGTTAGTTGTTATTTTCTGACATGTATTTGCCATAATAAGCCTACGTTGTAGGTGTATATATATGGAAGTAAGAGGATTACCATCATTACTACAATAATTTCACTTCGGTACTGATGTGAAATTCAGATGTTATTCATTTCCAGCTCTCTGTCCGTAGAAGCCCAGTAGACCAATAATGAAAATATGATAAATATAACTTCCGCCATTTCAACGATGAGGCAAGATTTCCAATAGGGCCAGTAACACTAGCCTCAATTATTTTATGACATTATTTACGTGCCATTGAGCTCCACCAAATACATCTGTTCACTTTTGTTGCTAATACTAGACTTTGACGACAATAGCGTAAATAGGATGTCTATAATTCAATGAAACTCTCAAGCAGTTTTTGTCCAAATAATTTCAACTCTTCTCTCAAAATGGAGACATTATTCTACAATGGATTTTCATTGAGTAATGGCCAATCCAATCCAAAGGAGAGTATATTCTCCAACAAGCATATTATGCTCATTATACGCGAGGACAAGAATATACTTTCTTTACGACTATATTTATGACGAAAGCTCAGTTTGTGGTATTCATTGGTTTCTATCGAAATTATTGCCTTCATTACCAAAAAGTAGTATAAATTTCAAAGCAATACCAATTATACATGAATAACTAAATGATTGAGGAGAAAAAAAAAGACTTCTAGCAGAGGGATTCGAACTCGCCGCTCATATAACAACTATTAACTTTTTATCGCCGTCCGTACCACTGGACCACAGTTGAAACGAAGAAAGAAAACAGTCAATCTGACAAGCCGTGACAAGTCCGATGAAGCAAAGCCTTCTTGAGAAATTTGTTTGGTACATTTGCTGTTTTGTCATTGGTCTAAAGCTCTTAGTTATCGTGGACCCTGAAAATTCTGAATATGTGGTTGGCCGAGTGCTGTTGATTAATATGTTAGGATCCACGGTGTCTTGGAATCATCTTCATTCTTCAGCTGATAATCAATATGTGAAATATGAATCAATGTAAAATACAATAATTGTAGAGGAACATAATTCTTTTGTCTTTTGTTTGTGAAATAGTCTATGAACTTCCAACGGCAATGTCTTCAAAATGCAATGAGTCCTACTATAAGGAGGTCAACTTTCTGTGAGCCCGTATTTGCAATAAAACCAAAACATTGGGGCTTTATAGTAGATACAAAACAGCACAATGTGTGGAGTAGGTATATTTCTCAATTTGTGTGTATTATTATTCTTTCGAGTCTGAAATTGTTTTAAGTGCGACACTGGTCGTGGTCACCTGCTTACGATATCTATAAAAAATGTCCATTATAAAGTTATTTATTTTGGCTATGATTTTGATGATAATTTATGATACAAGTTCGTAAAGTAGGTCTTTTATGTGGGTGTAAACTTCTTTGAATGACGCATGGTCGATTAAAAAAAAACACTACAGTTAAATGGGAATATATTATTAATAATCTAGACTTTCGCAAAGGACCAGACAGCGGCCTTATGGAAAAATTGTTACCGGTTAATTTTTCTGAATTTTTGGTATGTTGTAGAATATGACCTGAACAAGAGTGTTCACTGGCCAAACCCAATCCTACGGCTAGTTTTCGAGATACAGGGTGTCCAAGTTGGAAAGTGACCATTTCTTTAAAGTGATATTACTCTTAGGAATTGATTAAAATATTATTAGATGAAGGGTGAGTAAAGCATTATTCAAAATTAAATTCTTAATCAACCCTATACAATAAAGATGTGACCAAACCAAGTAACACACTAAAATGCTCATCGTTTTACTATGTCAAAATTGACAAATTCAACATTTTGTACAGGGTGAGTCAAAAAGTAACTTTTTTTTTGGTGGTATTTTTTATATTTTTATTTTATTTTTTTATTTTTGAGCTTTAGGAATACTTAAGTACGAACCATTTAACATACTTCTGGTCCGAAATGAGACGAACGCTAGGTGACGACAAAAATTGCAAAAACGTGATTGTTTTAAAATTCACCCCGTAATTGAAAATTTCCTATAGAGACGACACTGATGAAAATTAAGAAAACCTTGATCATGGAAAAAATTTATTTTTTTGTGTACTTGGCATGTACCAAAATTGAAAAAGTCAAGGCGGTTTAAGAGATACTGAAAAAGAACTAATTTTTTTGTTAAATTTCAACCTTCTGTTTCTCAGAAATAAAGCGGTTGCAGACACATGTTTATGGGAAAAATGTCTTATTTTGACAGATATAATTCAATGATCGTAAGGGGCAGTGGTTGTTTTCAGTTGAACCATCCCGAATAATATACCTATTGTAAAGGTTAAGAAAGAATACAAGATAAAATAATTAATTTTTCATTATCAGTAAGACTTGACATACCAATAAAAGCATGTGAAACATTCCCAGTTACACCACTGAAAATTTTTCAGATACCCCCATTTCCACACGAAGGTATCAAAATTGCACATATGCATACATTATTAAGTGCTGTCCAAGAAATGAGCTTCTACTTTGGCTTCGTCAAAAAATACCCAGCGCTCCAACCAACAAAGCAACTCAAAACTTAGGAGTCCACAGCTACATGATTCAGATCGACAGACAACACTATGGCCGCCAACTTACCGGGATGGATATTCTCGGAACATCTAATGGCAAATAATAAGTATGGTGGTCATTTCCAACCATGTGAAGGACATTTTTTATTCTTCTATTACAATTAGCACTCGCAATTGTGTATTCAATATCTGTAAGGGGAAGTAGTTGATTTTTGTCAGATAGTTGCCTCATATGTTCCATTGTGTTTTGTGTTTTCTCTTTGTCGAAATAATTTGTTACATTGAATTGATACTCTCCGATAGACATTTCTAACTTTGTTCGTTTTTACTGCAGACAGAACAATATTCTTATTATGAATAGAAGAAAGTAGTCGAAAGTAGCTCATTTTGAATTGCATACAAGTTTATCAAATTACATGAGGAACAACTACATAAGTACCTCCTAAATCTGTAAACATATTGAACTCGACAAAAAAGTCCCAAACATATCTGTTAATTCTTTCGTCTGCTTCGTTAACACCAACAAATTTCTTAGAAACCAAAAACGTTTGGTTTGGAATTGTTGCAACGCAGAGAAGTTCTTTGATTATATCGACTCCTGAATACGGAAAATTTAGGTAAGTACTCACCTATTATATCATACCAGTAGAAGAAAACATCTTGCTTATTCAAGGTTCCTACAGATTTTTCCATGAGTACGTGAACGACGCTGAAGTTGCGTAATTTTTCCCTGGAAGTATATTTATTGTAAATCTGCTTTTCTGTACTTTTCAATAAAAATGGAGTTTCCGTACTAATACGGAAAAGTGATAATTTTCTTGGTACGTTTCTAATAAATAAGCAATATGTTTTTCTATACTGTCCAGAAAACGACAATTACATACGGTAATTATCTTTGTCACATTGGAGTGCTGAACTACGCTTTAGAGGTCGTGCGCGAAAACTCACCAATTTCTGCATTTGTTACAAAAACTAAAATTAGTGGTGTTCAATAATTTGTTAAAGAACAAAGAAAAGGTGCATTAATAGGATCAAAAATTACCCGTCCGTTAAAATATCGATAATGTCGCTTGATATAGCATATAAGGTATTTGAACAAACTGGAAAACATCTTCTACATTGCATTGAATTCTGCTTCTCACCATCCAAAGAGTTTCCATTGTAGTCAACAGGGAACATCGTCTTCCATTTGCCTTGAAAATTATGTGAAATAAGTATGGAGTTCTTGTCATATATTCGCTTTTTTCCTCCAAACTTTTGCACCAGACAAAATATGAAAAAGTTTCATTATAAAAATACTAGAGACAGAAAATAAAGTCTCCTACAACGACAGTATATCGAAATGAGTTGGTGACTGGAGACTAACGACGGCGGAGTAACCGACTCGACTCCAGAGTAACGACATTAGAGTATCCCGACTTCGACGTAACAGACTCGGGATGCAACCGACAGTAGCTTCATTTGACTTCGGAGTAATCGGGCTAATGGGCGGTCATCACCCCAGTTTTGGCAAGTTTGCAAGAGGATTACTCAAGCAAGAAGCTATCAATCGTCTTCGAGAAGAGCTGTTTCAAGCAGGACGATTCGAACCTAGGGATTCGTCTGCGGTGAAAATCCAAGAACGTCTTAGAAAGGCAGTCGAAAAGTTTGATGACAAGAACATTTTGAACTACCTCAAATCAGTAGCTCTTAATATCAGTTTCTACAAATCTATCATAGATATTATAGATTGATTCTGAAACTTCTAGTGCAATGTTTTAGGCACATTCATTTCATACACATTGATTCATGTTTCATTATTTCTTTGCTGAAACTTGTCGGTAGTCTATTCAACAGCAGTTACTCTCGCAGTTACTTTTTGGATGATGGTTTACTCGGAAGTCAATTACTTAAAGGTCGTTTGCATCTCAACTTCATTTACTTTAGTGTCCGATGAAACTGTCGTCGTTTACGCTAAAGTCGGTTTACTTTCGAGTACAGTTAAGCTAGAGTCGGGACCTCTGGAATGCTTTTACGCTTGAGTCAGGTTATTGTACTGTCGTTACTTTAGAGTACACTTACTCTAAAGTAGTAACTCTAAAGTCTCCATCCGTATCGAAATACATATAATATACTCAAGTTCTGGTATAGTGTATTGTACAATGAGCATGAAATGACATACATTTCCCACAAGTAAGTATATGAAATTTTGTACGAGCGTAGCGAGTACTACAATAGTTCATATACCTACGAGTGGGAAAGGGGTCATTTCATGCAAATTGTACCATACACTATACTTTTTCTACGATCATCTAAATCATAAACAAATCTGTAATATTTTTAATAACACTTTTTATCCTAAACTTTCCTGACGTACGTCTTGATTCCCATAATACATACAACCTAAGAAAGGAATTGAAGATACAGATATTGAAAATTATAATAAAATTCGAGCACAAATCGATTTCATAAAAGAAAAAAAATGTTGTTTCTTGACTCATCAATCGCTGTTACGAGCCCAAATAATAATACAATTAAATTAACTGCTACAATAGAAACTTCGCCAACTATTTGAAAATATAGAATTCGATTGTCATCAATCTTTATATTGAAGTTAGCGGTGTCAATGTCAAATCATCGTCACTATTACTACACATTTTTGATTACTTATTTTTTCAAACTAATTTTGTAAATACTGATGTGAAATGTCAAATTATTCGAACGCTAACAAACTTGATTCGATCTTATATTATTTATGATCATAAAAATGACAGTCTATAGTAACTCATGAAAGTCGTGGGAAATCAAATATCCCGTACTGAACTGATCATTTCAGTACAGTTTGCGATGTAGAAATGAAAAGTGTTTTACAATCGGCCTACTTCCTTGATCGATAAAGCGCATAAAATTGGCATATTTCCATGTGGTCAGAGAAAAAATGTTGTTTCATTACATTTATGATAGAGATAGATGATATAAAATGATATTTCTACCACAGTTGAAGGTTACTTCAGCATAGACGATATACTCTCGTAGTTATTGAGAGTAACAAAAATAATTGAAAGCAGAAGCAGAAGAGCGTTTGATCTTCGGCGTTTTCCCATGAAGTTGGATCCTGTTGTTATTTTTTATTTATCTTTAATTGTATTGTGACGTGATGTAATGTGTAATGACTGACATGGGAAATAAGGACCTATTATTATTATTATTTTATTTGATTAAAAAGATCAGATACTTTCGACGGCCCATTACAAAGATTATGATCTTATAGGAATGGTTTTATCCTCAAATTGTCAATGCAAATTTTGTTATGTTAGTTAGTGACTTATGTATTCAGTTCCTTAGGACTGGTAAAACTTACATCATATCAGTGAAATATATATCTTATGTATTTATTCCGATAAGTTCTTTTATTTAGTTAATGTATCACAAAAAATATTGAAGTTAAAATCTCATTGTGAACCTAAGCTCACCGGCTCAACTATCATATCATTCGGGATAAACAATTTGACTTTGGCTTATTGCCCTTTGGGTTGGAAACGCCTCAACGTATCTACACATATTTACCGATTGCGGTGTTTGGAGAATGTTATCGGTACCGATCAGTCTAAAAGCTCGGTAAATCCTCTCGATTCAACCTCAAACGCCCAACATTTCACTCTTCCGTTTCACACCAGGAATACATCATGCATAATTGAAACAATGCCTGTCAAAATTGAGGAAACAATAATGAGCAATTCTAACAGAAAATACATTTTGAGCGCGTGCAATAGTTGCTGCAGAAATTGACCTGCATTCTTCACGAATCCCTTTTTTAAAGCTTCATTTAGCTAACTAGAATATATGTTTGAGATAACCCACACAAATAAATATATTGGTGGCTTCAATTCACTAACCAGATGCTTTTTAAATATCATCTCAACACGGAAACACGTGACGAGATGTTAAAGATGGTGGTTTGATATGACCTGGTAACATAATGATACTGCGTGAATAAATAATTTGACGTTCAAATCAAAGTCCCTCCGCCATTTTCAAAGATAACTTCAGTGACTACCATACAAAAGTTATGTGCCAGTTATTCAAAACTCAATTTAAGTTGTATAGTCCACGAAAAAGCTGATGTCGACTTTGATTCATCATAACCCTTGTGACTAAACTAATGAAATATCTTTGAAAGGATGCTAGGCCTCTTGGCATTCAGTTCAGTCTATAACATACAATATATAAACTCTAATCCAAGTTTCTATCCAATCTGGTTCAAAACTTAGAGAGAAGTGGGGTAATCCATTACGATTGGATTTTGAGACAAGAATCAATTGTAGTACTACCAAACTTGGTATGCTAGTAGTTGGAACCATGATAAATATGAAAAAAGATTGTTTACCAAAATTCAAGGGTTCGAATATATTTTTTTATTCGTTTAAAAATAAATAAATTAATTTCTGCTGTAATCTTGGAAAGTATATGATTCATCGGAAAAACAACTCAACAGAGTGAAAGACAATTCAATTTTCCAAAAAAATGTAATTTTTTATGAAATGCGCTCGTTTTCTCATAAAACGTGATTGTACGCCGACATCAAATTTCAAGTTCACCCTTACCTGCAGTTGAAAGTTCTGGCTAAAAATAATCGGAGAATGAAAAGGAAAAGTTCATATCGTTTCTGAAGACTTCTACCTTCTCATGCAAATAGAATATGCGAGTATGTGAGTACCGAAAATGTGTTTTGTTGCACTTCACGGAGATGTTTGCTGGTGATCCAAAAATCATGAATAATTTAGTAAATATAGAATTATTATTCTAAAGCAGCAATCCATACCCTCTTTGTACTATATGCAACAATTTTGAAGTAGTGTAACATGTCCCACTTATACATGCCAAAAAAAAACGTTGTTGTACTCCTGCCTCATTTTCAACTTACCCATAAAATAGGCATTCTCTTCACTGAATGTTGAAAATAATCGCTTATTCATATCCTACATTTTTATGATTATTTAATAACACTATTGCGAAGTGCAAACCTTAAGCTCGCAATCACATACTTCATTTTTTATGTAGAATGTGTATGAGCGAATATTTTCAACATTTACTGAAGAAATTGACGGGATTATGGGTCAGTTGAAAACTGAGGCAGGAGTAAAATCCTGTTTTTTCTTTGGAATGTATAAGTGAGACTTGTCTCACTAGCCTTAAATCGTTGCATATGGTCCAAAGAGGGTACTGATTCCTGCCCCAGTATAATTATTTCATATCAACTAAAATATCCATGACTTTCGGATCATCCGTAAATATCGTGGAAGGATTATGTGACGTAGGACAAAACACATTTTAGGTAATCAGATACTCACATGTTATATTTGCATGAGGAAGTAGAAGACTCCAGGAACATGTGCACTTCTTCTTTTCCTTCCACTATAATTTTTAGCAAAGTATGACAAATCTTATTTTCGGCCCTGCCTGAACTTGTAGAGGCGGGTTAGCGCGAGTATGAAATGTGACGAGCGTATTTCATAAAGTATTACTGAATGATTCTTGTGGATAATTGAATTATCTGTCAACCTATAGAAATCGTTTTTTTTATTTTTATTTTTTTTTTCAAATGAAATTTTTTTTTAGGTTCCATCCCTGATTTTTTGGTATACAATTTTTTTTCTAATAATAAATGACGCCGAGTTTCAGAGCCTATAATTCATTCTTCACTTTTTGCTGAAGTTTGTCTGTCGTTAGTTTGATTGAATTAAATTTTCAATTCATTAACTATTTTATTGTGATTTTTGATAAGAATACTACATATGGAATTGACTGCAAGAAATCACTCATGCGAGATAAAACAATCTTGTTGTTTTTCAAAATACGAGCTGCAGAATAATATAAAAATGAAATATTAACTCAGTAGGGATGCGGAAACTTACTTGCATGTCTGTTGAAGCAAGCGAGATCGGCCAAAGTACACTGATCACGAAACTTATTATTTTCGAAAATGTTCATATAATTGAAAGGCACGCAGCGACATAACGCTTCTATGCTTTTAATTCTGCAATCCATGATACAGTCACTGTAACTGTAATTACCAAAAATCGTCGACAGCTCGTCTCTGAATATACAGTCTCTCTAAAAAGGACGCAAAATCAAATTTATATTTCATTGAAAACAGAAAACAATGACTAAGATGAAATAGAAACTAAGACTGAAACTATCAAAAACACGAGCCTAATCACAGACAGTATCGATAATAAAACAAGTTACACAGGCTCAACCGTAGATTTTTCATTCAATATACACGAAATAATTTATTGTAGGAACGAATTGCACCCAATAATTGTTACATGAATTGTTTAGAATAACCTCTTAGTTGAATCGTACACGATCTATAAAAGTAATATTTTATTGGACCAATACTTCTGGTCAAATTAATCGGTCCGATTTATTTGTACGTATGTGTCTTGTGGAACGATTATTGGATCGAGAATCAATTTATATGTGATCGAGGGTCTTTCACCATTTTCGAAAATATGACCGATTAAACGTTTGAACTGAAGAGTTATGAAACTAAGCTTCTGCGCGTTCCGTAGTGTTCGAATGTTTAAATTATGTGTTGTAAAAGTTGCGCATGGACGAAATTGATGCGTAATTTGTTGGAATGATGAGGTATATTGAAAAGACGAAAATGAACACGGAATCCAACAAAATGGATCAAAACATGCTTAATGAAAAAAGAGTCTAATCATATGCTGAATCTTCGGCAATTGCTAGAAGATAATCCTGCCTATTTTAGAAATCACCTGTATAGAAACGGCACAACTCTTAGACAACGGGAGCTGGTGAAAGTATGAAAGTAAAAGAAAAACTTATTTCTGAAAATCGTAAAAGATCCACGATCACAGGTGAATTGATAGATTGACCAGATTTAGGCCGGATTTTCATGCATACGATATCCGACGATCCGATGGTACGAAAATGTTTTGCTTGGTTGAACAAATAATCTGATTGGTTGAATTGTCATGCCCACCAATTCAACAAATCAGAATATTTTCGTACCATCGGATCGTCGAATATCGTATTTTCATGAATACGATATCAGACGATCCGATGGTACGAACATCTTTTGCTTGGTTGAATAAATAATCTGAATTGGCAGGCGTGACAACAATTCAACCAATCAGAACATTATCGTACCACCGGATCGTCGGATATCGTATGCATGAAAATCCGTCCTAATGGTTGAAATACTAAAGACGTCACATTTCGACATGAGAAAAAAATTATCGATCATATTTATGAAAATTGTTGAGATCCACGACCATACACAAATTGATTACACTTGACCCAATAATCGTTCCACAAAACACATACGTACAAATACATTGGGCCGATTGATTTTACCTGAAATATTGGTTCAATAAAACTTTGCGTTAACAGATCATGTACGATTTAATGGACGAATTGTTCTTAGCAACCAACGATTATTGGCTTAAATTTGTCGCAACCATCTACTCAGCATTCCAATCATGTAACAACTTCGGAACACGAGCTGTACATCTGGTAAATACATGTCGTCTGATATAATCCGTTGAATATACGACTGTATCTCTGTATCTGCTCCATCTATCTTAATTTCTGGAACCGGACTTCTATTTTCAACAGCATTGCGAAACTCTTGCAAATCATTCTCCTGGAGCTGACAGATTACCGCTTATTCCTGAAGGAACCTATAAAACCGTTATTCTTTTATAGCTTTCTGCTTTCTGTTCCCTCAAAAATACCTGCAGTCGAACCTGCCCTCTTTGTTTGTCTTCACATATTTCGTCCACTTGATCTATCGAAATTTCCAGAAGCCGGCTCTGTTTCTCTTGTGTTCCACCAGCTATATTGTTTCTCTGCAACTGATCGTTTTTCTTATCTTCCCTGTTTCTGATCTTCCGATTTTCTTCAACCCATTCTGTCTTTTTTAGCATTCTCCGTTCTTATTTTCTTGAAAAACTTGCCGATGCTGGTCCATGTTCCCTTTTTGCCAACTTTCTTCCTCCAATAGTCTATCCATAGTTCTCTCTTCCATTTTCTTTTTGTCTCTCCTCAGCTATACTTTCATTTCCTTTTGTTTTTCCTTCGCGCTTTTTTCTTTTTCCTGTTAACGCCTTTGTTTTTTCTCCTCGTTTTACGCTCTTCCTCTTCTTGTTTTCGCCGTTATCTTCCTCTCCATTTCTTCGTGCTTCATATACGTCGTCTTATCACTTCATCTTATTATATCCATCTGGCTTTAAATCTTAAATATCCTACTTACTGTGGAAATCCTAACTTTCAGTCTGCTGTAATCATATCCGCAACAACTTTTTTCGACTGAAGGCAAATGCTGACAACTACAAATCTCCTTGAGTTCTTTCGAAACCTCTTTGAAAACCGCCTGTTCCAACTGACTAATGATTTCGACACAAATTAGCACAACTTCCTTGGTTCCTCCGGAAACTTCTTTGGAAACTTTCTATTTCCAATTATCAGTACCTCTGTAACCACTCATCGTAAATCTCCTTGGGTCCACCAAAATGTTCTCTGGACAGCCAGTAGCCAATGATAACTATTCCTCAGACACCAATTGTCGCAAATCACCTTGGGTCCACCGAACAATTCCTTGAAAATCGTCGACTACTTCTGACGCCGACAATATGGCGATTCGTGGCTACAGAAAATACTGGATAGTTTATAGTCCAAGCAATAGGAAAAAGTGCGTGCAAAAATTAATATCCGAAAAAATATATATATATATATATATATGAGCGTATAGGAAATTGAAATTAAGGATGGATTTCTGTTTCATACGACTCGATCGTGATTACCGAAAATAACCTAAAAAATTGGCAAAGTTGCGAGAAGCGGTTTTTTGTTGACAACTGAAAAACTACAGCTCCGAGTTAAATCAGGAAGTTATAGGTATCAAAAACATCTACAAATTGAATTATTTATAAATTTTCCATATTATTGATACTTTCCGAGTTATATCGGAAAAATCGTGAAAAATCTATAATTTTATAACTCGTTAACTGTAAGGTATTCAAACTTTTTAATTACTGTTATGTTTTGAAAAATTGATAATTATTGATTGTTTTTCAAAATATATGAAAAATACTCTCTTAATTTGGCTACTCTTGCTCGGGAAATGATGCTACACTAACAATTCAGGGCTTATTTCTTTCTGTGAGAGCTGTACTTTCATATTATCGAATAAGTTTATTAATTTTTTTATTTTAAGGGTCAAAAAATTACTTAAAAAAATTGCACAATGTTTTAAATGCTTTTTCTAAATAAATTTCTTAATTTTTTTTTTATAGAAATTACTCAAATGAAAATAGATTCCTAGCATGATTTCATGCATAAAAAAAAAAATTATTCCTGCGATCACTAGGAGCCGAAAAATTTTTTTTGTTTCAAAAATATCTGGAAGGCGTAATAATCATCATAACAGCAGTCACCTTCATGAATATTAAGGTTGAATACCTATATTTTCAATGAAAAAATACTAGGATATGTGTAGTTCATTTGCAGTATTATTAATTGATGAATAAAGTGAGGCGTGCAGGCGCGGATTGCGGCAGCTGTAGCGGGTGGCGGAGTGGGGATAGCACTGAAAACTTATTTCGTGCGTTCAAAGTGGGTTGCGCTTTTAATATTGAGTATCTCGGCTTCTAGACATCGTACAAAAATCCGTTTGTATTTAATTTGGGGTAGCTCGTCGAGAAAAACACGAATATCATATTCACAAAATGATAAAATAACTATATTATGTACAACAAATTTATGTAATTATTATAGAAAAAATATTCATATATTATATTGATACAGATTCATTAATTTTCATTTTTTTAATTGAAGGATTGTCCGCTAAATCATTTGTCTCTCCTTCTTCTCCTTCTTCTTCCATAATTCATCATATATTTCGATGACAGGCATTCACTCGAATCACAATGTGTGCAAACACTCGAATATTGTAGAAATTGCTTTCTGCAGCCACAGGTTTTTGTTTTGCAACCACTGATACAGCTGCATGAGATTTTTTTATTATCTCATCCGGTATCAATGGATCATCAGTATAAACTGGCATAAATGCATTATTCGTAATTTTCCATCCCCACTAAGTGATCCGTTTGTCGTTGCCCAACCGTTTTTGCAAATGCAAATAAACTGAAGGCATGTTGTTTGGCGTCTTCTTTAGTAGGAGGAAGATTTGCTAATTGAAAAGTTGACTTTGACGTTGATCGTTTAAAACACTAAAAACGATGTTCATTGAGAGTTTCTTCTTTCTTATTATTAGTTATACAATAAAGAAATAATTCTTGCACAAATTATGACTCAATTCTTCAGGAAGAGCAGTTCCTTCATAAAATACATCCAATAATTGAAGGTTGTGTGAATTCGATTGAAAACTTTTCAGTAATTTGTTCTTTCCCTGTTTGTAGACGGAATATACTGTATCACAGCCTGCTACTGCGCGAAGAAAAGCTACATATTGGTGTGAATAGGTGCGGATATTTAAAGCTGCTGTTGGAATACCAGCGATCTACTGCTCGTGCTTTTCCTTTTTTAAAAATGAATATGTTATGTGCACTGGGAACAAATTGCGTGAGAAGTACAATCAAATAAGCATCTTCTCCAAACTATAATTATGTTTTTTCTATAGTCAGATTTGACGGCGTTTTGCTTATAAGTGAATCGGAATTTTCTTCTGCAATTATTATTATTGCGACTCCAGATTTTTTTTAAATAAAAAAATTATCTCGGCTCTTAGTGATCGTAGGAATTACATTTTTTCTTTAAATGCATGAAATCATGGTAAAAATTTGTTTTCATAAAAGTGATTTCTATTAACACAGAACTTTATTTAGAAAAAATATGCAAAAAAATTGTGCAATTTTTTTAAGTGATTTTTTGGCCCTTAAAATTAAAAAATCAATATACTTATTCAATAATATGAAAATACAACTCTAACAGAAAAAAAAGAGCTCTTAATCGTTACTGTAGCATCATTCCCCGAGAAAGGGTAGCCAAATTGAGAAAGCATTTTTTTTTTTAATTATTATTGCGACTCCAGATTTTTTTAAAAAAAATTATCTCGGCTCCTAGTGATCGTAGGAATTAAATTTTTTTCTTTAAACGCGTGAAATCATGGTAAAAATTTGTTTTCATAAAAGTGATTTCTATTAACACAATATTAAGAACTTTATTTAGAAAAAATATGCAAAAAAATTGTGCAATTTTTTTAAGTGATTTTTTGGCCCATAAAATTAAAAAATCAATATACTTATTCGATAATATGAACATACAACTCTTACAGAAAAAAAGAGCTCTTAATCGTTACTGTAGCATCATTCCCCGAGCAAGGGAAGCCAAATTGAACAAGCATTTTTTTTAGAAAACTTTATATATTTTGAAAAATTATCAATATTTATCAATTTTTCAAAAAAATACCTTTTTGGCTTGCCATTGGCTACACATAACGGTAAGTAACAAGTTTGAATACCTTACAGTTAACGAGTTATAGAAAACCCGATTTTTCCCGGTTTTTCCGATATAACTCGAAAAGTATCAATGATATCGAAAAATTATAATCCACTCAATTGATAGATCTTCTCAATACCTACAATTTTCTGATTCAATTTTTTTTGATCGGACCTGTAGTTTTTTAGTTATCAACAAAAAACCGCTTTTCGCAATTTTGCCAATTTTTTAGGTTATGTTCGGTAATCAGGATCGAGTCGCATGAAATAGAAACTCATCCTGAATTTTAATTTCCTATACGCTCATATATTTTTTTCGGATATTAATTTTTGCACATTCAACATTGGTCCGCTTCTTCGTTTCTTGGACTATTATGACTTGTTCATTTTACAGTTTCAAAATCAGCAATAAATTCCATAAAACAAATATTCTCATGCAATAACCTGCCTACTTCACTGGATACTAATTATACTTCATAAACTTGTACTTCAATTTCTGCTTCAAGTTTAACTTCTCCATTCGCTCGAATCATCCTGCTCATATAGCCCGATGGAAGCATCGAGAACTTATGCCGCAAGGAGAACCTCTAGAATCGTCCATTTCAGGATTCAAAAACGTCTGTTGGTGTTCCACGCTTTGATAACGCACCGATGCGATGGTGACGTAATCCAACTCGTACTGGGGTGCTATTCTTGACCATTCGCAATGAAAACGTGGACACGTAGCCTCACATTCTGATGTTCTCTGCGAGGCGTTGAGATGCTATCAGCAACTCAGAACGTAACGATATGATTACTCTTTCATATTGTGAACGGTCAAGAATAGCACCCCTGGCCGCCGCTTGCTTGCCGAGTTTTCGGAACTATATTGTTGCTAGGTAAAAAAAGCTTGTGATGTAATAAAAAGTAACAATTCTCGCTGAGCCTTGTGCTCCCCTCGCGGACTCAAGGCTACCTTCGAACACAGCTCTCTGTTTGAAATCCAATTAATCGATTGAATCATCTAGACATTATCTTCTATATGATGAAAAGGCGGAAAGCGTATAACTTATTTCTATGTTAGGTCGTTTAAAATAATGATTAGAATTTGTCACGATGGAATCTTCAAGAATATTTCCATGCTGAGTTCAAACTTCCACTCATGTAATACCTTTTCGATAGGATACTTCTTGGATTCAGGTGAGCTGACTGTTGTAACTGTTGAGACTCTTATAAATGTTTCAGTTCCAACACCAATTAACACTTCTCTCACACCACCAGAAGTAATATCGGGGTAGTCAGTTGAAAGAGATACCATAATCTGAAATGTAAATGATTGATGAATTGAATCAGGAAAAATTACACTGGGATTTATCACTTTTATTTTCCTCGTGGACAAACACCTGACTGAATCTGTAGTGGTCCAGGACTTACACTTTAAGGTGGATTCATGCAAGCATAAATCTAAACTTGAATGAATTTAAAACTAAAATTAAGAATATAAAACAATGTAATGAAATGGAGGTGTTCACGCAAAAAATTAAGCAATTAAAATTAACATTAAAACTAAGAAAGATGGCCAACTTTCAACTAATAACTTAATTTCTTCCATAAATTAGAAACGGCGCCTGCGTACCCAAGTAACACACGAGGAGCTCTTATTGCGCCTAAAGCTTTATAAACGATTTATTCTGGGAACTTATGGAGCTAATAGGCTACATTGAAGCTTTGTTTGGCATTAAATTGCTTCTGGAACAAAATTGCTGATAAAACGTT
The DNA here is from genome assembly GCA_958298965.1 of Chrysolina haemoptera. Classification (NCBI taxonomy): domain Eukaryota; kingdom Metazoa; phylum Arthropoda; class Insecta; order Coleoptera; family Chrysomelidae; genus Chrysolina; species Chrysolina haemoptera. Next base: position 17,526,003 of record OY282584.1, on the reverse strand, counting down.
CTCAACCCCTTAAATCTGAGCCTGCCCTATTAAGGCATCAAATACATTGTTTTATTACTTTATGATAGGTTTAGTGAGATCTCTCTTACAGAAACAAATTATGCACATTCATAAGTGTCATTTAAGCCTGTATATAATAATCACTCAACTGTTCCACACCCTTGCTAATTCTCTGTAGAGGCTATATAATACTAAGTTTTAAATGATCTCAAAGCAAAATTTCCCAGCTGTTCAGAACTTCAAGCCAAATGCCATCTATGCCAGACATTATAAAGTACATTTATGAATTATAATTTATGAGAGACCACACATAGTTAGTTGGGCTTAATCCCTTTAAGTTGTTGAAAAAAAAAAAATAAAAATCATTATTTCCGTAAATCAGCTGCACCTTTACGAGCTAGAGAAGATGTAGCCCTCACCTTTCAAGTTTTGTGGTGACCGCGCTGGGAATCGAACTCGCTTACCAAAAATTATCATTAAATTATTATAATTATCAGTAAAATCGTGTTTTTCCAAGAAAGACGCCTATATATAGATAAACTTAAAAAACAAAACCCTATCTACATACAAAATTTCTCCCAAATCGATTGATGCGTTTCCGAGATATAACAGACTGTGCATTTTGTTTACGAAAACTGTGCAATTTGTTTACCGTGCGCAAGGAGCTATTTACTGAAGTTGTGAGTCCTGTGTTTTTGCCTGTTTTCTACAGTGTCTGTAGGTAAAGGTAGGTATACTTAACAGAGTGGAATCACTTTCTAGCTTCACTTTCTATAGTTCTATTTGTTTTCATAAAGCGTAGGTATTGCTGAGGTATTGCATGGTTTGTTTACAAATATTTTTTTTCCGTTGTGTTCAAATCTAATGCGGAAGTGTGTTCAAATTTAATGCGGAAGGAATTGGATATAGAAACTTCTGATGACTAAAATAATGGATTCCAAAGTAATCCAAGACTAATATGATGCCGATATAGAAGGAGCGAAATGACAATGGGGGGATTTTATAAGAAAAATCTCGATCATAATACGAAGCTGATTACTTTGATTACTAATGATTTTAATTGATTTGAACCTAGTTGATCAATATTTGTTTTTGTACACTTGTCACGAAACATAGAACACGATATGAACAGATGAAACATCGAAAATTCGGTGTTCCCAGCTCATGCTATTCGACAAAAATTTATTGGACATTCGAGAATAGGCCGCCCAGGACGAAACATAGCGTGGTAGTATAGTAGAAACGACAAACATAAAATTTGAGATTATTTTGTATTCGCTTCCTTACCTTAGCTGATGCTTCAGTATTGAGAGTAGTGTAAAAGAAGTCAGACGTGTTCGTAACTATAGTGAAACCCAGATGTCCATATCTGCCGAATTTCACCGATTCGTAATTGTTTTTTCGTCTGAAAAAATATTCAACAAAAAATATTTACTTTTAGTTAAATCGATCTTACATGATTTCAGTGTTGTTTTCTCTATTTTTCTGAAATATATAGTTAAAAACGCAGCAGTGACCTTCTTCTGTTAATTCACTAACGAATAAGTCGCTGCAGCTAATTCTCTCTTCCTCCCACATGCAGTTCTTCAGTAGTTCAGAACAAGGACAAGAGATCTAAAAATATATAATATATATATATATGATTATAAAGTATAATAAAAAATTATAATTTTTACCTGTAAATATAATAAACAACTAATTCATTATCATAAAATAAATATCTTAAGTGTAAAGTCGTGGTGATGATGTAACACATTCCTAAGTTCTTTGCCGGGTCCAGATAGGGACAGGTCCGGCTTTAGGTCGTTACAGTAGTTTTTCCACCATTATTTATTCAATTTGAGTAGTTCAACGATAGCTTTGATGATTTGATCGCAAAAATTATAGTGTATAGCGAAGTATGTGTTTTTAACAAACACTGGTAAAACTCATAGGCGTTTAAAGTTATGTACCCGTGATTATTTCGGAAATATTGGACATAAAACCCAAAAATAAATTAATAAAAATGTTACTTATTATAGTCTGGCAGGTTTCAAATAATTGCATGTTTCACTTCCTTTCCCATGCACACTTTGAATTTTTGGGTGTTAATTTTTGTTATAATCTCTTCGATAACTCACCTGTTTGAGGACTTCACAGGTATTGAAAAACCCATCTGTACGACTATCGTACTTGTCCAAGAAATTTTGAAAATTGATGAACGATCCGGATGGAGAAGTAGGCAAACCGTATTCATAAAGCCTACCAAGTAAAGAAATGTTGCTGAAAATTTCTTCTACTGGAGTACCCGATCTTTCTGATCTAGAAAATGACAAGATCTATATTTTTTTGGGTAATGGTCTATTCAAGTAGACGATAATGAAATACAGGTCTTTATTATTATTATTTTTATCAGAAAAAAAGTTGGTATGTTAGAGAATTAGAGATCCAGTCTTCTGAAAATCTAATCCAACAGATTTGTTTTTGAACTATATGTACCGTAGACATTTTCTTGTCCAACAAGTTCACTACAGTTGTTTAAAATAACCGCGACGGTCGTTGACACTGTGACTCCTTCAGACACAAGAAGATATCAAATTGAATTAGGACATCAATTTTTTCACCGAAAAGCAGTTCCATATGGATTTTTGCAGTTTTCGCAAAAAAGAGCCATTCGTCTCGTCTGTAATGTTTGGCAATCTGTCTCTGTTTTATAAATATTTTCAAGAATGATGTTCTTCCGAAATAACAACGATTGTCTCTTCATTGGAGGTCCCATTGAGCCTGATCCGTTGAGCTCAGTCTTAACATCCCTTACAACCTGCAGAAATGCAAGGAAAACTCCAATTTCGCCTACTTTCCCTTGGTTCTCACGGTGTTCCCCAAACACTACAGATTTTTTTTTTATAGAAAACACAAAGCAACCAATCCACGAATTATCAAATTTCTAGTTTCAGCTTATTATTGTAGTAGGAGCCACTTACTACAAAAAATATTCAGCCCACAGTATGGTACCTAGCATGGTTGGTTTAAAACTTACAAGAAAGATACCAGGATTACCTCTGGGCTGTTGCTCAAGACTGAAATCTGCTGCGGGGTCTTCTGTATTTTATTACGTCAGTGGTTCCTAGTTCAGTGAGTCAGTATCTTTCACTAGGTTGAGTAATCGTTTTTTCGAATTCATGCCTGTGGTACAATGCGTCACAATTACAGTTGATAATAATAGAAGAGACGGAGTTTTGAATCAAGCCACAAACTCAAAATTTAGCGGATACTGGCTTGACGAAATGTTGGATTGGAAGATGCATGTATCAGTAATGAATAGCGCAATCTATGCGATTAATAGACACTTGCCATCCTACGAGGAGCTAAATATCATAGTAGAAAATACATCTTTCAAAATATCATCAAAATTGCAATAAACTCCTTAGAGATAATACGAAACCGCCTAGTTAAAATAACATAATCACTTCCCATCTCATTCTCAACAGGAGAACTGTATACACAGACAGGCCACCTTGACGTAAGACAACTATTCTTTTTGGAAACTGTTGCTAGACAACACATTCATAGAACTGATCTAATACTCCCATATCACTTACAATACCAGAAACAAACAAAACTCTTGTGTAATCCCTCGATCTCGCAAAAATACTTTACAGCATAGTTTCGTTTACTTAGGACCCAAATTATACAGCCTCATTCCAACAAACCTCAAACTGATCTTTGCCCAATATACTTTCATTTCCGAGTTTAAGAAGTGGATTAATCAAATCCCAAGATGTAGAATCCATCAATTTGTTGATGTTACAAATATATATCATCATTGAAAAATTCAACCTATGTTTAATTACCTACTTGTATTTGTCTAATATGGGCATTTGTTTATTCATATGTATTTGCTTGCAGTAGTAAGTAGTAGTAAGGAGCTCAGAACACATTATATCCATAGTAATTAGACCATCAGGTCTATTTGGATATGAATATAAAATAAAATAAAGTAAATGAACATTCAAACGTCCTTATTTTAATTAATTTAACACCACTTTCAAGGAGTTTCCTTTAATGGTTTCTCCAATTTATATACCATTTTATATACACAACTGTTAAATTTTATTATTATGTAACAATTTTCTAATGGCAAATAAATTATTATTATTATTATAATATCATCAGAACCAATTTGGGTTCCTATGTGGTGAAATTAGTTTATTATGCCTATTTTCGAAGTGCACTTTGTTATGGTACTGAATTTTGTGGAAACTTGGTTGATGGTCCATCGACTTTTATTTTACAAAAATTGGCTCTACGAGGACTCGATCGAGATCAGAATCATGATGTAGAAATGATTTTTTAATGAAAAATTATTCACCCCTACTAATATTTGTATAGTGAGTAGCATTATCCGCATTCAAACGAAAAGTGAGCTACACGAAATTTACAGATATCCACAGCGGTGACACTCGAAACAATGTTGATTGAAAAGGACCGCTGGACATGGAAATAAAAAATCTGAATAAATTACCGAACTCATTGGTTCAAAGGACTTACAAGATCAAAAAGTAATTTAAGAAATTTTTCAGCAATCATGTATACTACAATTTGACTGAGTTTTTGGAGAATTATTTTCGGGGGTAATACCACGAGTGGTCGCAATACTATCGATAATTCTGTCAGAAATCAACGAGATCAAATTGCTTAGGGACTCGTGGTGTTACCACAAAGCAATTTGATCGAGTTAAAAATTTCTGACAGAATTATCGATTGTATTGTGAGCACGAGTCGTATTTATTGAGATAATTTCACGAACCAACCAAGTTATTATTTGAAATTTGATCGAGTAAACAAAGTGAATTCTTCAATAGTTGCAACTAATGAATAATAAACATGAAGTCTGTCAACCTGACGTTTATGTCATATTAGATTACAAGATGTATCATTGCTGTTTATATTTGTGGTTGACTTGACGACGTGGTCTTTCCGGATCGGAAAGAAAGGAAGCGTGTACTTTCGCGAAATCCCATTCTGATTGGTCCTCATATCGCAGGAGACGCGACTTTCATATAGTGAGTGAAATTGTCAATGCAATCCAAAAATCACTTTCACTATTTTTTTATGAGTGGAGCCAATGCACTATTGCTTTTTCTTTTCTTCTTTTTTCATTTTCGTCATATGCTTTATTTTTTTAAATAGTTTTCATGTTTTTCTTTGTTCTCTTTACTCTTTCTCGATGCTTTTCCGACAGAAATGCATTTTTACTATCTAAATGTTATTTTTGAAATATAGATATAATCCAGTACGATTGGGTTTTGAGGCAAGAATCGTATGGTATGCTAGTAGTTGAAACCATGATAAACACGAAAAAAAATGTTTACCAAAATTCCAGGGGTGGAACATATTTTTTCATTCGTTTAAAAATAAATAAATAAGTTTTTGCTGTAACCTTGGAAAGTATATTATTCATCGTAAAAACAACTCAACAGGGTGAAAGACAATTCAATTCTCCACAAAAATGATCCCCAATAATTTTTTTTTCTCAGAAAACGTGATTGAACGCCGACATCAAATTTCAGGTTCACCCTTTTCCGCCGCTGAAAGTTCTTGCGGAGCCGAATATTTGATTGGTCATAACTCTGCTAAAACTGATCGGAGAAGAAAAAAAAAAGTTCATATCGTTTCTGAAGACTCATACCTTATCATGCAAAAATATAATAGGCGAGTATTTTAGTACCTAAAATGTGTTTTGTCGCACTTCACGATGTTTGCAGGTGATCCAAAAATCATGAATAATTTAGTAAATATGGAATTATTATACTAAAGCAGCAACCCATACCATCTTTGGACTATATGTAACAATTTTAAAGTAGTGTGACAGGTCCCACTATACATGCCACAAAAAAAAATTCTGTTTTACTCCTGCCTCATTTTCAACGTACCCTTAAAATCGGCATTCTCTTCACTAAATGTTGGAAATAATCGCTTATCTATATCCTGCAATAGTTAATAACACTATTGTGAAGTGCAAATCTCAAGCTTGATATCACTTACTTCATTTTTTATGTAGGATGTGTATGAGCGATTATTTTCAACATTTACTGAAGAAATTGCCGGGATTATAGGTGAGTTGAAAACTGAGGCAGGAGTAAAACCCTGTTTGGCATGTATAAGTGAGACTTGTCTCTCTAGCCTTAAATTGTTGCATATGGTCCAAAGAGGGTACTGATTTCTGCTCCAGTATAATTATTTCATATCAACTAAAGTATCCGTGACTTTCGGATCATCCGTAAATATCGTAAAAGGGTTATGTGAAGTGGGACAAAACACATTTTAGGTGCTCAGATACTCACATGTTATATTTGCATGAGGAAGTAGAAGTCTTCAGGAACGATATGCACTTCTTCTTTTCCTTCTTCTATAATTTTTAGCAGAGTTATGAATTTTTGGCCCTGCCTGAACTTGCAGTGGCGTGTTAGCGCAATAACAAAAAAAATATATATTTGTTTTAAATGATTTTTTTTTAGGTTTTACCCCTGATTTTTTGGTAAATAATTTTTTTTCTAATAATACACGATGTCGAGATGTTATGTGCCAAGTTTCAGAGTGCTTAATTCATTCTTCACTTTTTGCTCGAGTTTGTCTCTCGTTACTAATTAATAATTTTAATGCAGTTTTCTGAGAAATCAATGTATGTCTGTCTGCCTTATGTGAGAGCCTGTTTTCTCCTCGTCACTATAAAGTCTGCAATCTATGAATTATCACTTATAATCTCCATAGTGCTTGAATTATTTTTTAAGAAATCACCCTCGTCGCTGCGCGACTCGGGTAATTTTCAAAAAATTCATGTACTCGAAAAATTTCCGGCAATAATTCAAGCACGCGGGGGATTCGGTAAGAAAATTTCACACCAAAATATATTAAATTAATGGTTAATTCAACTGACTTGTAGATTATTCTGAGAGAAAACAAGTTGTAACATCAGTGGGCCATGAATGGTTTTTGTTGATATAATGACAGTTACGCGTTGGTATTAGTGGCGGTGTTTGTATGTGAGAAAGGAAAATTTATTTTGCTACATTTTCAACCTAAAATTACATTGCACATGACGCAGAACTAAAATAGTTTTGACTGGTCCATGCGGATTGTCTATTGGGAAGTGATGTGGACAGGAATTCTTGCAAATTTCAGCCGAGTATTCACGAAAAGATAAGTTGAATAAAATTGTTTCAAATATTAAGTTCATGTAGTCAAGCATAGGTTGTTTGATTGATATACATTTTTTACCGATGGACCTATTCATCGTTGAAATGCAAGTTCTCAAAATATTTTCAGACACATTCAAAATATTTAGTGAATATATAATTATGAAATATTATCTCCTTATATATGAAAAATAACATTTTATTTGTACATAAAAGCAAAATGTTAACTATCACATGTCAAATATTTGACAGAAAAATTTCCACTTATTAATTTCGCCCAGGGTACCCAGGAGGATAAAAATTTCCGGAAATTTTTTGATTTGCCATGGCAACTAAATTCAAATCAATTTTTTGATTGGCTGAAAAAGTGAGGTGTGAAATTTTCAATTTAATCCCAAGTGTTTTCTGAGATCACAGTGTCCGATCGGTAAGTTATCAGTGTTTGGCTTAGGAGCATCACCATAGCTGCGCTGTGTCAATACCCTTCGATTTAGTCCCAATATGATTGAGATGCTTGTTTTGTAAGTTATTCTGCGTTTTCATTGCCTTCTATCAGTTCTATCCCTCTTTACCCCGGCATCCACACAAGTGTAACCTTATTGTGCTTTTGGTAGATGTGTTTTCTTTCAACCAACTGTTATAATTTATCTGTATGCATGTCTGTATGGCATGTGTCTCAACTTGGAATATTGTGGTGTTCTTGCCCAGAGAAATTATGATGTTCCTTTCGTGTCCATTGTCTCCAATGTGTACTGAATTTCTTAGTAGGATGAAAACTTAATTTTTTAGAGTTGGTTCCTTAATTCAAAAATCTGATCTCACATGTTAAACTCAAACTACCTGTTACTGCACTCGATATTTCAAATTATAATTTATTTATCAGAACCAATATTCCTACCTAGTGTGAAAATGTGTGTATTTAAATTCATGGGTCGGTAGACATATCATTGTATCGTTTTTTTAATATCTTGCTTGTTTCAGTTCATCATTCAGTAAGATTGGTATTCAACATCCAGGTAGAAAATACGCACGTCATTATATGCGGGGAAACCCAATCGAATTAAGAAGAGCCTTCACTTAAGAATCAAGACTTTTTGTGATTATACTGATATTAAAGCTCAACCAGTTGTTTTTTTGGCGTTCATCAGGATGGGTCGATGAATTATAAATTGGCCTTGAATTAATACTAGCGATGATAGGACAGAGAAGCATCTCGAACGATTCAAACAAAATCTGTACTGTAGGTACAGACTGAAAATATGGTTTATTCCAATCAAAATCATGAAAAGAATTCATGATGAAAAAAGTATATGAAGGAGGATGAGAGGCAACTTTGAAAGTGATAACAAACGTCAAATGGACATCTATTAATTACGTGAAGCGGTAGGGGGAGGAAGGGTAAAGTTAAACCTCACACAATCTCACGTGGGGAGAGGGTGGTCTCGGCAAATATCACGTTTTTTTTTCGTAAGAAACAGTGGAAAATTTGCTAGAAAACGTATCGAGTAAAATATACTGAAAAGTATACAGGGTGTAATCTAACTTCTTGCACTCCCGTGAAGGACGGTTGTATAATGCCATTTTATGGCCAAAAATAAACACAATGTTATTATCTAGCTGCTATATAGACAAGACAGAAAAAATGGGGGGATAATTTGCCTTGATACAAATAACTGAATATTTGATATTCTATAGTTTACATACAAAAGAGTATAACAAAGATTTTCCTTCAACAAATGAATAAATATATCGAGTGTAAGTCTGTAGTCTACCATGTGATCATTTCTTTGTTGAATTTTCGATATATTCCGACATTTAATAGTTTTCAGTGGTGGTGAAGATTATCGAAATGAAATAATTGAGTAATACAAATCTCAAAAATTACTGCGTCTAAATTTAATTTCCGTGACCCTCCTAGGCCAAGGTGGCAAATTAATCTTGGTGACAAACAAGGATATGGGTATTCTTATTTTTTTCTCGATAGTGGGCGTATGGTATTTTTTGCATTCAAATATCCTCGTGACTGAGTTAAAAATGTTGATGTCATTATACCGGGTAATTCAAATTCGAAGGCCACCATGGGGATCTCGGAAACAATAGGAACTACGTAGATGCTTATATGGGGGTCATAACACTAACAATATTTCTGGAAATTGATATAAATGTTCATATTTTCCTAGCATTACTTCAGGAAATAGATTATCAAAATACACTACATATATACATTGTCATTTTATTCCTACTAAACGATGGTATTTTCAAATTTATCATACCAGGTTTCGTTTTTGGCCACGAACAACGGCTTTTTTGCTTATTGGCTCATATTGGTTTACCAAAAATTACTACAAAGGCATAGAACGGATATGCGATAATGTTTTTTTCAATTTCGAGTTACAACTCTAACTCTAACTCTAAAACTCATAAATGAGCATGCGACTGTGAACCGACTAGCTGTCAGTGTCCTGCTGTATTCCTGCTGTACTCGTATTTCAGTAAATATCTTCTTTCAATTCGTGGAAGTAATAATATAATAATATATAATATAATATAATGTTAATAAGTACATTTTGTGATTAGTTTATTCCGTTTTGGGTCGACCTACAACTACAAATTTGATATCTTGAAAGTAACCTGACATTACTATATTCCACCATCCCTTCGGAATTCACATAGGCGTAACATCCAAGTTTATTGAAATGGAAACTTGTAAACTTTATCAGAGAGCTACAGAATCACATTTAAATCTTATTTGTTGTATTTGTAAAAATACTTTCTGTAATACTTGTGCTGGTCTTTCTTCTAATGAAACTCGCACAATTAAAGCCAAAAATATCTCTGTTGGACTTGTGTTCAATGCGAAAGCATTGGCACAGACATCAATTCATTGAAAGCAGTTAATAGTCCTTTGCAAGAAGAGGTGAAGGAATTAAAAAAGGAAGCAAAGGCTTCTCCTACCTCCATTCCAACAAATGTGTTCAAGGACATCGTCCAAGAAATCCAGGGAAGAAATGTTAGAAAATGTTACTCAGTTATTTTCGGCATTTCCGAACAAGACTCAGCTGAATCTAAAGAAAATCGACTCACTGCAGAATTAAACGGAGTTTCCAATCTCATAGAGTACATTAACCCTGAAGTGAATACGAATTTCCTTCCACCTATACGTCTAGGCAAATATGATGCCAATAGAACTACTCCTCGCCATATCAAAATAACCCTAGAGAATGAAGCTTCAGTATCGGCATGCATAAGAAGCGCTAAAACATTGAAAAATAATGATGATATCAAGAATGTTTTTATATCTTTCGATAAGACACCTCGTCAAATTCAACACTATAGAGAACTACGCCAGCAACTGAATGAAAAAAAAGGATAACGGAGAAAATAACCTTATTATCAAATACATTAATGGATTTCCAAAAATCGTTAATTTAAACTAGATACAGTACCCAGGCTATAACATACATAGCCTCTCCATGTATTACCAAAACGTTAGAGGATTGAAAACAAAAACAACTACCTTTTATAATTCTGTATCTACTACTGGAGAAATGGATATGGTCTGCCTGTCAGAGACAAATCTTCAAGATGATGTATTTAATCAAGAACTCTTCCCGTCAATGTATAACATATTTCGATGCGATCGTGATCTGACAACCAATGATGGCACTAAAGGGGATGGTGTCTTATTGGCGCCAAAAGACTGTCTTCGGATTTTGATTTTTGTTCGAAAATATGAAGAGTAGTTGTTTTCTGTTAGATACAACTAAATCACATTTTTCATTTTTCAATTTCATTTTAATTTTTAAGAGAAACACTTCCGGAAGTTGATATTATAGGCTCTAAGTTAGTGCTTGGCAGCTTTACCTTAAGCATCATTGTAAGGTATATTCCTCCTAGTTGCTCTATTGTTCACTACGAAACACTATTCGACTGATGAAAATTTTATATTGGTTGGAGATTTCAATATTCCCAAGTACGACATAGACTTTAACGACAGCGAATTTCAGTGCATTCGCAACTTCATGCAAGCAACTGCTTCTCAACAGTACAACTCAATAACAAACATCAATAATCGCAAGCTGGATCTCGTAATAACCAATTGTGGAGATTGTATCGTCTCCAAATATGAGCAGCCAGACTCAGCGCCGGATTGGGGATTTTTCTTTTACCGAGCTCCATTATTGAAGAGGCCTCCGTCCTTATGGAACATCACACGAGAATCTAATATTAATTTTCGGACACGAAATTATTCGAGATACTTTTATGTCTGGAAATTAAATCACGCACCAATCGATTTTTGAAAATATTTATTTTAAAGAATTTGCTAATATATATATATATATATATACAGTGTGACCCATTTAAGATGGAAACACCCATATAAAACTTACATTTTTTAAACGATTAGAATGATTTTGTTTTCGTCAGGTAGACATTCAAAAGTGTACTAGGAAACCAAATTTCATGGATAAATTTCCATTTCCAGGGCCAACTAATCTTATTTTCCAAGGTAGAAAAACTAAAAAAATTACTGACTACACCACTGGATTCGCGATATTTTCAAATGGTTCACATGTAAATAACGTATATGATAAATCATAAATTATCAAACATATTTATTCAAACAGTTCCACGCAGATGTTATTAGCCCCATAAACATGAAGGATGGAGGCCATGAGCGCAATCACATTTTGGCCGTTTTTTAGGGTAAAAGAGTCGAATACTCAAAAACGGTCGATCGATTTCAAACAAGAATGGGCTTCTAAAGGACGTTCGATTCTATGTAACTATGTCTGCGGCAGCACCTCAAGATTCTATTCAAGGATAGTCGAAGTAGCTGCAGTGGTATTTCTATTCCATTAAAATTTGGAGCAATTTTCATTCGATCGAAATGAATTTGGTATAAAAATAAAGGTTTTTTAAAATTATTTGTTCATCTACCCAAATAATTGCTTCAAGATAACTGCATTTTTGGGACATTTTTGAGATTTTTTTTGTCAAACAGCGGATTGAAAATTAAATTTTTCTACAACTGTAAAAAAAGTCCACTTTTTTGTGTGGTTTATGTGCGTAAAGTATTACAATTTCACTATCAACATACGATTTCATTATTAAACGGAAAAGCGTTTTTTAACGGCTGTTGCTAGGCAACCGACAGTTTCATGCAACAACAGTGACAGATCCGAATAATAACGAAATCCTGGCATTAAGCCAGTTCTTATTTTCTTTGGCAACAAATAACCTATAAATATCTGATATACAAATGTTTCACCAATAATATTCTTAGCATTCTTACTATTAAATAAGTATTATCAAAATTCCAAACTATCGCGGCGAATATATTCAGGGGTAAAATGATATAATATGGTATGATTATTAACGATAATTTTTTGGAATATTAATGAATTGTAATCCCAAAGCTGAAAATACAACGAGTCCGCAGGACGAGTTATATTTTCTTGCATTGGGATTGCCAATGAATTGATATTCCAAAAAATTATAGGTTTTTAATCATTCCACGAATTATATTTAGGACGTCAATATATCGATTTGAAATAAAGAAAAATCGTGTCACCTGGTAATTGATGCTTTACTTCTAGCCGTATTCAACGGACTACTCTTTTCCATGGCCTCATCTATGATACCAGTGGACATTTGTCCCCAACGATCGCTCATATTGATAAATAAAGATAACTAGTCAAAACACAGAAATTTGACGTTCATAATTTAAATCATTATGTTCACTTGACACATAGTAAAACAAAAACTAAGCAGGTTTATCACCGTGAAAATACAGCGACAAGCTATATTTTCACTGTAGTTCCGATTCTATTGGCTGAATTTCAAAATTTGAAATCCACTGATTGGTTGTTAAGCAAGGAAATATATTGTCAAAATAATAGCATATACCTCTAAGGAACTATTGGACCTAATCTACACTAGGTAATCCAAGGTAGCTATGGCTGTTTGGCCGTCAGAAACTAGTTGACAACAATAATTGATGAAATTTGTGAAATTGGTCATCTATCCAGATAACGAATTCTTGGTAACTATGAATTTAATTTAAGTAGGAATGAAAAGTGATGAAGATTGAACGGAGAAAATATAAGATTTCTTTGACATGGTTAAAAGAAAGAAAAAAGTATTCGTTACTTCACGAGGATTGTTTATTTATTTTGAATCCAAATTTAAGAAAACGGAAAGTTACTTCGATGGACTAGTTATTCGAAAGTCAAGTCAACATTAATAATAATAATAATATCGACCTCGATCAATATGTTATTTTAATTATTCGTTTCATTTGTTTGAAACTCAACTCTCCGGCATACTCTTCGAACTTTGTTCGAATAATGAATCAATAAAAGTATGCCAAATTCATTTCATATATGCAAAAAAATATGAAATGGTTATTTTTTTGACAATTGTAGAAAAAATACTGTATGAAAGTTTTTTTTTACTCGTGCGTCAACATTTCCTATCGTAAAAAAGGTATCACTTTACTCACTTGATACATAAATTACTATTCTATTACAGCACGTACGTAGAATCAAACTTTTCCTAGAAACCTGTCCTTTTTTGAAATCGATAAGATGAACCGTTCTTGAGTTCAATTGACTCTTTTACCCTTAAAAGCGTCCCAAACGTGATCGCGCTGATATGGTCTCGTAAAAACTATATGAAATATAAAACGGCTTTTCATGAGAATAAATTTTCGGACTATATTATAAAATCGAAGACATTATTGATTGTCAACGATTACAGGCCAGAAGGCTTAATCAAAATTTGGTGTAATTATAATCGTCTACAAGTGAATGTGACGAAATGTAACATAATATCATTTACAAAAAAGTCGAGTAGCTTGATATATGATTATGCAATCGACAACAATATAATCAACCGCGTACAAGAGATGAAAGACCTTGGTATCACATATGATAGTAAACTAACATTCAACAAATAGGATGCTTGGTTTAATTTACAGAAACAGTAAAAACTTCAAAAATGTTGCCACCTTGAAATTGCTGTATTTCAGAATATGGCTCTTTGATATGGAACCCAATCTACGATTACCAAAAAAAGGCCAATTGAAAGTGTACAGAGAAAGTTCCTGAAATATTTATGCCTTACAGTCGACGGACAATATCCTGTGAGAGGCATTGATCATAATATTTTGTTGTCGCGAATTGAAATGATATCTTTGGAAAAAAAGAAGAATTATACTTGGTACAAATTTCCTGCATAAATCAATTAACAACAATATCAATAGTACTTTTCTTCTAAACGATGTACATTTTTTTGTAACTAGAATCGGAGGTCGACATGGTTTAAAGTTTTATTGCGAAGTATCACGAACAAATGTTATGATACGATCACCTGTGAATTTCATGTGCAGTAGCTTTAACAAAATTTGTAAAAATTGTAATATCGTTGTTTGATAATACAGAAGTGATATTTATTATGACTCTTATATCATGTATCGTTAATCACTTACAACAATCGTGTAATGAAACGTTATGAATATGTTATTCAGGCAATTCCATTATTCTATTTGATTACTATTTTATTTTACGAGTATAAATTTTACTATAATATACTCTTTTTACTTAGTATTTAATTCTGAATTTGCATTTCATGTAAATGGTTACCCCAGTTGGAAATTGCTTTTTTTTATAACTCGAAATCAGCATTAAATAGAATTGCAAACCGGATGCAATGTAAATATGGTAATTCATTATTAGCTTTTATGGACAATATTCGCTCTGAACAAAATATAGGTATAATTAAAATCGCTCAACACATCAACACATCAGAAGAAGTAGGAAATGTTTATCACATCCTGTGTTTCAACTTATACAATGGGTATACCTATATCGTGGTCGCGTAGAATGCAATTATTTCTCCAATATACCTAAGCAAATCACCTATTCTCTGCCAAGACCCCCTCTTATATTTTCTATTTTATCGTGCATATCAACTAATGTAGTTTCTATCGTGATAGCACATAATAAATACAATTATTACTCTGAAAAACCCAGGTGTAACATACTGAAATTTCAACAAATTCTGTTGACGAATATAGAAACTCTATTATATTTTCTATTACATCCGGTATATCAATTAATTCAGTACATATCGTAGGCGAGTATGATGTAATTATTACTTCAATATTCCTTAAGTGTAACATACTGAAGTTTTGATTTTTGCTCAAAAAAGTCATCAAATGTTAACTACCTACTGAGTAAAATTTGGAGTATTGTCTTTATCAAGAATGTGTAAATGCAAAAAAAATTACTTTTTCTACTAACGTCAAAAAATTACAAGGTTCGCGCATTAATAACAATCTGCGAAGAGACCCTAAGCATATTAATTATTTTAGAACAATATTTTACGACGTTTGTAGAAAAAAAATGTTTGCAGCTCGTGCGTGAAATACTCTCTCGACTATATACAAAAATAACTATAACGCACAGTTGTTTTTTACGCTCTTGTGCTAAAAAGTATAACTTTCATTCCAAAAACTACGATCTTTTTCACGAACTCTTAAATACGCAAATTACTTTTAAGGTTCTGGATATGCTTATAATACTGTAAGTAATGGTATGTTAAAGTATAAGTGGATGAAAAGGTCTTTCAAACACGCGATGAAAGATCAACTATCCACGAATACTTTACGTTATATTTTCAATTGATGCACTTTGAAATCATAAATACTGGTTTCATTATTACAAATAATGGAAGAACTTACAATGTAAAACGGTTGAATTCGTGATGTGACATCAGTATACCTTTCGTTAATATTTGAATAAAAGTTTTTAATTTGTTTGTAATATTGTTGTTTGTTAGATCAATGATCATAACATTGTCATTCAGACGTCACTGTTCTCGAGTTGTTGATGTATCCTCGAGTTGTTGATGTATCCATGGTAACTTTAAAAAACGCGCGTTTTTGAAAGTTCGATTTGCACACGCTGTGGCGTGCTTTAAATAGGCAACAAGGGGCACCAATATAAAAAACCTATTTTTTCCACAATAAAATACCTACAATTTTCGAGCGTACTTTTCTGCTCTGCTCTTGCTTATTTTGTTGACACTGCACACAGATACTCCAGGCATGGGAACTTCTTTTAAAGGATAACTCAACGATTCCAAAGTGGTGACAGTGGGGCTGACCATGAATTTTTCCCATGTGTGTTTGATCATGAAACTTGTGAACGCAAATGTCAATATATGAATGAAATACCATATGTATCTGAAATGAAATGATTCGTCAATAGTCAACATTATCTCTTGCATAATATACCTCTGAGATCACTGAATCATTAGGAAATTCAAACAAATCGATAGATTGGCAAAAATAGTAATGCTAGTAACCACCTGAGGTGGGAAGAGACACCACCTTCCTCAGCATATGATGAAAACAGCAAGAACAGCTGTAAAAGTTGTGAGGCAATAGAAATTGACAATATTCCACGGGCTATCGGTGATTGTTTTTTTGTTGTCAGGTTGGTAATATATTTTTGTTTTTAAACTTTCGCTACACTGTATTTTGTACTAACATCTGACATGTGTTGAATTTGATTTGAATTTATTGAAAACATTCGCAAAAAGAAAAAATGTCATGGGTTAAAAATTGAGCGTGTTGGAAATGTGTTCCATCTTGTGGGAATGTATTAGATATTTGTATTACTAGGGAGGAAAGTGCCACTTTTTCTCCCGCAGGATGTGCAGTAAATATCCAAGGGAGGAAAAGGCACTTTACTCCCATGTGATACATATAATTTTTCCTCCAACCCACTTATTGAACCTTTTTTTGTAAATTTAAAACGTATCTCAAACGCTTTTGTTCAAAACGGACTCATACTTACATGATGGAAAGTATAGACAATACAGTCATGTCCACCTGAGAATCTGCGGTGGTGCCACGGCTAGCGTATTAGGCTTGTAATCCGAAGGTCTCCGGGCAATTGCCACTTTTTTTTTAAGAACGTTATTTTACTTTATTCCTGTTAGTGATTTGAATTATTGGACATTTAGATAGCTTATACATTTCGAATTGCTATTGAGTGATTTTCTCATAAGTAATGTTAGGTGCCTATTTGAATGAAGTGTCGATCATTTTTATTTCTAAGAGCTGCGCTTAAAGAAAAAATTATGTGTGTATTTCGAGCACAAAGTGTCATTGTCGTTCTCCAAAGATTAATCTTTTTGTCGAGCGACAATCAATCACTTTGCGCTCTAAATACACAAATAGCTATTAAAGAACTAAACATTCATGTTTGATTTTTACCAGAATACAGGATATATAAGATTTTCTAGAAATTACGGAAACAATTTGTTTATAATAGATTCACAAGTTTCATCGTTTAAAACTTACTTGAAATGAGGGGGAGGAAAATAATGAGTTTCCTCCCTGGTTTGGCTACTTTCTATAGGGGTAGGAGGAAAACAATTTTACAACAAAAATTACATTTCATAGATTTCTGACATAATAAAGAACTTGCCCAAAATTGGGGCTGAACTTTGGTTAACTAGAAATCTGATATAAAAAAAAAAACAATTGAACGTCGCGATTGTGGGCCCTCAGCCGATTATAATGGTACCAATTTTGTTTTGCCGAAATATGCTGTTGCCAAGTTGTGGCCACTTCGGATTACTAGAAATTTGATATGGAAAAAACAATTGAACGTCGCGATTGTGGGCCCTCGGTTAATTCTATTGGTACCATTTTCACTTTGCGGAAATGCGCCGTCGCCAAGTTGCTCACTAAATGTCTATAAAACTTCGGTAAAATTCCGTTTACCGGGCGTACAAGCTATCAACATTTTTTTTGGTATCTATGTATTTTGGTCTCCTGAACAAAATTCCAAATGAATTTTTTGGCGATCTGAAGTAACTTCAGAGATACGGGCATATTTTTTAATTTTGACTGGCATTTTCTAGACACGTTCCTACCACCTCCTTCTTTTCACCAGCACAGTAATCACATCCTGACTCCTCCGTCTCACGCTTCTTTTCTACCGATGTCAGAGACAATAAACTCGCGAATATGACAGCAATGTATTTAGTGAATTTTATTGTATGGTTGGTAACACTGAAATCAATTATTGCCAACTTTTCAGATGTAATAATAGCTGCGTTTTTTTGGTCTTCTGCAGTAGTAACAGAATGGCATGTTACAGCTCAAGATCCAATCACAGTAACCAGAACACATTGGATCTGTGTGCAGTTAGGTTTGGACGTTAAGGGCAAGCGAAGCAAGCCTAACGACGGCTAGTGCAGTGAACACCTACTTTTATTTACGTTTTAGGTTAGGTTCGGTTAGGTAGGTTATGTTAGGTTAGGTAGGGTAGGTTAGGTGGGTTAGGTTAGGCGGGTCGGTTAGGTTGTTTTTCCTTCTCGTGCCTTGAAAGAATGGATCTGTGTGCGGTTAGGTCGCGACGTGATAAGGACGAGCGAAGCGAGCCTAACGACGGCGAGCGTAGTGAGCACCTACTTTTATTTATGTTTTCGATAATAAATGATTTCCGTGATCATAACTTGGCAACAGCGCATTTTTATAAAGTCAAAATATCATGGTACGAATAAGCTGACTTCAATCCAGCTTTATATCAGATGTCCAGTTCTCTGAAGTGACCAACTTGGCAACAGCAAAATTTTCTCGAAAAAAAAAAATATTGGTACTATTTGTCTCGACTGTAGATACATATTCATATTCTCCGAATAATTTTCCGCGTTCACAACTTAGCAACAGCCCATTTCCGCAAAGTAAAAATTTCAAGAACCACCTAATGGGATAGTATAATTCTCAGTAATAATACAAGCGATAAGTCTGTCGATTCATTTCTGAACGAAACTGAATTGTTTCGAGTAAACACCACTCGTCCTGCGGACTCAATTCAGTTGAGATCACAAATGAAAGACAGACTTATGAGAAAAATTCAATCACGAGTGGAATTTTATTAGACTATTTCATAAACATTTTTGAATGCGTGCTCAGCGTAATCACTTGTATTTGACGTTTAACTGTCATATGCACTGTAAACAAATCGGAAAACACCGAACTTGATAGGCCAATCAGAGTCAAGAGTCAAGTTTGGTATTATCGGTAATCCGAACTTGACTAGAGCTTCTGATTGGTCCATTTCGCAAGCCAGTGAAATAGTCATTTCCATTCATCTCCATATCAGATTTCCAGTAATCCGAAGTGACCAAAACTTGGCAGTAACGTATTTCCGCAAAACAAAAATGGTACCGGTAGAATAGCCTTATACCCCAAAATCGCGATGTCCATTTTTTTTCCTAACAGATTTCCAGTAAACCAAATTATTACCAAAAATGGTTGTTCAATTTCTTCCCACCGACGCCGACGGTCTAGAAAATTATTTGTATCATTTCCAGGAAAGTTAAAGGTTGAAGAAGCGGAAGATACCGTTTATGTCTTTATGTCTTGACACTGTGACGTTGGTGAGTTCATTCTCATGTCGTATTCGAATTAGTCAGTATAATTCTAAATTTGACATTACACTTTCATTATGTTTTCTTTTTAGAACCCATATCTGAAAATGATCCCGATACTTAAACCAAAGAAGATGAAAGAGTAATTGATGGTTATGTTTCTTGTAACTCTGAAGTTGGTAAAATTCAGTGTTGTAACTCTGATGTTGGCAAGATGACTATATTAATATTCTAGGCATTTTCTGAAAGAAGTACTACTATTGGTTATGTGAACCCATGGATGAGTCTGGGGTGATATATTCCGTGTACTGTAGAATTTCAATGTCGACAGTTTTGTTTCTGTCTCTTCCATGATTTCATCTCACTCATTCTGTCGTATTTTTGTGGTACATGGAATCCTACCCCTGGTAACTGTTGTCTTTCTGAAGTTGGTCAGTTGAAGAATATTGTACTCACTATAACATTACATTGACATTTTTTTCCAGATTCTTATGCTTTTGAGTTTGATAAACCTTGTCCCAGACTTGAAGGAAAATTATGCAGAAGTATCCCATATTGAAGCTCTTTACAATTCCAATTACTATCATCTTCCTGAAGTTGCTAAGTTTTGTAATGCTACCATAGAGTATAAGTTAAAAAAGGAGTGCATTCTTTCCAGCGAACACCAGTGAAGAAAACAACCCCAATCCCTTATGTTTAGAGGAAGACGAAATAATGTCGACATGGAGATCTTCAACGAATCCAATAATTAATAGATTTTTTTTGTGATAGAGTGGGTTTCGGATTTTGAACGAATATCAACAAGATCCTATTTTGAATATTTTAAGCCCAATATTGAATGAAATAAAATTATTCCTAAAAATTGAGGTTTCAGGTGTGTTTGCTAGTTACATGCGATTTAATCAAAAACCTATTGAAATGACTAATTCTTGTTAACACGTTGAGCGCCATGACCCCCCATAGGGACCGTCAGCTGATGAGTCACTCATGACCTCGTAGTGCCGTAAGGGACCTAAAGTTTTCTAAAGAGTCATTTGTCTCGTAGACGATACTTCGCTCACAAGCTCGCTCACGTCTCTGGAACAGCGCAGAAAGGTTGGCGATCTGTCTCTGTTTAATAGATATTTCATGGACGATGTTCTTCCGAAATATGATCAATCATTCCACCATTAGCGGTCCCGTCAAGCTCAGTCTTTACATCAATATGACGTCACTTGGGAGACATGCCAAACATCTCTTTCCCAGGGCTCGTTTTTTCAACGGAAGACAAAACTTTGGAACTCGCTGCCTCGGTAGGTGTTCCCTGAGTCATACATCCTGCAGAAATTCAAGGAGAACAACAATTCACAGCTTTCACGATGTTCACGATGTTCTCTCAACATTACAGGATTTTTTAACTTCAATAATAAATTAAAGTTTGCTGAAGCAGCTGAAATATGCCAAGTTACAAGTAGTCCTTGAGTCCGAATGGTTCGTCGTAGAAAAAAACTTGTATGGGAAAATTTGTAAAATATTTTATGCTCTTTTATTCCTAAGAGGAAGGTTATCAACAAATAATTCGTAGTTTTCAACTCATAAGCAATAAACCGCAGAAGAAAGAGATTTTTTAGGTTTTTTGCATTTTTTCAATGTTGCGTCACAAAAATTTGTTAGCAAACCTCAGATTCGGATTCAGCACCCCAAAAAACATAGAGAATGGAAGTAATCAATACTACCCCAAAACTTTTTTGGTGTTTAAGAATATTCATTCAATATCAAGAGCGTGAATGTTACCATTCTGTTATCAAATATGATTTCAGAATTGGCAAATTCTGTGATGAATGATGAATGATTAATGAATATTTTTCTAACACTTCGAACTGTGAAACACATTAAACAAATTATATGTCACCTTCAAGGCCAAAACTTGATTGACAACCAAAAATGGAAGAATGCCGTTCGAATAGTCATTAAAAACATATACAAATACTGTTTAAAAGAACATGTTGTATAACCTTTCAATCGAACAAGTGTCAGTGGTTTGCGTTCGTCTGATGAAATATCGTTATGTTTTCAAAGTCAGTTTGATTCCGTATAATTTTTTAACTGAACATTAAAATAACATTAACGGTTTCATGGCATGTCCAGCTTCTTCTGCGAATCATAATTCGCAGAAGAAGCTGGACATTGAAATTCGAGTAATATTCCCATCTTGACTGATGAGTTGAAAATCTGATGCCGCATTGTAATAACACCTAATGAACATAAGGATTGTAAACAATCCGGACTTCTGCATGGAAGAACTCTAATCGTTGTAACCAGGGTTAAAACATTTGGACACCAAAGTTTCATTGATGGACAGGCTTTCATGAAAACTACCCCACTGTTGGAATTTTTCGTTGACCAGCTTCATCAATGGCCGAGCTCATATGCTTCGCTTTATCAGAAAAATTGATGTACTTACGTGAATCTATTTCAACTGGTTGTATGTGAATACCTACTTCTTCATACATATTCCAATAGAGACGTTCACTAGGTAGGAAATAATCAGTAGTAATACGAGAGCATTGAAAATGATCGTATGTAATATCAGAAGACCGTGACAAATAGCGGATTCTCATTTTCTTCCTAATTCTATCGGGAGTACTTTGTATTTTGACAATTAAATGAGACCATATGAACATTAAGAGGCCATGAGCGCGATCACATTTGGGACGCTTTTTAGGGTAAAAGAGTGAGAGTGATAAAATACGTGCTATAATGAAAATTGAATTTTCAATCCACTTTTTCACAAATAAAGTCTTAAAAATGTCCCAAAAATGCAATTACTCAGAAGAAATTTTTTGGGTAGATGAAAAAATAATTCTAAGCACGTACGTAGATCAACGTTTTACCTTTCTTTTGATACCAAATTCATTTCGATTGGATAAAGATTGCTTCAAATTTTAATGGAAGAGAAATACGTCTGCAGCTACCTTGACTATCTATGAAATGCATCTTGAGCTGCTGGCGCAGACATAGTAATATAGAATCAAACGTCCTCTAGAAGCCTGTCCTTGTCTGAAAGCGATACGACGAACCATTTTAGAGTTATCGACTTTTTTACCCTAAAAAACGGCAAGAATGTGATCGCGCTCATGGCCTCTTAATATTCTCCCGAGAGCTTTAGCTCGAGGGTATTATTATATGATTAATAATGTGATGAACACCGTGAAATCATTCATATACACGTTCATACACGAATAAAAAAGACGTTAATTCTCTCTAGGCAGACTCCTTCCTCCTTTCTGGTGTTTTTTCGAATGGTTTCGAATGGTAACCGAAAATGAAACATTTCAATTTTGAGTTGTCAAACTTGACACTTTTCTTTGTTTGTTTACCTAAATGTCTCTACCAAAATTATCGTGTTTACCTAAATATCCGCTTATATTGCATTTCATGTGACTTCAATCACGTAATTTTATAGGTGTAGCCTTGTGTGAATGAAATAGTCGTAGGTGCAGGTAATATCACAAGACCATTACAAATAGCCGACTATTATTTTCTTCCTAATTCTATCGAGAGTACTTTGTATTTTGACAATTTAATGAGACCAATTGAATTGACTTGAATAGTATACTAAAGTATAAGTGGATAAAAATGTCTTTCAAACACGCGCAAGATGCGCAGCCGGAGTGCTCGAAATAGAGCAAGTGTTTGATAGGTTAGTTATCCACGAATACTTTACGTTATTTTTTTAAGCTGGTGCACTTTGAAATCATAAATACTGGTTTCATTATTACAAGTGATGGAAATAAAAACTTATAATGTAAGATAGTTGAATTCGTGATGTGACATCAGCATACCTTTCGTTAATGTTTGAATAAAAGTTTTGCATTTGTTTGTATAAATATTCGGGTTATACATCGACAAAGTCCCTTATATTATATAAACCAATCAAATGCCATCATCTTTTCATTTGAAACCAATGAAAAGAGGACTTTTCGAAAACACTGGCTCCAGCCCATGGTATTTTCCAATCGGTGATTCGCTTCTTCCTTGTGTATACATTTCCATAGTTTCGAAAATCACGGTAAATATAGAAACATCAGTTTGACGGTTCAACTCTTGAACTGACTTTAACTACTACACAATATGAACCATTCGTGCAATACGCATTTAGTTCATAATAAAATGTAGTCGTGAAATTGTCCGATCGAATATCCCTTAAAAATGCAGCATTTTTAAAATACTTTGTCGGGATATTATTACTGATAACTTGTTGCATAATTACAGAGAGTGTCAGTTTAACGTTTAAAATAAACCGACCGCGCAAATTCAATCTAGTTTAAAAATGGACGGTATGATATTTGTCAAAAACATGCTGCTTCATGGTCAAAATGAGACAAACCAGAAAAACTGAAACAATTTTGCAGTTTTTGGTATATTCAAAAGTGATCTGGGGGTCGAAAACTTGGATTTTGCATCTCAATCATATCCCATACCACAAAAAAAAACGAAACCTACAACCACCATTCGATGCAACTTAGGCCCACCCTTTTCATGTCAAGGTTACTGGATTACTAGCTTTGAAAGGTATTATTACTACAATGTAAATGCCCGTTGATTTACCTGTCACATCTGAATTTTCCATTGAGATATTTGTAACCTGGTATACTCGATTGAATAAGATAATTTCTGAGAAACATTGTCAGAATTCGTCTGCAACTCGAAATGTTCACAATAACTCTCAGATGTTTGATCAGAAATGTGTTTGTTAAATACGTTTGTGGGGAGTAAACTTCCGGTTTCCAGGTGTGATTTCAAATAAATATTTCAGTGAGGAAAGGGCCCATACTCTGATATTGATTATGAATTTGGGTATGATAACATATTTTCGCCCGGGAAGACTCATGATACAGTGCCATTAGGTGAGTTGTGACGATGATTTCAGTGACGTAGTTACAATGCGACTATGATTACGATATTTGAATCGAGAACAGAATCGAGATTAGATGGGTAATGGCTAAAAAAAGATACTTCTAATACATTTCTAATGGAAAGTTTGCAAACCTTCTCAAACTGTAATTTCTCAAGCTCTGTCGGTAGATAAAACAATTGCGACTAAGTGATGCCACAATAACTTCAGGACCGCAGGTATCAGATTATTGCCTTCAAATTATTGTTACTGATAATTAGTCTGGGAGAGTCTGGGAGAGTCCTTCTCTTCCAGAAACGCAGATCATAGAAGACGACGGATTCATCAGGTCAAAGTCGCCATCTAAACCAAAGAAGGATCCAGAAACAAAGTCAGTCATGACGAAAAATGGAAAGGAGGCACTGAATGAGGATCAATCTCTGTCGGAGGACAAGTGCAGTCAAGGAAACCCACCACCAAAAACGTAGAATGTGAAAGATACCCTAAAAAAATTGAAAATGTTACTTCCAATCGTCGTACAAGGTAGACCTAATCTTGACAACTGAAGAGCAACTCACGCCTTTGTACTCAGATGCCTAGATTCGGATGTATGTGAATCACAAACGCCTTATCAAGGATACACGTTGAAGAGATGACATACATAAGGTTCCGGCCCCTGCACCACCTAACAATGACTTCCTAGAACATGACTATATATGAACCATCTCCAAAGAAACATAAGCGTGAATTGAGAGTTGCGTGGAAATGAAATGGCGACAGTTCAGTGCTATCGCTGCCAAAGGAAGGGGCATGCAACATCGAATTGCGCTAAAAGGGTACATTGCCTCCAATTTTCAGAAAGTTACCTCACTTTTCAGTACTTGAAAACTAGAGACATGCCAGCTACGTACATACATTTAATTGATGAATACAATAATTTTATTCGGCTGAAAACATATAATTCCCCGTTTACCAAGACCGAATACAGTTCTTGGAGTCAAAGAACCGGAAAACTTCCTCCCTATTGGCCATCATAGATTGACGAAACCATCTACATAAAGGATATTACTTCGGATATTACAGAATTCATAAAACGACTTGGACTGGATGGCTGGACACAATACTCATGAAGAATATTCTTGGGAAGGTCTTTGCTCAGCTAAATAACTTGAAGAACAACATTATGTCGCTGGTCTACCCAGACTGATAGAAAAATGTTGTGGTGATCCTTTTACTAAAACCCAGTGAAAATAAATTAGAGAGACAAAGACCCACTTGTTGCTGAGTGTAGTTGCCAAGATAGTAGACAAGACTCTTCTGAGACGGATTTTGAGGCTTAAGGATTGATTATTAAATATCTCGGATTCGATCCCCAGTCGGAACTGGAATTTTATATATTTTTTTTCGTTTCAAATTTAAATATTTTCCCAATTCTCTTGTTCATTTTCATTCTGGTTACTACTGAATGGTAGTGAATAATACAATTAAATAGTTATTAGTGCTTCAGTTCCACAAAGTGATCACCCGTACAAGATGTAAATTTCTCACTCATGAATAATAAATTCATTAACAGCACGTTCACGTAAACATATACTCGATCTAACGGAAGATTATCAATTTTCAATAAAGTTACATTGACCATTTTTGATAGTGACGCATATCTGGTTTATATATTACGGAAAAAGTAATCAGAATTCCCAGATTATTTATTTGAGGTGTGGTATTAACTTGTCTGTCGGAAAGGTTTTCAATGGGAGTATTTTTCCATTCGAATTCTTCAATGAATTAACTAGTGAGAATAGAAGATATCGATAAATAATAATAATAATAATGGGTCTTTATTTTTTTCTTTACAATACAATAATTAACAAAAGACAATTACTCTTGGGAGGCGATGTTCTTCCACATAACCCCCCCAAAATACCAACCAGCTGAGAGACCTCATAATACAAAAGATAATTATAGCTACAACAAAGAAATTACAAATTTTTTTATCAAACTAAAATAGAAATTACAATTCAAAAATTTCTAAACATAAATGTGGAAATAACCTCATAAACAAAATACTCCAACAACACGACTAATTATTTCTCAAGGAGAGTAGGTGGGATTTCATATGTTCTCGGAAGGAAAAAAGTGTATTTTTGTTGTTTATGAATTCAGGAACAGAGTTAAATATTTTTACTGCAACATATGAGAAAGATTTTTGGTTATTTCACAACAAGTGTATTAATAAGGGCGATTAACAATCGATATAATTTAGCGCGTTAATTTTCGAGATTGTTAATCGCCATTTTAATTCACGAGTTTGTTACAAAACTTTTCGTCGACAGTAGTTTTCGAAAATAGAGATATCTCACTTTCAATGTTTATTTATTTAACGTTACGATAAAAAACAGTTTAATTTTTCTTAGTGGTAGTTTTATTTTATTTTTTATTATTTATTTTCAAATTGAAATAAAAAAAAAATTCACCCTCGGTGGGTTTTGAACTCTCGACCTCAGTGTTGCCTGAACTTTAAATAAATAGGGGTTTATTTTTTAGAGTTCACAATACATTTCACAAACAATGACATGTCACATATCTCATTTTTTCCCCTTCCTCTAACCCAGGGGGGATAGAAGAGGGTGGGAGATGGCGCAGAAGTAGCAACTCTCCCGCTCTCGATCAGGAGAGCAGGAGAGCGCCCTGCCAAACCGAGCTAGGGACCTCCGTGAGGGGGCGCCGTTGCCCGGCCACGCTGATGTTAACGTGGGGCCGGACATTTCATTACCTGCGGTGACATTAACCCGTAAGATACACGCCTCCTGCATTGCTTATGCGTGTTGTATCATTTTATTCAATGTAGATACATGTTCGCTATAAGTTGCTGAGGTTGGTTATTTCGATGACTATCCCGGAAAAGGCTGAGGCAAAAAACCGGGTCAAGGTACTTGCGTTTTAGGTTACCTTTCGTCTTGGTTCCCTATGGAACCGGTTCTTCCCGTCGTTCCTGGAAAATATCCAGCGCTTGATATATGAGCCCCCCGTGCTTGCGAGGCTCGTTATCGTACACCCTGAGCTTAGTAATGTCCTTGGTGAGAGGACTTTTATCGATGTAGTATTTATAGAACTTGTAAGACAAGTTTCTAATGTATGTCGGAACTGAGTCGACGCCAGCAAGCTCCCTAAGAGTTTCCAATCGAATGTATCTCCGGCTATCGGTTATAATACGAAGTACTTTGTTTTGCATCCTGTCTAACCTCAACAAGGGGGTCATTTGCCTGAACTTTACCATTACGCCACGGGACCATATATGGTTATGAGTGACAACTGGTGTAATGAACATTTTCTGAAATTTTACTTGAAAATTGACAAATAAATAATGCCAGATAGTACTAACCAATATAAAATGTATGAGGGCAATGTATGTTGGGTTGCATATAATCAAATCGTTGATTAATAGAAAATCATTCATTAACAGGGACCATTAATAAACGATTTTGAGTGCGTTAAAATACATCATAAATGAACGGTCGACGGAAAAATATTTAATTTTATTCCATCACCTACTCGCCTAAAAATATAATCGTACCTATTTAGCCCCGTAACCACAGACAAACTCAAGCCAATAGTGCAGAATGAATTGTAGCACTATGAAACCCCGACATGACTTCTTGACATCATGTGTCAATAATTATTTACCAAAAACTCAGGGGTGTTATTGAATTTTTATTTTATTCAAAAAATATTTTTTTTTCTTTGCTGTTGTTTCGGACAGTATAAGATTTATCGAGAACAGGGCGAAAGATAATTCAATTCTCCACAAGAAATGTTCCTAGTAATTTCTTACAAAATGCGCACGTTTCATCAGAAAACGTGATTGAATTCCGATATCAAATTTCAGGCTGGCGTTCACCGGCCACTGCAGTTTGCGGCAGGACCAAAAATTAGATTTGTAATAACTTTGCTGAAAATTATCGCAGAAGTAAAGAGTAAAGAGTGCATATCGTTCCTGAAGACTTCTTATGCAAATCTAACATGTGAATATCTGAGTACCCAAAATGCGTTTTGTCCCACTTCGCATAACCCTTTTACTATATTTACGAAGGATCTGAAAATCACGGATATTTTACTTAATATGGAATTATTATACTAAATTAGGAACCAGAACCCTCTTGAATCATATGCAACAATTTCAGACTAGTGAGACAAGTCTCACTTATACATGCCAAAGAAAAAACTTTTACTCCAGCCTCATTTTGCAACTCACCCATAATCCCGGCATTTTCTTGAGTAAATGTTGAAAATAATCGCTCATACACATCCTACATGAAAAAAATAATGTATGGAATTTCAAGCTTCACTTCACAATTATATTTTTAAACATACATGCAGGATATAAATAATCGATGTCTCCCCCTGGTCGCTCTTTTGACCCATTGTGATCTCAAAAACATAATATGTAGCGTATATTTCAACCCTAGCCTAGATATAGCTACATTGTTAGACAAGTTTCAAGTATCATTATTGAAGAACATCTTGACGCCCCCATTATCGTTGAGGGGGACTTCAACTGTCGTGTAGCTGAATTGGGCACAACACCAGTTGAGTTACTTGAAAATGTCAATTTATGTGAGCATAGACAGAGCTATGATAAAATCTTGAACGCAAGAGGGTGTAGTATTCTCGAATTCATGTATTCCAATTCATTCAGTTTACAGAATGGCAGAAGTTCTTTGGATAGACCAGCACAATTTACCCACGTGAGTACTCTGGGAAAGAGCACCATTGATTAAGCTTGGATACACAACTTGTTCCTGCCTGACGTACACAATTTCGCAGTTCTTAATGAAACCAGTATTTCAGATCATTTCCCAATTTGCATATACAGTGACCGCCAAAAAGTATGTACCATATGGGAAAAAAGTTTATTATTAGAGTATTAAAAAAAGATTCTTGGGAAAAGTTTGTGCATGTCCGATAACCTAAAAATCGATTTTGACATATGTCACGTGATCGCTGGTATGGCGGCAAATTGAAAAAAATTACTATGAAAAGGCAAAAAGTGGGGTAAAATGGCAAGATATCAAAAAAAGTTATTTGAAAAAGTTGCTCAGAAATAAATTTTATTCATATATACAAAGTTTGAAAAGATAATGAGAGAAAATTGAAAATAGCATTTTTTTAAAATATTTTCCTAGCTGTATAAAAATATCATATTATTATCCTATGAATAGCTTGACCATACCAGAACATTTGTATTTCAATGATAAATGACAAAACTTTCTCATTTTCTCCACACCAGTAAGCACTAAATTAAAAAAATTGGATTTTGTTAAAACCCTGGCTGTTACATTGGTTCGTATCTTACAGTTATATCAGAATTCCACGACCATTGTGATGACATGACACTCCAGAAACATGGTGTTTTCCAGATTATAATCAAGTTTCGAAAACTCTAGCCTCTTTAATTTGACGCACATTTTTAAGATTATGTGCGAAGTGAAACGTTCGTGCACGATTATCATCAAAAATTGATTAAAATCGAAAAAACACGATATTTTTGGATTTCCCTATCATCGCAATAATACTGGAATTTTGATATAACTGTTAGATACGAACCATTGTAACAGCAAGGGTTCTGACAAAATTCAATTTTTTTAAATTAGTGCTCTCTGGTAAGGAGAAAATGAGAAAGTTTTGTTATTATCATCGGAATACAAATATTTCAGTATGGTCAAGCTATTCATAAGGAAATAATTTGATATTTTTGTATAGCTAGAAAAATAAAAAAAAAAAATTGCCATTTTCAATATTCTTACAATATTTTCTGAAATTCGTATGTGTGTATAAAATTGAATTCTAAGCAACTTTTTCAAATATTTTTTTTCGATATCTTGCCATTTTGTCCGACTTTTTGCCTATTCATAGTAATTTTTTTCAATTTGCCGCTATACCATCGATCACGTGACATGTATCAAAATTGATTTTCAGGTTATCGGACATGCACAAACTTTTCCCCAGAATCTTTTTTCCAATACTCTAATAATAAACTTTTTTCCCATATGGTACATACTTTTTGGCGGTCACTGTATATGAAAAATTTGTCAGAATGTTCTTATAAAAACCCTACTTGTCACACACAAAGTTCTAGGGAAGTATTGACATGGGATCATAACCTCTCTAGCGAGTATAAAGTTTCTATGCGTCAGTCAGGAAGAGTTATGTTTCAACCGAATATTCAGGAATCCTATGACAGGTTCTGTCTGGCAATCTCAGTAACCGCTCATACACTGAACCTCACACGGCAGGTGGCTAACTCAAAAAAAATCCGGTACAATAATAAGTCATGGTTCGATACTGACTGTAGCTATCTGAAAAAGCAAGTAAGGAAGTATTTCAAATTATGCAAAAAGAACAACTTTGAATCTCATTACAAAATTCAATTTCTAGAATAAAAAAAATCCTACCGAAAATTACTCAAGTTTAAGAAACATAACTATGAAATGGAAATTATAACAGCTTTGTCGCACATAAGAGGATCAAAAACATTTTGGCAAACCATTAAATTATTTCGTAATTCCTCCCCACATACGAACTTGCATATAGATGTGTGGGAGAATTTTTTTTGCAGCATTCACCCCCCGAGGGTAATCGACATCTCATATTTTGATGTGCGTAACCCAATTCTTGATTGCCCTATAACATAAAACGTAATGCTCTTTGTATTGAATAAGTGCAAAAATGGTAAATCGCAGGGCACTGATCAAATCTCGTACGAATTTTTGAAAAATCTTCCCCAAAATTGGGTCATTTTTTTAATAAGTCTATTTAACAGAATATCAGAAACTCACATTATTTCTGCCACTTGGAGTGAAATGACTTTAACAATGCTCCACAAAAGAGGACCGACGGAAAATCCTCTAAATTACAGAGGAATATAGCACTCATAAATTGTCCTGCGAAAGTTTTTACACAAATTTTACTCAATCGTTTCATATTTTGGGCAGAGAATAATATAGTGTTTTACCGGAATCTCAGTCAGGTTTCCGGAAAAAACGAGGCTGTATAGATAACGTCTTTGCGCTGAGCAGCGTCATTCAACTCCAACTAAGACTGAAAAAGCGTAAGGTATATATGCTATATGCTGACGATTTCGTCATTTTTGCCGAATCCTAAATAGATTTACAAAAAAACTAAAGATCCTTGATGAATACACAGCTGCTAACTTACAATTGCTATCAATAAATCTAAAGTTATCTGCTTCTCAAGAGGCGGCTCTCAGCGCCAAATTTACAAATTTCGTCTGAATGACAATACCCTTGGGTGTACAGTTTGTTGCATCTTCTCTCTTCAGAGAGATGGCACTCGTTACTGCTGACAAATCAAAACAAGCCATCGGCGCCATACTCCCATTATTATCGAAAACAAAAATGGATCTCTGGCAACCCAGAATAAAATTATTCGACGCTTTGGTTCTTAGCATCATGTCCAATTGTCTACTAGTCTGGAGCGTCAGATATTTTGACATCTTAGAGAGGGTTCAACTCCCTTTTTTCAAAGACCTCCTACTCCTCCCAAATAATACTCCGGACTACATAGTTAGATTAGAAACCGGGCGCGTGAAAATAGCTTTTAATATTTTCAAAGCAACATTGAATTGGCTAATCAAAATGTTCAGTATGAATGATTCCAGACTGCCAAAGATATGTTTTTTGCGACCATCAGAATTATCTAGGAGTGACGTCAGATATAATTGGGCCAAGCAAGTGTCACCAATGTTTGAGTCTATCAGTCTCTCTGAACCCTTAGAGAACGTCAACTTGACTTATCTTAAGCGCAACAAATGCAAGCTACTAGCAAAGCTCTTTGATAAACTTCACCAAGAGGATATTGCTTTATCTACCAACTCTCACTTTATGTCCTTCCTCACTCACTTTACGTTCAACAAACATCCAAGCAGTTATCTTCTTCTCAAAATGCCAATTCAAATAACAAGAACTATTGCCCAGCTGAGAATGTGCAATAATTACGTAATCAGATTCACGCTAAATGGTTGCACTTACCGTATCGACCCACGCGATCAGTGTACTGCTTGCAACCAAAATGAGCTCGAGACAATTCAACACATCCTGTTCGAATGCCCTATATATTCTGAAGCCTGCAAATTTTGATCATCTAGATTTGAATTCCTTGATACGTGCCCTCGAGAATATTACGCCTTCAATTGCAAAAGTTATAGCATCATAAATGTCATGGAAAATCAGGATATTAATTCTTCTGGATTTTTTTTTATTTGTTTACCATGATTCCTTTCTTTTATTTTTGTTTTTCATTCCTAGCCGTCAAATATTTTCTTTGTAAAGCATAAATACTCATTGTAATCATCAGCATATTGACATAAAATATGAACTCCTTGTTGTAAAACTGTAATTTTTTTAGAAAAAAAAAAATAATAATAATAACATATGCAACAATTTCAGACTAGTGAGACAAGTCTCACGTATACGTACCAAAGTAAAAACTATATTTTAGTCCTGCCTCAGTTTTCAACTCACCCTTAATCGCTCATACACATCCTACATGAAAAAAAGAATGTATGGAATTTCAAGCTTCACTTCACAATTATATTTTTAAACATACATACAGGATATAAATAAACGATTATTTTCAGCATTTACCGAAGAAAATGTCGGCTTTATACGTGAGTTGAAAATGAGGCTGGAGTACAACTAAGTTTTGTTTTTGGCATGTATGTGTGGGACCTGTCATACTACTATAAAATCGTTGAATTTAGTCCAAAGAGAGTATGGGTTGCTACTTTAGTATAATGATTTCATATCATATAAACATGTCCGTAAAGTGAGACAAAACACATTTTAGGTACTCAAATACTCATATGTTATATTTATTTGCATGATGTAGGAGACTTCAGAAATGATATACACTTTTTCTTTTCCATCTCTGATAATTTTTAGCAAGTTATGACAAATCTAATTTTTGGCTCTGCGGTAAATTGCAGCGGCGGCTAAAAGTGAGCCTGAAATTTGAAGTCGGCGTTCAAACACGTTTTCTGAAAAAATGAGCGCATTCTGCAAGAAATTACTTGGTATAATTTTTATGGATAATTGAATTATCTTTCATCTTGTTTTTCGATAAACCATATAATTTGAACAAGTCTGTTTAAATAAAGAAGAAGCAGTCGAAAGTGAGAGAAATAGGATTTTGATATTATGTGATGAAGGAGACAGGAACGTAGGAAACTTATTGAGTAAGGAACTTAGACAAAAGTATTTGATACAAACTATAATTAAACCAGGTGCTAGTTTAAAGTATGTTATTGAAGATGTCTGTTGGAATTGTAGATGCAGCATTACAATGGATTGCAGACTATTTGGACAATTGGAAACAAAAGTTACGACTCAACCATGTTACATCTGGCACACTCGATAATAATATAGGAGTACCTCAAGGTAGTGTTCTGGGTCATTTATTGTTTCTAGTTTATATAAATGATATGGTTGAGGTGGGGAATGAATGTTGTATACACCTATTTGCTGACGACGCTGTTATTTATTATACTAAAAATAATCATTCAACATGCTTCAAAGCAATCAACGAAAGTTTAGAAGCTATTCACAATTATTGCTGTGGAAACTTATTAAAAATAAATACAAACAAAACAAAATGGATGTTAATTAGTAGAGAGAAAATTTATATGGAAGTAATGAAAACAGCGCCAAAACTTTCAATTAGTGGTGTCCAGATAGAAGTGGTTGAGAAATTTAAATATTTAGGGGTGTTGGTTGATCGTCAACTGTATTTTAGTGATCATGCAAAAAATGTTATAAGAACAATTGCCATGAAAATCCATTATTTGAGAAGATGTTCTCCGCATCTCATACGCAGTGGAGTAAAATCATAATTTATAATACGCTTATACTTCCTCATTTCAACTACTGTGCTTTATTTGGTGAATCAAAATGTGCTAAGCCGTTTACAAAAATTACAAAATCGAGCTATGCGAATTATTCTTCGTTGTGCACGTGACACGTCAATAAATTCTATGCTCGATACCCTTCATTGGTTACCGGTTAAGACTTATCTACTATATCACTCCCTTATATTCATTCATAAAATTAAAACCGGTGTGACACCTGAATACTTACAGAATATTTCACTTCTCAATCAGGATGATCTATTTTTGTTAAAGGTGTAACCATGTACGACAGTATTCCAATTAATGTAAAAAATTCTGCTAGTCTGGATATTTTCAAAGTCAAACTTAAGAAGCACCTATTCACGGATAGAAATACATTGTAACATTATTTTTTTATTTATGTTCTGTATTTAGTTCATACATTATATATGTTTGTTTGTAAGGATATACACATGTGTACGAGTAATTTATATTTTTTTTTGTATGTTGTATATTGTTCACAATGTTTTTTATTATTATTATTATTTTATGACTAAATAAAGGATTCATATATAGTAACGGAGATACTTTAGGGCCTATCGAGTGAAAATTTGTACATACCTCAGGAAGACAACGTTGAGAGATTATCATTAAAAACTTTTTACACTGTAGTCAACACCATCTGTTACTTTAAAGAATTCGAGCATTTATTTATTAGTTTTTATTTCAAGTTTGAAGAGCTGTTGTTGCAAGCACCAAAGACGAATCTGGACTCTGTATCATTTATATTTATTTCTTTTTTTTTTCTCATATTAGTGCTTGATTGAGCACAATAAGTATTAGCATTCAGAATATTATAATTATAAAAACCCAGAAAAATACTGAGTAGCTTAAATTCAGATTTACGTAGATTTAGCGTTGTAATGACGTAGGTACCTTCCGAAACGTATAAGCATTAAAATACTTGCTTTCGGCGCATTAACAAGTTTCAAAATAGTTATCAGTTCGACGTACAAACATAAAAAAAACTATTTGGGGAGTATCACCGATACTACTTTTTGAAATAAAAAATACGGTGATTGCGGGGGCACATCAACCTAAAAATTTCAAATTTCGGGGGGGGGGGGGGGTCAAGTGTCATGTCGTTCTAAATTAATTTTTTTAAAAATTTTGTTAATGTATTTTTTGCAATTCGTATTCAAAATATCAAGAATAACTGCGGATCTGAATAATGGTACTGATACTCCGATAACTTTGAACGGTTTGATGTGGAACAATGAAAACGAAAATACTTTGAAGGGTTTTATCGATACTACTTGTGGAGAGGAAATATATTGCAATTATTCGAAAGATGGCGTTGGTGGCACAACAACTAATACAATTTCGAAAGGCATAAAGATCGAAATTGAAAAAATATTATTCACGAAATTCGATTTAGATGGTTGTGAAGAGAATTGATTTCTTCTTTCAACGATTTGACACTCGATCCCCATGTAATTTGAAATTTAAAAGTTGATGTACACCCCGCGCCCCCTGTCAAGCAATCACCATTTTTTTTTCAGTAGTATCGGTGATACCCCACAAATATTTTTTCCCATGTTTGTACGTCAAACCGTTCAAAAGTTAACAATATGAATCGGATTCTCATCGATATTAAAATTTGTACGACTTGTTTTTGCATTGCTTCAATTCTTGCAAGGGTGAATATTAATGAAACCTCATTTGGTCGAAGATTATCATATATAATAATAATAATAATATTTATTAACTTCAGGTACAACATAAAAATTTAGACATAGTAAAAGGTAAGTTAATAAACGAAAAAGTCACGTAAACTGTTTCCAGTTTGTGTGTGACTGTGAGAATTACAATCAGTACCTAATTTAAAATCACGTAACAAAGAATATAATAAGATACAACATTCATATTTAACACTAGATATATACTTATATACACGTATATTGGTAACATCACATGTATATATATATATATATATATATATAAAGGGACATATATAGGGACAGTTTGTTTTCAAATAAAAAATACATATATAATAAAGGACACAATTGAGAAGGCTGATAACTATATGTATAAACACAGAAATATTAGGAATATACTATTTTTTGCATTTGTGTACGAGGCAAACTAGTGATGTAGTCATTCAATCGTTTTTTAAATTCATTTTGATTTTTTGAACTCTTCAATTGATTGGGTAGAGAATTAAACAATTTGAGACTGAGGTAGCTGTAGCTTATTTGCCCTACAGCTTTATTCATAAACGGCATTTTCAATTTATTTTGTTTTGTTCTAGTGTTGTATTCGTGTTCTATTCTCGAATGTTTATGTTTTGATTTGAAACATTTTTTATCAGTATGTAAAAAGAAGAGCTGCACAGGATCAAATATATGTGTTTCGAGATAAAGGGCATCTGTTGGGTGAGTCCTTTTCTTTTTGAAAATAATTTTAAGGATTCTTTTTTGTGTTACTATCAGCTTATTCATAGTGGTCTTCCCAGCTGATCCCCATGTCAGTATACCGTAAGTTATACGTGTTTGGATGAGAGCGAAATATAACGTTTTAACTGTTTTGTTGTCTAACATATCCCTTAAGACCTTGAAACGATGCATTAGAAATTGGAGTTTTTTTATTACATAAGTTATATGGAATTCCCATTTGAGTTGTTCATCTATAATAATCCCGAGATATTTGAACTGTTTAACAGGTGTGATAGTGAAGATATTGGACACATTGAGAGAAGTAAAAGAGGGTGAGTAACGCGCAGAAGCATAAATTGGTAGGTAGGACGTTTTGCTGAAATTTATTGTTAGGAGTTTATATGAAAACCATTTTCTGATATTTCCGAGATCCATTTCTACTTTATTTTTCAGGGAAGTCCAGGCGGTGTCCTCATAAAAAATGGCTGTGTCATCAGCATATGTGAAAATTTTTCATGTTGTTGGAATTGAGAATAGGTCATTGAGGTAAATATTGAAAAGAATTGGGCCCAGGATGGTTCTCTGGGGTACACCATATTCTATATTCTTGAAGTCACTTCTGTGGTTTCCAATTTTCACGCTTTGTTTTCTGTTCAGCAGGTAATTTCGAAACAGTTTTAGTGTGGTTCCTCTTACACCAACGTTTTCAAGTGCTTTGAGAAGAAGTGGCTTGCTAACTGTGTCAAAAGCTTTTGACAGGTCTATGAAGACGCATAGAGCTGCTTTCTTGTTATCCATAGCAGAGTACATTTCAGATGTAAGATCTAAAATAGCATCTTAGGTCGATACACCTTCTCGAAAACCGTATTGTCTGTCGGAAAGAATGTTATTTTTTTGAGGTAGGATGATAGTCGGATTTTTATAATTTATTCGAAAATTTTGGCTACAGAAGTGATCAGTGATATTGGTCGATAGTTTATAACTTCATTTTTATCACCGTTTTTATAGACTGGGATCACTTGTGTCAATTTCAGCGTGGATGGAAATATACCGTCTGTGAAAGATTTATTTATTGCATATACCAATGGTTCAATTATCAATCATGATCTATCGTTTGTTTATTCACGATTTGATTCAATCTCAACTAATTTTGTTTGTGCTGGTACCTATTTATTTTGATTATTATAAGCAAATGCTCATTTTTAATTTCAAATATAAGGTGAATAATTGTAACTTGTATCTGGAATATTCAATTGAATAAATAAAAATAAATATTGGCTTGAATTATAAAATAATTTTCACTCACCAAGTGATCAGAAAAAGAATACAGGAAATGATAGCAGCAAAGAAGAGCAAACTCTCGAGATTTGGGCAGGATCGAAAAGTTCACCAATGAGATTTATTTCCGACACAAAAATGA
This sequence comes from Chrysolina haemoptera, assembly GCA_958298965.1. Classification (NCBI taxonomy): domain Eukaryota; kingdom Metazoa; phylum Arthropoda; class Insecta; order Coleoptera; family Chrysomelidae; genus Chrysolina; species Chrysolina haemoptera. The sequence continues at coordinate 17,487,737 of OY282584.1, read as the reverse complement.
CGTCTAACCACTATTTCGCGCTTGAACCGATTAATCGAAATTTGCACTATCGTTAGATATTGCACTATCGCAAAAGACCGGTACGCGGCGATCCGTCAACAACATGGAAGTGCTTGGACATCGACATGTATTGTTGTGAAAATTTGTGATCGTTAACCAGTTGATGATAAGGTACAAGGTAACTCATAACGTAAAGCAAGTGTTACAGTAATTGATCATATCCTCGAAGTCGGGGTACATAGTCCAAATTCATGCCTGAGAATGAAGAGATGAAGAGTCTGCGGTAATGGTTTCAAATTTAAAAGTATCACTGCATTTAAGAAGTTAACGACTGCACACTGTCTTTTACCTGGAAGTTTATTTGATTTATAAAATTCTTACCTTTAGGAATTTCAGAAGCTTAGATCCAAATGCATTTTTACTTCATTTGACACATAGGACCAAGCAGTCACCGGTTGATTTTTCTGAATTTTTTGTATGTTTTGTACGAATTATATTTAGGACGACAATATATCGATTTGAAATAAAGAAAAATCGTGTCACCTGTTAATTGATGCTTTACTTCTAGCCGTATTCAACGGAATACTCTTTTCCACGGCCTCATCTATGATACCAATGGACATTTGTCCCCAACGATCGCTCATATTGAAAAATAAAGATAACTAGTCAAAACACATAAATTTGACGTTTATAATTTAAATCATTATTTTCACTTGACAGATAGTAAAACAAAAACTAAGCAGGTTTATCACCGTGAAAATACAGCGACAAACTATATTTTCACTGTAGTTCCGATTCTATTGGCTGAATTTCAAAATTTGAAATCCACTGATTGGTTGTTAAGCAAGGAAATATATTGTCGTCCTAAATATAATTCGTGGTATGATTAAAAACCTATAATTTTTTGAAATATCAATTCATTGGCAATTCCAATGCAAGAAAATATATAAATATAAATATTTTCAGCTTTGCGATTGCAATTCATTAATATTCCAAAAAATTATCGGTAATAATCATACCACTTATTATATTACCCCTGACAATATAACTGCAAAAAGTCAATGTTTGTCTGAATAAACCTGATATTCACCGAAAAACATCAGTTTTTTTCAATCTTTCATTTAATTTCACCTGTTGGTTAGTTAGGTAATTAGTCAAACCTTGTAAGTGAATTTTAGAATTAATAATTACACATGAAAACGATTGTAAATCTCAAAAGTTGAAACGTCGTGAATAAAAATTGCAAAGAATTGAATTTTTTCTGTTCTTTGTCCGTATAGACAATGGAAGTCCAGAATAACCTTACTTAAAGTGAAACATTGTCAAACAAAAAGAAAAATGTTGATCGTAGGACTCGGACCTCCTTCCTGTTTGAAAAAATTGCAAAAACATTGGACCATCGAATAATTCGATTTGAAATGATTATACCCCCTACCACCTCTTTGAAAAAATTACAAAAACCCTTGAAATTAAAATCGGAAAAGTCTGTAAAACTAGTTAATAACATGGGATCATTGAATAAGATAATTTGAAATAATTTTACCCCAGTTTCCCCTAAAATCCAAAAAGAGAACGCATTGTAACTTGGACAAATTTCTGACGGTTTCAGACGTCAAAAAGTGCAACAACAAAAATGTTGATCGCAAGATTTAGAGCCTCCTCCTGTTCAAAAAAAATTCGAAAACGCGCGAAAATTAAATTGGATAAATCCTTAAAAATAGTAAAAAACCCCTATCTCTTCTTGTAAGAAATTTTGTGAAATTTCGTAGAAATAATATCGAAAAAAAAAGGGTAAAAATTGTGAAAATTAGAGAATCATCGAATGATGTAATTCAATGAGAAATTACTCCATTACCCGCTAAAAGACAGAGAAAGAACTTGTAGTAATTCGAAAAAAATTCTGGTGGTTTCAGACGTCGAAAATAACGACATAAAATTAGGTCAGTCGGGCTGCTCTGACGAAAATAAAATCGGAAAAATCCGTAAAAATAGTTAAATATATGGGATCATCGAGCATCGGCGTGGTGTAGTGGTTCAAGTATCCGACTCATAGACCGAAGGTCTATGGATCGATCCCTGGCTGGGACAAGATTTTTTTCATTCAATTATGGTATTAGATTGAATTCAAAATTGTAAATACTGACCAGGCAGAGTCGTCCACTATTCACTGTTGGGTTCAAATTAACAGTGCTGTTCCTGAGGTGGCGTATGGAGTTAGTAACAAAGCCCACAAAAACACTTTGGCTGAAGTACTTCTACCTACCGTCAATGGCCATTGGACACATGTCGAAAAAGTACAAGTAGGGGAGACCGGGGCTAGTTGTCACAGTTTTTGCTTCTATCGGTGCAGTTTGTATGTACCCATTGTTTGCATGCTGAACACAGGATCCCACTTTCAATGGAAGCACTATGAAGTTCTCCGCAAACAAAGCATATACAGTCTTCCTTGACCGATGAAATTTGCTCCTTTTTCTCTGGCCTTACTATTTTTTGGGTTGAAGACATTCTTTTTATCGTGACATCTTGCCCCGTTTGATTTGTGACAATCAGCCCCGCACAGCCTTTCGTACCTGAATGTCAAATCAAAAATATTCAAATGAATGAATATATCAAAAAATACCTACAAATGTAGTCTACAGAATTGACAGTACCTTTCAAAATATATACAGTGACCGCCAAAAAGTATGTACCATATGGAAAAAAAGTTTATTATTAGAGTATTAGAAAAATGATTCTTGGAAAAAGTTTGTGCATGTCCGATAACCTAAAAATCAATTTTGACACATGTCAAGTGATCGCTGGTATGGCGGCAAATTGAAAAAAATTACTATGAAAAGGCAAAAAGTGGGGTAAAATGGCAAGCTATCAAAAAAAGTTATTTCAAAAAGTTGCTTAGAATTCAATTTTATAAACACATACAAAAGTTTAAAAAGATAATGAGAGGAAATTGAAAATAGCAATTTTTTTAAATATTTTTCTAGCTGTATAAAACTATCAAATTATTATCCTATGAATAGCTTGACCATACTGAAACATTTGGATTTCAATGATAATGACAAAACTTTCTCATTTCCTCTACACCAGTGAGCACTGAATTAAAAAAATTGGATTTTGTTAAAACCCTGGCTGTTACATTGGTTCGTATCTAACAGTTATATCAGAATTCTACGATCATTGTCATCACAATGGTCGAAGAAATATTATTCCCTGTTCTCCTGAACGTCAAATAGAAAACGAGTAAAATTTCCGTCAGTATCAGAGAATTACGGCACAAAAATGTCGATCGTTGGGCTAGACAAAAATCGCGCAAAATTGAAATAGGAGAAAACATGGGCCAACCATATGATTCACTAAAAAAAAACATCCTTGTCCCTCTCACACTCAGTTATAGAGGATGCGTAGGAATTCGGAAAAAAATGTTAGATTGTTTTGGACGTGAAAAATTACAAAAAAGTCTCTTGGCCCCCGCTCCCCCCGAGAATTCGGAAACATTTGAATTGATAGAACTGTCAGCAATAATAAGAGTGTTGGTATACCTGATATAGTTTCTCAACAACAGTATCTCCAGCGAGTCGGTTGACTGAATAGGCGAGCAGACTATCCATCTCGTCGTTGTCGTCAAACTCGTCCATATCGTGGATGTTGACATGGACGTCTTCCGTTAATTCAGACAGGTTTTCGCAAGACTGATCATTGCAGGTTCCGCAGACGAGTGAACACTTCAAACCTGCTTCCCTGCAGCTGCAGCAACTCGCTAATCCTTCTTGCAACTGCAGAAAATTATGTTCGGCAGTTTCAAGGGGGCTACTTTCCTTCGAGGAAAGGCCTCAGTCTGTAGCAACCCATCCCCATTCAAGCGGATTATTTTTGTAACCCAGCCACTGCTGCACCTGTTGGTGGGTGCGGAATAAATGTAGCTTCGCAACATCTTGTGTATGAGGAAGTCTCGCCAGGTTTAAACTAGTCTTTGTTGCAGCCTTTGTGAAAAGCTGGTAGCGCAGGTCTTTGAGGGTTTGACTGGACGTTTCCATACCGTTCAGCTCAATTAGGATTTTCTCCCCGGCTTCAGCTACTTGGGCAGGTGTCGCAGCTGAATTAGAAAAAACTGCAGTATGTTTTTTCAGCATCTGAAGCAAGTTGAGTTTCCCTTGACCGAAGAAGCACGAGGTGGACTTACAGTCACTGAAGGCGTCGGTGGAAGAAATGAGTTGACTGTTTGCAGATGTTGAGGTGGTAGACATTTGACGTTTCACTTCCCCTCATTTTACTTATAGTCGAGGAGAAATATTAAAAAAAACAAAGAACCGTGGTAGAGGACTGGGGGCGAAAGGAGATGCCCTTGTTTTTTGTTCCGCTGCTTCACTAGAAAGAGGGAACGCATCACAAGAAACACAGCATCAAGATCATCTCACGAACGATTGAAAGCTCAGTTATTTTGTCAACTCGCTTGTGATATTAGGTTCACAGAAATCATCATAAGGTTCCAATTCATTAGACATAGTCATTCCTATATCTGTGTATCTACCCCCCTCCCTTCATAATATTGAAATGAATAAATGTTTCCTTCACTGACTCATATAAAACAGGTTATTGAAGACGCAAACATGAAAATTAGATTTAAATTTTCGAATTTGGAAAATCTCCCAATCTTTGAAAAGCTTTATCTCGGTACCTATTAGAGCTACTAAGTCCATTGTTATAGAAAATATAATCTTTTTCAGAAATGTATAGGAGGGTCTTTGCCAAAAAATTTAAAAAAAAATTACGTTTTTGACATATTCAAAAGTGATCCGGGGGGGCTGCCGAGGTCGAAATCTTGGATTTTGCATTTCAGTCACATCCCATAACAGTAAAAAAAACCTACTGAGTACCTCCATTTGATGCAACTCAGGCCCATGCTTTCCATGACAAGGTTACTAGATTAATCAGGCAGTGTATCCATAGAGATAGGGTTTGTAAAATTTTTCATCAAAAAAGGTAGTTTCCAAAAAAGTAAAAGCACATATCAGGAATATTTAACATTTCAAAATTTCATCAAAATCGGTGTGGGTAATAGCCAATTTTCAAAGTCAAACACTCAACTAATAAGTCGTGAACTTGAGAATTTGTTTTCATTTCAAACATTCATCAAATTATCCTCCATTCAATACCGTCACCGTGACTACAATTTATCATGAAATGACTTAAGTCGATTAAAAATTACTTATGTACGATATCGTTACGTGCAACGTTTTGAATAATGAAGTATTATTCATTTTGGCATAGTCTATTATTGGAGATAATTTGCAATATGTTACATTCAACTTGAGTGGTTTCTTATCTGAGTGCAAATTTTTTATTCGAGTAGGTATACTTTGATCATCACTGTCGTTGGAATTATTAGCCTAGAGCTCAAGGTTTTAACCTCCCAATCCGAATATCCGTAGAAATGTCTTGCCAATGTAATCTTTTATCATTGATAATCTGAACTGTCTACATATAAGGAAGGTTTCAGTTTTAATTTTCAGAGGAATTGTGTGGCTTTATATTCATTTTTGACTATCTTAAAAACGTCATTTCAGAAAACCAATGCGTGAAGTAGATTGCCAGTGAGAAAATTTAAATAGTATCTGATGCAAAAAATAATCGAATGGAACAAAATTATTATTTTAATCGAAGCAATCAGCTTCATATTATACTCGGGATTTTTCTGGTATAAAACACTGCCACAGAAAATTCGATGAATAGATCTTTAGTACAAAATAGGTATAGCAACAATAATTTTTCTAAAATAGAACAAAATATAATATCAATCGTGTGATTTGGTATTCCGCTCACAAGTGATTTTGATGAAATCGAGGAAATATGAGAATCATTGTACTCGTGCCACGTGCCTGTATATGACTGCCTACAGTAACCAGTGCAATATCCGCTATAGGTAGTCCGGTGTGTAGTTGCTCATATCTCATCTTTCTAGAGGAAAATTAATACTGGAATTCAGTTTTCCTTTAGAAAATGGATTACTGAAATTTTGGGGAATTTGTGAATCGATAGAGACTTTGTGCATTTCCTCCTTTCTTTGCACTTCGAACATGCCGGTTTTCCATCACCATTTATTCCTAGTGAATGAATCCAAACATTGCGAAGAGTCTGAGTTGGCCTCTTGTTCATGATAACGGAAGAGAAAGGTCTCAGAATGTGTCAAATGTGACTGAACAATTACCATAATTTGTACATTTCAATGTTGATTTCAGCTGTCCAAATAACTTATCTACCCACTTAGAGTTGTCTCTTCTCAGGAATCTCTGGCCTTTTCATGCACTGTTGCTTAAATTCTCGATATTTTCAATGAGAATGAGTTTGGGCTTATCCGTTACTCTATTCACGTCTTCATGCAGAACTGTCCCAAAGCACAGTGCTCAGTGCTCGTAAAAGCACTCGAAGCACTTTTGTGCTCCCGAGCACTTTCCTAATTCAGTGCTTAGTGCTTAGTGCTCCGAAGTATTAAACGAAGAGGCTTAGGGCTTAGTTATCTCGAAAAGTACTCGCGAAATGAATCTTGTCAACACATCAAATAATACCTGGTGGCACACTCACCAAAAAAACTTTTGTTCACGTCCTTATGCATATTTATTTGACGAAAGTTAAAATAAATCTGCCAAAAATTTCGTTGGGGTTACATTTTTGCTATCTCGATACAGGAAATGTGCGGTATGCCAATCACCATTCTGTTATGTCTCACTTCTTATACATGAAGAGGTAATTATAAACCCAAAAAACGATGTCAAGAAAACCAGAAAACCAAAAATGTAGTTAATATTCCTATAGTATTTGAAGCAATTCTATTCCAAAATAGTGTATTGTATAACACGTGTTATAAATGTCCTTTCAGTGACGTGTATTTCAATCACGTGTGAAGCGTAGCGGAATAACTACTTAATGAATAAGTATCTCGAGGAGTTTATAAACGCTTTGCGATATATTTTTTATCCTAACAGGTTATCATTACAGTTCTAAGTGACAGGTCAAGACCTACTCTTTGAGAACGTTTTTTAATCACTGAAACATTAGCGATATATTTAAAAAATCAAGTTGCTATGGTTATGTTTTTAAAAATTTGCTTTAGATACGTAATTGTGAATCTGTGATATTCATATTTCAAATACGTACGATGTAAACACTGATGTGTCCACGTGATCGCCAATTCTCGCAGCGCTATTGGCCGATAGAACATCAACTGACACGACACAAAACGGACTGTTTTCGCAGAGTTGGATTCAGCTTGGTTGCGTTACAATTATTGGATCTGCGTTTCATTCAAGATACCCGTGGTGATTTGGTTCTGTGTTTTCATTTAAATTATTGAATATTCATTTCGAATAGTTGTCTTAATCTTGTTTAGGTCTCATTCAAAGGAGTGTATGATATACAATAAGGTTAACAATATAATACGACTCTGTTCAAGTTTGGCTTTGACGTAAATTTGTTGACATCGTCCGTATTTACGTATTTACGATGTGAATATACTATAGTTATCTGAGTTAAAGAAGTAACTTAAGTTTTTAATTGACTCGGTTGTTACTTGATGGAAATCCATAGCACTTCTGAAACTTGATTAAATGAATGAAAATTATATTACATCGTGACCTGTTCCGCTTTACTGTAGGTTTTTTAAGCGGTAACTACAGTGTAGCTGTACATATCGCGATAAAATATTATATGTGAAAATCTTGCTTGTTTAATCAAGTATCTAACACTCTGGAAAGTGCTTAGTGATCCCTGATTGGGATTACTTTTTGAAAGTGCTTAGTATTTATGAATAAAAGTGCTCAGTGCTTGAGATTTCGGAGCACTTTTCAAGAGTGCTTAGTCCTTCCAGTAAACATTTTTCGATTTCAGAAATATTTCTGAAACATAATCTGTAAGCTTGAAACATTCCAACTTATGTTGCCATATTGTTTCAGGTATATATTGAAAAATAAAGATGTCCGCCGTCAGAGACGTGTCAAGGAAACCTTTCTTTAGTAATGTTTCGTAACTATTTCAGAAACATTCGAGAGACATTTCAAGTTAGTTGATGATATGACCAATTTTTTTTAAAATCTTTTATTGTTATTGAAAGGTGTCAGGATCCTACTTACTTCTGTACAATTTGAAACATTCCACTGAATATTGCTTTGATGTTCCAGGGACATTTCTAAATCTAAAAATGTCTTACCTCAGAGAGGTTCCGAAGAAAACTTTGCATGAGTTCATATTTTGGAACATTCTTGGCATATTCCAGGTTTTTTTCATAATATACATTTTTCGAAACATAACAGCCATTTGAATGTTTCAGATATATTTCTGAAGTAATTCTGCATTTCATTTATGTGAAACATTACTAAATAGGTATTTGAAAAACATACATAGAAACATCAAGGGAATGTTTCAAACACAAATATAGAAATATTCTGAAAATGTTTCAGAAATAATTGAATACAGAAAAAACACTGTGATTCAAACAAAACTGCTAACAGTTAACACACTCATTTCTAACAGAAACTAAAATAGGGTGGGTCAATCTAGATAGCTTTGATGCCATCAGTTCAGTTCCTCGTCCGAATACTCCGAATCGTTACAAATCACATATCTCCAGTTATATTTGTTTACTCTGATTTCACACGATATAACGGAGTTTAGGCTGCTCCATCTTGTGACCAGAAGATGAAGTTTTCGAGGTTTAGAGATACATTCAGAGCTTTGTGCCCACGACTTTTAAAAGGTCCATACGCAAAGGAAAGAGCCGTTTTTCAGCGAATAAATTTTGACAGATAAGGGAAATAATAAGTAGATATAATAATTCACGATGATGGAAAAAAATGTTACGATCATTCGCAATTGGAGTCCTTTTGGAATATTTCAATTATTGAGGGAGGGTGTTCTATCAAAATTTTACTGATTTCGAAATGTTACTGAATGAAACACATATTCAATATATCAATAATTTGTAAGATGCTAAAATGAAATGTTTCGATAATTAGGTACCTAGCAGGTAAAGGTTTCGATTTTTTACGTACCTACAGCAATATTCGGAATAAAAAGACTAAAATTATTTCAGTTAGTCAATTTTAGCTCTTTGGAAATATTTCTTTAATTCATAACTGAGGATATTTTGGTAAACACATGATTCATAATTGAGAATATTTTGGCATACACATGATACAGGTACTAATTAATTTTTTAGTAACATTTCTGAAATGATGCAAAATTGAAGGTGTCAGTTATTCACACTTAAAGTTATTTTAAAATGTTTCAAATATACACCATTTAATGTTCATTTGAAATGATTCCGAAGAGATCAATTCAACATTTAAAATTTTGTTATATTAGATGGTTTCAATCAGTTACAGTTTAGGTAAAATATGAATTGTTTCTTAGTATATCAAACTGATTGATGTTCTTTCGTGACGTTTTATTTTGAAATGTTTCAAAAGCATTGATTTGGAGCATACTTATATATTTTAAACTTTTATGACTCATTTGAAACATTTCAGAATTTTTGCTCTCTGAACGTTTCGATTATTCTCAGTTGAAGTTATTTTGAAATATTTCAAGTACCAAAAATTGATTGAAATATCAAATGCTGCCGAGTATATCAAAATAAACCATCTTGGAATGTTTCAGAAATATTATATGATACTATTGAAACATTCCTGAAACGGTACAAAATGAAACGAGTCGATTATCCACACTCAGAGTTGATTTGGAATGTTTTAAATGTCCAAGAGTCATTGAACATTTGAAATGTTTCCAAAGAGGTTAATTCAACACATCTGAAACATTTATGAAATACTTAGTAAAATATGTTTCTGTGTAACGAACTGGTGTTCTTTGTGATGTTTCATTGAATCAGAATTCAGGAGATTTCGAATTGCATTGTTTTAGGGCATGTTTTGAACTTCATGAATCATTTTGAAACATTTCAGAAATCTTATAATCTGAACGTTTCCATCATTCTCAATTGAAGTTATTTTGAAATGTTTAAATTATCTAAACTTTATGTAAATATGGAATGTTTCTGAATATATCAGAATAACCTGTCTTGACATGTTTCAAAAATGTTTCGATAATTTCAGAAATGTTTCTAATAAATGTTTCGATTATTCACAACTACAGTACTTTTGAAATGTTTCATAAACGTTTCATGTTTACTGGGATTAATGCTCGAAGCACTTTTCGTCAGTGCTCGGTACAGCTCTGTCTTCATGTAGCCCCTCCAGCAGGTATCGTAAACACTCCTCGGCGTCTTGCATTCGATCCGACTAATTTTCTGACCACAGTTTCTTGATTATTTTGGCAAATGCTTCGATTAAATCTAATTTTTCATGTTAGAGGTACTGGTGTAATATTCCTTCAACCTTCTTTAAATATTCCAGCAACCATCGACAGACACTGACAGACATGAACAAGTGTTACCAATATTTTTCACCCATTAGGACCGAGTTTTTGGCAGTGCTATGCATCACAGATCTGTTCGCGCTGAAGCTATTCTCGCCGTTTCCATCACTGTCACCTTCGGAGTAGTCTGTAACAAAGTGGTTGTCTCTGTTATAAACGTGGCGTGATAACCAACCCGAGTAGGCTGCTGGACATAGCTTGTGCAAAACTTGTGAGATTCATCAATAATGAGGTCGAATGAAAAATTCATGGAGACTTTGGGAGGAAGGAGTAGTATCAAGAATGCTGCAGAACATTCCCTCATTGAATGGCAATACTAATTCGTTCTATCAAAAACGATATTGATCTGCTATCACCTGTTACTTCAATCAGCTTTTGAACGATATCTTCAACAAAGTAGCTGGTGAACCAAAGGTACCGAATGTTTCAACAGTGATTGGATGCAATATCAACTGATTCTTCAACATGGTATATTTTCTACTTTTCATCTCCTCTTTGCCAACACCGCAACCGCATCGGCGTTGATGGCTGAGACAGAACAAGTAACCTAGGAAAATCCCATGCTGAGATATTCATCATCTAGCAACAGGATGCAACAGTAATTGCGTTCAACCAGGCGCCGGATTTCTTCGTTTTGACTGCCTTGAGACGAGCTTGTACTGTTAAGGAGTCTTCAGCTGCATCAACAAATTTTTCGGATATTTTTTGCATCAAAGATAGATCCCGTGATATCTGATAGCTCTTTTCATCAGGTATCGATAAAGAATTAGACTTCTTTCACATTCCGAATGAAATATGTCATTGATGTCAGAGCAGTATTTGGGTAATACACAATGAATCACCGAGGCCTCCATATTTATCGGAATCGAAGCTTTTTTCAAAATTATTGTTGGTGATTTGTTCCAGAATTTCACGAAGTATTAAATCCAAGTGAGCTAATTTGGTTCGACAAAGCCATCTAGGGCTACATCTCAGAGTTCCTATACATTGATTTAGAGAGTTCTTCAATGAAAAATATCCAATAGTAGAAGCCATCCGCTTAAGAAAATTCGGTTTTTGTTGCACACATTCAGCCAATGATTTATTTAGGACTAGTGCATCAAGCAGAGTTCATTCATCCTTGTGCACTATTTTTATTCTCCCAATTTCTCCCAAATATTATAATACATTCTTGAATTGTTCGAAAACTGTGTATGGATTATATTAATCATATCAAATGCATTCTGGAAATTAAGTTTCAGAAAGTCTGCTTTTTACTTGGTAGATTTCCAATATTGGGCACATTTTACTAACTCTTTGTTTCCCGACTCTGTGGAAATAATCGATGTGATTTTTATTTATATTCGCTTCCATTCTATTCACAAAAATATCCAAAATCATCTCAACAAATTTTTTATTCTTTATTAATAATTTATTCCATCTCCACGACGGAGATTCGTTAATTCGTATAAAACATATTATAAAAACATTAAAACTTTTCATACAACAGCTTCATCAACAGGGAGTCCTTTGGCGTTGATTCCCGTAACTCTGAATAAGGAACCTGAACTCGTTCCTTTTTCTACGTCTTCCTTCAAATGCACGCCAGTGACCCACAACTCATCCAAATTAGGCCCTCCGAATGCGAGAGATGTTACCTGTGGAAAAAGATACAATTTGAAATAGTTCTCAAACAAAAACTTCACTCTAAATAAATGCTCTCGTTGTCGACATTTTTGGAGAGAAAAGCACCTGTACGTGGAGTATTCAACTTTTATTGCACCTAGCATCAAAGAGATACACAGCGCGTATAGTGATCACCTTTCACAAGACGTGCCATTGCCATTTTGGTGAGATACCTAATAAAAACTGTAGTAATAATTCAGTGAATTTGTATTCGACAGGGCACCTGGCGAGGAAGTTTTGGGGTAGTTTTGATTTCTTCCGTTTCATACATTTTTTGGAGTGCTGAATCCGAATCTGTCCAAGTTTGCTAACAAAATTTCTTGACGGAACATTAAAAAAAAATGCAAAAAAACTTATAACTCGAAAATTATCAGTTTTTCGTGAAAAGGTTTTCCATTCAGAATAGAAATATATAAAACTTTCTACAAATTCCGCTATTCAGGTTTTTTTTTTTCGACAAACAGTTTGGGCTCAAACGCCAAATAAAAATTGGCGTATTTCTGCTGAGTCAGCAAACACCCAATTTTTCACTGCAAAAGTCTTATTGACTATTTAATGACATTTTTAGTGAATTTCTCAAGGAATTAGATTGTAATAAAACTAAAAGTACTTGTTCATTGGAGCAGTTTCAATCAAAGGACTCATCTATGAGGTTATGTCGATGACTGCTAGTGACAGTGCGATAAGAAAGGAATGTTTGAGAGCCTCAAACAACGCAAAACGGCTCTGGGCATCAGTTGCTTCTTCTCGGGCTAGTGCATCGGCCTCTTCATTGCCTCTGTAACCTGTGTGTGCCGGTACCCAGGCTAGGGTCAGTCTGTTCTGACTGCTGAGCTCTTTTAGGGTTTCTATGCAGACCAAAACAAGTATTGATTTAACTTGCATTGAGTTGACTGCTTTTATTGCTCATATTGCTTTTATTGACCCGCCAATGTTTTTTTCTGAACACTCATGCCTTATTAGCTCTTGTGCACAATGGTGTATTGCGACGATTAACGTTTGGAATATCGTCGCTTGTTTGCCTAGGCTCAATGAGATTTTCATCTTCCACTTGGTTCCGTAAATGAAGTGGTCCCTCCTTCCACGCATCCATCTCCGTTAAACTTGTCTTGGAAGTTTTGTCAGAGCTATATCTGGGAAGTATGCCATCTGATGGCATTCTTGTAACAGGGTCGTTTTTCAACTATTCCTATAGGCTGTTGTAGTCTCTCCCGTGCATTTTGCTTATGGGTGTTTGTCCTGACCTGGCTTCGCCTTGTATGTATATGTGTAAGGAAGACAGGTTGAGCAAGACCTCTAAGGCGGCTGTTGGGATGGGTCTCATGTCCCCAGTGGCACTCAGACATGCTGGTCTTTGCAGTCCTCCGAGCCGTCGAACCACCTATCGATTATATCTAGGGCTGACTTTGTAAGCTCCGAGACTGTTCTTGCGAATTTGCCTTTTGCAATAATCACGAGGTCGTCGGCATATCCTAGGCAATGAGTCAGCTGAAATATGCCAATTTACAAGTGGTCCTTGAGCCCGAATGGTTCGCTGTAGAAAAAACTTGTATGTTAAAATTTGTAGAAAATTTTATGCTCTTTCATTCCTAAAAGGAAGATTATCAACGAAAAATTTGTAGTTTTCAACTTATAAGCCATATACCGCAGAAGAGACTTTTTAGGTTTTTTTGCATTTTTTTCAATGTTCCGTCACGAAAATTTGTTAGCAAACCTCAGATTCGGATTTAGCACCCCAAAAAACATAGAGAATGGAAGTAATCGAAACTACCCCAAAACTTTCTTGGTAGAAATACATTTTGATTAGATTATATAACGCTGTTCATTACTTAAGTAAATTAATCATTTTGATATCGATTCACATTAATTTTCCGACACTCCAATAATTATGAAAAAACGTTGGTTTCCTAGTCAAATTCATAAATAAAATTAGATCCACTCCTACATCAAACACATAAGCTCAGCAGTGCTCTGTATAGCACTGGATTGATAAAAAGCCCTTGATAGGCCCGATGCTATATAAACGTCATATTCACATTCACCTCTTAACTTTGTTGTTTTTTGTTTTGAAATATCGACTCTCTGTTGTCAAATTGTAAAAAGAAATATATTATTTCGGTAAGTATGAATGAAGAATGAAGATTCATTATTCTTAAAATTCCAGAGATACAATAATTTCCAAAAAGGTGGAAAAACAATTCCTATAACTCGAGTTCGTAAATAGTAGATATATTGTATGGTTCATAATTCATATAAAGCCAGGTCAAGAAATAGAACAGCAATCAGTTTTCAAATCATGCTTCACTTTGCCACTTTCTTACATCCTTTCCGCACTTTCAATTTCTGAACTACAGTTAAAGTAGAAGATTTATGCCGTTTTCAACTGATGAAATAGTAGACACTTTGGAAATTTTAAGAATTCTTGCCAACACCACTACTGACAACGCCCATTTTGCATTGACGTATTTGTTTTGAAGAGCTAGTTAGGAAATTTGATGTTTTTTGTGATTTTTTTCCTAAATAACTTTAGTGAAATACTGCTTTGTTTGCAAAACAAACCATAGGCAACATACACTCCCCTGGTGAGTCAGGATGTCGAACGTAGAATACAAACGTATTCTTCAAATAGATTATTGAAGTGAAATAAGTACCAATGATGAATAATTCATACATATTGACGAGAAGTAACAAATATGGTATGATAAAATGATACTGTTCAATATTGCGAATGAGAATTAATTGATGCATGTTTAACAGTTTGTTCAACTCATAAATTAACAATTAACTCTAGACATGTTTCTGGGAATGTGAGTTTCCACAACTATGCAGACCAAAACCATCCACTAATTGAAAATTCAAGCTCGTAGCTCATTTTTTTTCTCGTGAGGTAAAGGCTATATTCTTTTTCTTGGGAATTACCCCCATTACCCCTTCCTATATGAGTTGACCTATTTTTCAATGACAGTCTTTATGTAGCTAAAAACAATTAATAATTTGGTGTTGGTCAACTTTTGATCTTTTGATTCCATTGAACACGATTTCCCTCTTGTGTGCAACTAGTACTCAGATGACTCTTGATTAGATGAATCTGATGACGAAAGTTAAATACCCTGCCAAAAATGTCACATGAAATCTCATGAAAAAATATAGACTAATTATGAGAATTTGTAAGGATCTACGTGGAAAGGCTGTATTCTACAAGTACGCAACCCTGGCACATACACTTTTTGGAAGAATACATGTCACACGAGTTTGTATCAGGCAGTGGTTGTACTCCACTTTCACAACAAGATTATATGCTCATTCACAAGCTTGTCAACGTATGAGAAATGTGTGGAAATTCACAATTTATAATCTTATGGGTATCGTTATTGAGTATCTTGTGGAAACAGTGGGATCAGGATGTGATTGTTTGGATCAGGAATTCCTTATCTTAATTTATTCCTGCAAGTTTTCATACAATTCAAAATCACTGAGAATTCACAAGTGTCGATAAGAAAAGAAGGATACAAAGTATAAGAGTTTGTTTTAGGCAGTGGTGGTACAAAGAGACTATACACGATTCGATGAGGTATTTCAATCACAATAATGTTTCGAATGAGTATAAAACACACAATTGATAATCTTATTCGGTATCGTAAAAAAAATTGGGTTCAAGATTTGGTGATCCAATCTTATGCGAATCCTATGTGATTTCATGAGATCCAACAGTAAGAATATTACGAAAACAAATGGAATATTCTAAACTAAATATTCATAAGAATATTACCAAAATATTTGAAAGGATTACTTTTTTTTTCCTTCGATGTTTTGACATCGACTGCTATTGTCATTAGCCATTAGCCATTAGAGATTATTATTATAATAATAAGCCAACATATTTCAAAAATATTTCAGAAAGATCACTTCACTATCACACCAGGAAAACCTATATATTTCAAAATGACTTCAATTGCGAATGATACATTTTTTATCATAATCGGATAACTGACAATGAATTTATTTACTTATTATTCACTGATAAGCCGTTTTCGTTTCTTTTAGAACGAACTGCATGATTCTTTTACAGTCGTGAGCACAAAGCTCTAAATGTCCGAATGTATGAAATGAATGTATCTCCAACCAGAGACTTCTACCGGAGTGCTTCTACCTCTACTCGCAAGATGGAGCTGCCTAGACCACATTTCATAGCGCAGAATCAGAATCGGGCAAATAGCCAGCCATAGTAGGGCGAGTTGAGAAAATACGTACGAAGTACTAGAAACACATGGCATTAAAACTGTCTGCACAGGCTCTTCCTCATTTTCGTGTCTGTTCGAAATGAATATGTAATTTACATATTTTTTTTATCAGCACTACAGCACTGCTGATATAAAAATATAAATATGTAAATTTACACAGCAGTTGGGAGTTGGGACTGTATCAGTTCCATTGGATTTACTATCTTCATATGGAACGTGCCAGAAACAATCTCCCAGAATATCATTTAATTTTTTTTAAATAATGTGACTGCTCATCTCATATGTTCTCATTCATTTTCAAGCTGGATGACCTCATAGAAACATGTAGGATTCATCCCAGGAATCGCTGATAGAAACGGATAACAGTTATGTCTAAAAACACATTCAAATATGATAGATTTACGTTAGGAAATAATATCTTTTAAATACTGATGAATATCGAATATGGCTTTATACGGATTTGCGATTTCACTATCAAATTCGGATCTCATAAATTCTCTTACAATTTTTTTTATCAGACTCTATGAGACATGTTTGGCAGGGTAGTATAAGCTTTTCCTAGACAAAATTTCTGAGTCCTCGTGAGAAGTTTACTCCAGTTTGTGTGGACCGTGGATATTTACAAATGCAAAATAGAAATAAAATAATATGGTTTCGACTTCTGACTATTGCACATGCTTATGGATATATTCTTTAATTAAAGAATCAATTTGGTATGTGTGTATACTTATTTTTCTCACTTGTGAATTGATAATTGTTAATTGATGCTTTTTACTGTATAATTTTCACTTGAAGCTGAATGAATCCACACTAAGTATATATGAAAAATGGAGCAAATACAGAAAATCCATACAAGTGTAGAAGGGTAACCAAACTGGTTCACTTCCAAAAAGTATCTTAGTAACGAAATGATTCAGTTTATCGTCATAGTATTTCGTATTTGCCGCGGAGAAATTAGCTGAAAAAACCCATAATATCGAAAACTTTCTGATCAAGTATATCTTAAAAACATTAATTTCTCATGGAAGTTCGTGAATAAACTGTCACAAAAAGTAGAAATGATCATGGTCGCAGAAAAATAATTTTTATGAAAAAATAATGAAATCAATATTAGATATTTTCAGTGAGGCAGAAAACAATAGCTGTTAAAAAAGGTTTCTCAACTAATTTTCAAGTCTTTTTAGTGATTCATTAAAAATTGGTGATCTGTACAACATAAACAGATATCACATTTCAATATACTTGATATTTAAAGTCAAGAAACTTGTTAGCTTTCTTGAATTATTCAATCATTCCCTAAATTTTGGTAGCAAATTATCCATCCTTAATACCAGGTACCGAATTTTCAAAAAAATCACAAAAAAATTGTCCATCATCATGAATCCTTTAATTTTGAATAAAAACAGACCATTTCTGATCCCGAAATCGAAATACACCAATTTCACATTGAAAAGATTATGAAATTGTCAAGTCAACTTGAAGTATCTGGCCTCTCATAAAAAAAGAAAAAAAAATGAGCTGATTTGCGCCTCATGACATTTTTTGTTCATTATAACGTCACAACTCAAATCCCGCAACCACACTGTATTTTAAAATAATTACGCCCGATTACCCAAAAACATTCAGAAATCCCAAGTTATTACACTTGAAATACGGTATGCGGACAGCATTTATCCGACAGTAATTTGTTCGAAAATGATTTTTTTCGGGAAGTACCTACTTCCCGGACGATTTTTCTTTGAGAAAGTATCACTTCCCGGACTAGTCCGTGAAATGCCCGAATTTCAATATAAATATTTATATAAATAAGAATTAGAATGTTTCTGTTAGTACCTATCTTTTCGATATTCAATACAAATAAGAATTAAAATGTTCAAAATTTTCTTCTACAAAGAAATATAAAAAATTAATGTGTCTTGATTTGTTATTCTACACGGTTACCGAAAAAATTGTGTGCGCAACACGTCCGAAAACAGTTTTTTTTTGGACTCGCAGACTTCCAGGACTCGCTACGCTCGTCCTAGAATCTTGTCCACTCGTCCAAAAAAACAGTGTTTTCCGGACTTGTTACGTAAATTAGTATTTCGAACGGGAATTTGTTCGAACGGAAATTTATTCGACAAACATTTCTTCGATAGTTTGCCTTCTTGTTTCGAACACCCAATTAAAATTTGTGTTCAATTTCCACGCACTCAAATGTCTACGTAGAGTTAGTTCGTTCTGGTTCAATTATACTAAATAATTACTTTTTGCCAAATGTATGTATTCAATTTCCACATACTGTATTATTTTGCCTTCTTTTTATATTTAAAAATTTCTAAAACAAATGTATGTACGAATAAATTCGAGTTGATTAACTTTCCGTTCGAACAAACCGATCGAACAAATGCTGTCGAATAAATTTCCGTCGAATAAATTACACCGAACCTGAAATATACCTACCTTAACAGAAGGAATCTTTATAGATTGTACGAGTGTCTCGGGTTTTCTTGGATCGATTTTGATTATCTTCGAAGCCAAATGTACTGCAATCCATAAATAACCTTCGGTGTCAAGGGCCATACCATCGAAAACGCATTTGTCGAATCCATGTTTTTCCCTTGTAAATATTGGTTTGAGATTTGCTGCAAGTAAGAATGATTTATGAAAATCTTCAAATTCAGACTTTTACTTTGAAGTAATGAATCAATTGAGATATGATTACGTGGCTGTGTTTCGATATTTTTGAAAATGAATATACCAAAAATCCCCGGATCTGCGAGTGAAGGCACCTTCCAGGCGTAGAATGGGCCCTCTTTTAATTTTTCCCCATTATAGGTGGCTCTACCAAAAAGTCTTCACTAACAAAATTGAAGTTTACCAAATTTCTGCTCTCATAAAGTCTTGTACTTTCTACATGGCGAGGGCGGTTTAAAACAAAGTCGTGAGCATGAAATTATCTACAAAATCGTAGAATTTGCTAAATTAGTAACAACACTTTCTGACCAAAGTATAGCACAAGATCCAGGGGTTTTAACCTGACACTAAATCGAATAAAAAATATTTTTCACACAATAGCAGTTCTTGAGGAGAACTTTGAGAAAAAAATTGTTCTGCATGCGAACCTATGGAAAGTGCGGATAGCTCCTGGAAAACTCGGATAATCAGTTTTCCATCGATAACGTGGAAGCGGTTGAAAAGTTCGATTTAAGGTGGGAGTTCCAACACCCTTGACTACCTAAAAACTACAGATGGCAGTGTCAGCACCCGATTCACTGCGCCACGAAAATAAAATAGTTATACAACTAACCGTACAAGTGTCTACCTCCCTCTTCATTGATAAAGTCAGCGTTGTAGGAATTCCGGTAATACCCCGTTTTCGGTGGTCGACTGCCAATGCAACGTTGTCAGTTCAATCGTTTTCGGAGTTCAGAGCCGTTAGAAAGCTGTGAGCCGTGATTTACTGATTTATCCATTCGTGTTTTGTTTGTACGGTGCCTAGTATTGTTTTATTGTGTTTGATTTCTTGATAAGTGTGTGTATTTACGAGAAGAAAGATAGCTGCTTTCCCCAAAATGTCAACTTCAACTGATAGAGATGTTCCTATTTTTCTAAAGTCCATTTGAATTTTTTTTGTTATAATTAATTATCTATACCCAACCAAATTCGAATGACTATTTTACCGATGGTGCCATCTTGATTTTAGGAGAAATTGTAAAAAAAATTATAATCTTCGATTCCGAAAGCCCCCACATACCAATTTTGAATTGAATCGGGTCAAAATCACAAAACTATTCCGCCATCTTGAATTCATGAATTTTGACAAAAAAATTATATTCTCCGACCCCAATAACCTCCAAATACCTAATTTCAATGAAATCGGGCGATAATCACAATAACTTCTCCGCCATCTTGATTTTAGGAATACTTTAAAAAAATATATAATCTCCGATTACGAAAGCCCCCACATACCAATTTGGAATTGAATCGGGTCAAAATCACAAAACTATTCCGCCATCTTGAATTCATGAATTTTGACGAAAAAATCATATTCTCCGACCCCAAAAACCTCCAAATACCAAATGTCAATAGAATCAGGCCATAATTACCATAACTACTCCGCCATCGTGTAGCCGCCATCTTGATTTTAGGAATAATTGTTAAAAAATTTGAATCTCCGATTCTAAAAGCCCCCACAACCAATTTTGAATAGAATCTGATCATAATCACAAAAGAGATCAGAGATAGGTATGCAAAACGAAACCTACAAAACAAGGTATCCATATAGTGCGACCGATCACCCAGGGTGGTGCTGAAAGTTTTTCCTAGTTTTCCTACAGCTGAAAAGTGAAGACGCCACCAAAAATCGCCCCGAGCGCGCCACGGCAAATATTAATAATAATATCCGTCGTCTACCCGCACTCTCTGTGTGTTTATGAGTAAGTATTATTATTATTATTATCATTTAATAAGTTTTACTCTATACATGTACTCCTCATTGCATAATAAATGATCTGACAAAATGCCCAAAATTGAACTTCAAATGAATTATATGAGACTCTGATTTGAAGAAATCTCATTGAGTCCAATGAGCAATAATAACTGAAAGGTTTGTCGAAGTATGGCAACGCCGCGTGCGCCCCTTTTTTGAAGACGTTGTAATATTGTTACCAGGCATGGAATTTTCATTCCTATTTTCTATTGCAGTAAAATCTCCCTCTACCGGTCGGTAGCTGAACTGAGCCACTCATATATTTGCCACAGCTCGCCATATCACGTATCTATACACACGATCAGTTTTTCCTAAAAAACTCAAAAACAAGACACTTTTTCTCGACTTTCTTTGTTAGGATGCATTCTCAATAATCTAAGTGAGGGCAATATCTAGCTCACAACTCGAAAATAAATTTAAACTGAATTTTGTTTTCGATATTGATAACCTCAAACTTGATCAGTTTTGAGAATTTTTTTCTGGCTACTCATTCAGTTTGCAGAGTTGCCATGGGTCAAAAGAAATGTATTGAACCTTCAGTCACCTCTATAGCAAATTTCAATTGAAATACTCCAACGGTTCATTAATTGTTTACGAAAACCTAAGTCACTGAAAATAGCTGAAAATTGCCCATTGCGACTCCCACCTTAATGTACAGAAACAAACTTGTAGAGCGTGAACATCTTCATAAAATAAGTTCTATATTTTTTCGAAAATAGCTTCATATTATGAGAGATAATGAGCCATAACTGATATTATCAAATTCCCGTGCGAACAACTCAGTTTATCATAAGATTTACCTCGACCGACGCCGATGTTCGACTAACATCTCTGTATCTCCCGTATTTGTGGTCGAAAATTCATAAATTAAAGGGTGTTTTGAAGGAAAAGCCTCCAAGAATTATCATGTATAGCTGGCGGCTGTCAGTAGACGTGGTTGTATCTGATATTCTAAAAATGCAGTTTTAGCAATTTTTCACGTTTTCCTTTCGAATTATCTCGACAAGCTGAGTTTGATCGAAGATTCACTATGTCAAATTTGAACAAATTCAGATATAACATTCATTCCCAATTTATCTTGAACCCAACTTAATCAACTTTTTCATTCAAAGTTTACATTCATCATTATGACAGCGGATTCAGAAAAACTTGATTTACTAAGGCCCAGTATAAATTGGGAATGAATGTTATATTTGATTTGCTCAAATTTGACCTACTGAACCTTAGTGCAAACTCAGTTTGTTGAGCTAATTCGATAGGAAAACGTAATAAATTAGTAAAATTGCATTGTTTATTTATCAAAGATCATTATTTCACCTTCGAATATCAAATACAACCACTTCTACCGATACCCGCCAGCTATATATGATAATTAATTGATGAAGGATTTTTCTTCAAATTACTGTGTAGTTCATGAATTTTAGACCAAAAACAATGAAGATACAGCGAGAATTAGCACTGCTACACGAGAAACAATTAATTTATCAAGCAGATAAATCCACGATGGTTCTACGATGCCTGGTTGAAAGCACTGAAAAGACATATAGAGGGTGGTTGTGATAACACCTCAAGTTACCATAACCAGGTCATCAGAAGAAAGAATAAAAAAACAAACGCCCCACTGATCAGATGCTGAAAAGTAGAATCATTGTGGCGACTCTTGGAGGCGAAAGTACTGATCCCCGACTCTGAACGGAACCTAGCTGATATTCGATAAAAAATTGATATGGAACAACTAGCAAGCTGGACACGCCACCGATCCTATTGGGTCTGAAACCAAACGATCACCAAACCCATGGTCACTTATGTTGTAGAAAGTGCAGCAGCTAGCTTGTCGATATTAACCGACAGATGAGATGCCAGTTAGGTCTGAGTAGGCATTACAGGGATATGTTTCAGGCTTTCAAAACCCCTTGGTAACACCCCAACCATCTTTCAAGCAGGAGAACATGCTATATAAATATAAGCGCAGGTGACAGGGCTATACGGAGGGAAACAAATCCATATACTGCCAGATAACGAAGCAGCACCATGAGCTCTGAAATAATACACTAGTGAGTCTAAACTGGCTTGAGACTGCAAATAATCCCTGACAACTGACAGAAAACAACCAGGTCACCTGACCTCTGCTGACACCAACATCAGAGGCAACGCGGAAGTAGACTGCTTCGCCAAAGAAGGGACAGAAAATTTCCCTACCCAGAACTCTTCTACGGTCTCTCCAAAGCTCACTCGACAGAAAAATTCTACTGGGAATTCCACACTGGCAAAAAGGTGAAGTGCCAGAACAAATACGAGCCAAGGAAAGTTGAACAGCTTCTCGAGTTGAACAAGAAATACTTCCTCGGCTTGGTATTTCCGATGCCCACCATTGACGGAACGATGTGAGCCTCCTCTACAAATATACGTATGTGATACACGCCATGGAACGTCAAGTCAGAGCCAATTTAATTCGAATCATCCACAATTTTTCGGTTCAACTCGTTTGAGCAGTAAAGTTTATCAGTATTGAAAAATCGAAATGGATGTAGAGAGTGAAAATGAGATGAATGAATGTTACTGATAATATCAATGAATCGTTCATATTTTTCTCCAATTCTTCATATTATTTTGATTCAATGTCACTCACATGCAGATATAAGGAATTGTGATTATATATTTTACAAAATATAACTTTACAGTCGTGACAAAGTATAGAATGTTACTTGCATAATATGAATATTATTCACTTGAATGATTTAATATATTTGCCATGGTTCGTGCCGTGAATAATATGCTAATGTGCTTTTAGTTATAGGCCAAGCGATGAGGGGTTTCTATTTGCAAAAGATCGGAAAAAAATGAAATTTTGTGGGATGGTAGAGATAGGTTCCCTGATAGTCCACTTGAGTTTGCAACCTCGGGGGGTTGCCGCTCCGAGTGGTGAGGGGATGAAAACTCTGACTCGCGGTGCTTGGTTGACAATAGCACAGTTGGGGTAGGTGTTATTGAAAAAAAATTCAATTGAAATATGTAGAGAACAAAATTGTACACAACTTTGATATTTGAATTTTTTGGCGCCGACCAATAGTTTTCGTTCTATGGCGCGCCAAAGTTGGGGGCTGATTTACTATTTTAAACAAAATCCGAAGTTCATCGTGGATTAAGACAAAGATGGCTACCGAGCAATTCTGTAATATTTTTGTGCTATAAGAGTGGGGTTTTTCAAGTAAGCAGATGCCCGATTCAATACATTTGATCTTATATAATAGAAGATATGATTTTTTGAAGTGCGCTTCAATATGGATTCGATATGGACATTTTTTAATTATCATGATCTATGGTCAATATTTTCTCTAACTGCCCTACTATACGCATGCCCGGATAACATCTTATCAACAGACTGTTAGGCATAAATTACACCCATGAGTTGTTTCAAGCCACTTCCTGCCATGATATAGCCGATGACCCCCATAAACGACATTACCATGTACCCCGAGGTAGCAAACTCAGGTGGACTTTCAAGGAACCTATCTCTACCATTCCACAAATTTTTATTTTTTTCCGACCTTTTACGAATAGAACCCCTAATTTTGTACCCATCGATTGGCCTATTATATTATTTTTCCATATCATTCAAAGAACAAAATTAACATACTCAAGTTTCCTTGTTTAACGTCCAGATCGTACTGGTCCACAGTTCCTTTCAAAGAATCAACGTAGTACATTTTTCCCAATTCTGGGTCGAAAGCGAATCCATTTGACATTCCAATCCTGTCCCTATGTTGTCTAGCAACACCTTTCTCGATACTGTACAAGGATCCTTCGTTAGGAGGAGTAATAGTTTCGAATTGAACTGCTGTTGGTCCCAATGTACCTGTGAAAAAAAAGCGTTCAATAAATAAATTTGCTAGTTTGGAGATTTCTGAAATCATCGGATTTGAACAAAAAGAGATGGCAAACCTTGGTGCGGAAGTGGGCACCCCGGGAAACTACCCCTTATTTTTGACATTATTGAAAAACGTTCATTCAAGAAGTTGTTTAGAACAGGAAAGAAACAATATTCGAATTTGGAATCACAGCTAGAGGCTACTTTACTTCTGATCAAAATTCAACTTTTTGTTCTACTCTGTACACCGTTTGAACATTTGGAATTTTGACAACTCATATGCAAGTATTCTGTACCAATTTTCATTAGGAATAACATTGTTTGACAGAAGGATAATAAACAAATTTTTCATATAATGCAAATCTCTGTAACTCACTGGATATAGTTATGATCACATTTTGATAGGCAACCTATTTTAGGCGTATTCGTCTATTTATGGAACTTCATAAAAAGTAGGTATATTTCATCTGGTTGAAGGCTGGCTTCTCTTCGTGTCTTACACTAATAGCTTCGGGATATTGAGCTGGAAATAGGCTAGTAACACCAAAAGGTCAGAGGGCTGTCACAATATAGAAGGAGCAAAATGTCCCCTGGTTTGGATGCGATGGTGATGCCAATGCCCATAACATCATCACATACAACACTCGAAAAAGTTTACAAATCCCTGAATGTTTATTCTTGCGAATCCCAATTTTTACCGATCGAGCGGCAGATTTACAGAAGACGAGGAGTAGCAAGCTCTTCTCTTACTATGGAGACCCATTTTCCACCCAACAAATTATATGAATCGGTCAACAGACCAAAATACAGTAAACCAAACAGAGAAGACTGGGAGGTAGATAAAGCTTTATTCATTCCCCAGCAGCTGAAAACGTCAATGAACTCTTTCCAACTATGGCATTACCATGAAATCGATAGCACATTTCTAGCCCTCCCAAAAAAAAAAGGCAAGAAACATTGCACTTAAGATTAAAATGAGTATATGCTGTGCAAGTAGAGGAAGGAAAGTGAACATTCGTTCCTAGAAAGAATCTTACGAAGTTGTTTAGACCGATCTATCTCTGGTCCTTCTTGCTGAAGACACTGGAGAAGACCTTGAAAAAATATATCACAACCGAGGTTATGGAAAGGGTGCCTTCCAGGATAGCACCAACAGATCAACAGAAATCTCCCGCACACTGCAAACTCACTCCAACAAAAAAAAATCCATCAGGAATCCACAGGAATCCACAGGAACCTGATTTTCAACAGCCCTTTTACCCTCCGATTCCCTGAAACAGCAGGTGGAATTGATCTTGAGATAAGTGGTAACATCTTTGATTGTTCATTGAAAATATCTTAAATCTTGAAAATAAAAAAAAAATGGATCATGAATCTAACATCCCTTAGGTTGAAGAAATATTTCAAGTATATCTGAAATCATTTTTAAGTGTTGCAGAAAAGCATACTTTAGTCAAACAAGAATTAACTGGAAAACATGACACAAAGGGAATGTGGTAAATATTTCTGACCTGATTTTGTAAGAATGATATAAGGTTATAAAAATATACATTAATATTCAAATGTATTCAATTCTTTTTTTATTCAATTATTCATTCAAAATGAAGAGATAGTGGTAGTATAATTTTAGCAAGAATATCCTGTAGTTTTATCAAGAGAATCAGGAACTACGAAATAAAGCTACTTGATGGATAATTGCTTTTCGTAAATTTTATCTCTGGTTGAAAATTAAGTGTTATTGATAATTACTTACCCGTCCATAATCTTCCGGTTGAATCACACTTTCCGTCGTTGAGCGAATTTGAGGTTCCTTCATCGACATCACAAATTATTTTTAGATTTGTCACAGAGTCGCTTTCTCCATCCCAGTTTAGAGTTGCTATTGAGCTTCCTACATTGATTAAAAATTGGTCTTTGGTACCTTTGACAGGTATTATTATCGGAACATTCCTTCCTGCAAACAACAGTTGGTGAATAAATTAATCCAGGAAGTGAACAGAGTTCAAGAACTTTTGCCGGAGAGTATCAAATAAATGAAATAAGTAAAATGGACAATGTCAAAGTACCCTTCTGTCCACATATTCCTCCATGTGGAAAATATGAGGCAAATATCTGACAGAAAGCAACTGTTTCCCCGGCTAATACCACTACATCTGACAAATATTTGTGCAACGTTATTTCAAGACGACCCAATTGCAAATGCTCATTGTAATTATGCAGTGGATTATCCCCCATCTGTCTGGGAAAGACCATCTGCAGACGCGTTTCGCGGTCCTTGACAGTGACAGGGTAGGTCGGACAACATAAGAGTCGTCCTGCCCCAGCCTAATGAAATATAATTCACTGTATAACTAATATTTCTTCACAAATGAACAAGCGACTTACAGTAAAAGTCAATCGCAGCAGAAATAACCATCAAACTTTCCTCAGTAGCAAAGGAAGTGAACAGATTTCAAGAATTCTCGTCGGAGAGTATCAATGTCGAAGTACTATTCAATGTCCGTCATGGTATCAGCCAGGGAAGTAGTTGTATTCTGTCAGTTGTTTGCCTCATATTTTCCACATGGTGGAATATTTGGAGAGAAAGGTACTTCGAAATTGTCGACTTCAATATTTCATTGAATGAATTATTTATTCATTCGACTAAGACAAAGGAAAAATAAACCTAAATACCTCCCTCTTTCCAATTATTACAGAAGGTTTAGATCTATTATTGAAATGCAATACTGCTATTCAAGATTTCAGCTTGATTGAAAGGGATTTTGCTAATGAATGGTCAAAAAACTGTTTCGATGAGTGGGCCAATGATGAGCAGCCACATACAAAAATGGGCAGCTTCAGAATAAATACATTCAACGTCATGGATAGATGTGTTGTGTGGAATCAAATACCCATATAAATAAACTAAGGTAGTGAAGGCAAATATGGCCCAGCGGGTAATATGGCTCAGGGTATCTATTTCCAAATTCAAAAAAATTATTCACAATTTGGCAAATGTATACTGCGTGATGTCTGTGTTGTTCATTCAGTTGCAAATTGCAGGTCGAAAAGTGATCCTCAGTCTTTTCAGGTATCGATGTAATTTTTACGGGTAATTTTTACGGGAAGAACTTAATTGGTTTGTTGGCCTTATTCATTGAAGTAAACCTTTCGGGTAATATGGCGCAAAACGGTGTCTGCAATTATATGGCCCGTTCATGAACACGTTGATGGAGTCGCCATGAGCAGTCACTCAGACCAGTAGTGGCGAATTTATACATGGAAAAATTCAAAAAACTTCAGAAAAACGACCGAAGCACTGGTTGAGGTATGAAGATGACACGTTTGTTGTTTGGAGCCGTTGAAGAGAAGAACTTCCTAAATCATCTGAATAGGAGCATTGGTACCTGCCTAGTCGAGCATAAGCGGAGTTGTCGATTGGAACAGACCAAGAAGTCTGCAGTCGCTGAACATGCATTATCCGGCGGGTAACACAAGATCCTTTTCGAGAATACTGAGAGGCTAGTAACGTCGAATCATTATTTAACAAGAACGTATTTAGAAATACATCAAGAGAACTTCAACAGAAAGGAAGAGAGAATATATCTACCAAAGATCTGGCACACAGCATTAAACGGCGCCAAAGCGAATCCATGTCAGCCGGATCGCGCGGAAAGCACGCGCGAACCCACGATCACAGAAAGTGCGCGCAAAATCAGCACTATCAATGAAATTCCAGAAACGAGAGTTCCAGTTTCACCTAATACTTCAAGAAGAGTACTTCGACCACGCCACTGATGAAGATGACTGCCTCAGTTGCAGTTGAAACGTTCGGATATTTCGGCAAAACCCGGAAACAAACCAAAACATTAACACCAGCCGTGAGAGCCAACATTCTTATTTACTTAATATGTTTCATGATTTGTTAAAAAAATCGCTTTTATTTCAATTACTGACAAAGGCCACCTTATTTGAAAAATACATCCGCCCATGCAAACGGATCAAGTAGTGAGAGCGAATTGAAAAAATATTGCGCAATATCACACTATATTGTCCGCACTACGCAACTACGCAACGACTTGATTTTCTTTCAATCAATACGGCCGGCGGCCCAATTTGAATTTTCCGCGCAGAAAATAACATTATACAAGCCAAATATTGAGTTAGTAAAAATTTATTTATTTTTTTGGCGGGAAGATTGAATGACCTTCCAATTCATCAGGTAAGGTGTTCTGTGTCCATGCGCGGAATGCCATTTAAATTTCCTACGTGAGTAGAATAGTATGTTTTGTAATAAGTGTTATAAAAGTCCCTTCAGTAACTAGTCTTTTAAGCACAAGCTTAAATTAACTAAGCTTAACTTAACTAGGCGAGTGTCTGGAAAAGTTTATGAACGCGTCATATGTATGAATACCGTAGTTCTACTACGAACTCATATTGAACCGTATTAAACCAGTAAAATTGAAAGTTTTTCAAATTATCCCAGAATATGTTCTGATTCCGTGCGTGCTCACTCCGCGTTTTTACACGCTCACCGACGGGCACAGGTGTGAACGTCGATAAACATGCAGAGTAATCAACCGTCCGATGGAAGCAACAGCCATTAAACCAAAGAGAGAGAAACGGAGAGAGTAAGAGCGATATAGACTAAACAAGTAATCAATCAATCAGAGTATACTAAAATACACTAAGCGCAACCAGCATTCTGATGTTATTACAATTACAATGTTGTGTGAATAGTCATATCAGTATCAATTTTGCATGGTAATTCTGTTTACGCAAGGTTAGTCAGGTTTTATTAAAAATAGGCTGAAATTCAAGCATTTTCAACTCAAGTTTGAATGCAACTCACTGTCTTGTGATTCAAACTTTCCGCCATCACAGTGACCAATTTCAGAGCGGTTATTTTGTATATTTTAGTGTCGTCTGTCGTCTATCAATCAGTCAATGAAACATAACACAAGTTGTATTCATCCAACCATTATTTTCTGTGTCATCAGTATTACCTTACTCCTTACTTATGAAACTAACCGTTTTAAAAAACAATGAATCTCACCTATAACTGCAGAAGTCAGCTTCTTTGTGGACGGCACATATTTATTGATGCTTTTTTTAACGATATCCACGAAATAGAGACACTGATTCTTACTATCCCAATATGGACCCTCCGTAAGTGCTAAATGACTCAATATTACTTCTACTTTTGGTGCCATTATGAGTGTATTTGGTGAAATAAGTTTTAAACTGGTAATGGTCGCTCGCGGCACTGTTGTTTTATTAGTAGAGAGCAGAGTCAAGGCAGATAAGCCGCCAAAAGCCGGTCCCACTCAGCTGATTTTACATGGGCGTCACACTTTGGTTTTGAGACAGGTAATCGATTCATTATATAACGGCCACAAACCATTTAGGAAAGAAAATATAAAATAATAATAGTAGAATGACATGAAACTTCTGTTCGGGAAACTCTCGATACAAGTGATTAAAGAAAACAGAAAACTACCAACAGACCAAAGGCTTGAAGATAAATATAAGTGATAAAAGTGATGTTTGATTTTTCCGATGTATTGTAACCATAAAGTAAATCAGTCGGTCGGACTTTCGCGAACAACACTCAATACTCATATATGGTGAGACAGCTCTACAGTTTACTCTAAGTGGAGAAAAATAATTGCAATTCTCTTGAATTCAACAAGGGCATTTTTGTAAATTGATATTTCTTTATATGGATACGATGGAGTGGAAATTGAGGTACTGAAAGTGATAAAAGATTATTTGATCAAAAGGAGCCAACGAGAATTACAAGTTAGATGAATTTCTAAGTACCATTGAATTAATAACTGTACCCAGGTAATGATGATAATTGCTTCAGATAAGAATCGAATTAAATTGTGAATGGATTGAACTATTTACTGAAGAATGTTTTGAAGGCTTTCTGGAAATCAATAAACTTCAATTGAACGATAGCAAAACTAAAACTATAAAATTGGCTATCAAAGAGGAAGGTACTCCAAATCAATGTTGAAATCAGTTAGTCGAATTTTCAAGGATCCAACTATTTGAGTTTAATTTTCAAATGATCCTTTTTTCATGAAGACTTGCGAAACCACTTCCTGAACTAGCTTTCGAAGCTTTCAGATCTCATCACTAAGTGGACCTTTTTCCGAGTAATGTCAACCGCAATATTTAAATACGCTAGATCTTCACAATAGTGACAGTGAATTTGAAGCATTCTTAGTAACCATAATAGTGTAGAAGATTGAGGGGCAGTCTCCCACGCTTGAATGAATACAATCAGGAATAACTATTAGAATGATTCAATTTGAATATGTTGAACAAAAAAAACAAAAAAACATAACAGCTCAATTCATTGAATGTATGATCTGAAGTTCTCTTGAGAGGTCATGTAATCGCGAAGATACTTCGGTGCATTTCGAATTCTTTCAGATCGTAGAAATTCAGCTTGAAATGGTTCTTGAAGTAGTTGAAGTTCAGGCTGATTGTGTATGACTGGAATGTCAGATTGAGGTGGTTCTTAGGATAGTTGAAGTTCAGGC
Source organism: Chrysolina haemoptera (assembly GCA_958298965.1). Classification (NCBI taxonomy): domain Eukaryota; kingdom Metazoa; phylum Arthropoda; class Insecta; order Coleoptera; family Chrysomelidae; genus Chrysolina; species Chrysolina haemoptera. The sequence continues at coordinate 17,456,540 of OY282584.1, read as the reverse complement.
TGATTGTAAATTACTGCTCTAGGATGATGTTGGCTTTGGAATTCAAAATCATTGGAAATCTAGTTTCGGCTTGAACACGAAAGTCTTTCTTCAGAATCGTCCAGGTTCTCATTGAAAGTGACAGACGAGGGATATCTGTACGATGGAGTTGATTGATAAGTCTTTTGATGACACCAGTAGCAATATCATCAAGTCGAATCAGGTAGTGAAGTTTTCACAACTTTTTGACAACACTTCCGAGTTTCCACGTATTTTGATTTCTCTGGAAATAATGAGCTTGGACTTTGTCTCCCACGCTTAATTGTCGAGTATACCGGTCAGGATGAGAGTTCCTGAAATGATGAATTGGGCGAAGGGCATCCAATTCGCAGCGGACTTTGCGATGTGGATAATTCTCAGCTGGAGTAGAACCATTTGCGAGGGGTCATTCGATAGCGGAACAGGATCTCACGAATTTTTGTTTGCATTGGAGCAGGATCCTTTGACATAGCCCTCAGTTTTGATTTTAGCGTATAAACATTACGTTCGGCTAACCCGTTAGTTGCAGGATGTCCCGAAGCAATCAGTTTCTGGAAAATTCCTTTTGAAGAGCAAAATTTTTTGAATTGATCGCTTACAAAAATTGATGCGTTGTCAGATAACATTACAAAAGGATAGTCATGTGCAGAAAATATTTCTGAGAGCATGTCGATTGTTGAAGCTGAAGTTTGAGCTGTGCGTCAAATCTTTATCTCAGACGATAAGGTACCAAAATCCCTGGAATGGACCCGCATAATCAAAATGTATTCGATCCCAATTATTTTGCGGTTCATCCCATGGGTGAACTTGGGCTCTTGGTGGGTTGAACAAGGCTCGCAGGATCTTGCCAGATGTTCAATATCCCTGTCAATTCCTTTCCAGTACACATAACGGCGGGCACGCTGTTTCATTTTGCTTATACCACTATGTGTTCGATGGAGCTCTCGGAGTATTACATCTCTGAAGACACGTGGAACCACTATTCTGTGACCCTTGAAGAGGATGCCGTAGTCTAGTGTGTATTCAAGTGACGATTCGGAATCTGTTTCGATTCGAGCTTTGATTTCTTTGAGCTCTTGATTTATGGAATTCATAGAAATTTCTTAAATCTCATCATTGATGAGAATAGCGCCAGATGGTTTGCTTTGCTTCACTGGAGCACGCGAGAGGCAATCAGGGTTGATGTTTGATCCCCACTTTTGAAGACAACTTCATAGTTGAAAGCTTAGAAAAGTTGCATATCTAAGCAAACGGCCAGAAGTCATGGGTGGAATTTTGGAGTGTTGGTGGAAAATTCTGGTAAGCGGTTTGTTGTCGGTGCACAATTTAAAATGTCTTCCAAAGAGATAATTGAAAAAATTATCAACTGCGAAAACTATGGCGAGAGCTTCTCTATCGAGTTGGGAGTAATTTTGTTCAGACGTAGTCAGTGAGCGTGAAGCGAACGCAATTGGTCTCTCTTCACCTTTGACCAAATGCGATATGACTCCCGAAATTCCAACCGGACTTGCATCACACGCTAGAAGAAGCGGAAGCGATAGATCATATGGTGTGAGAGTCACTTGAGAGCTCGTTTTTAAGCAGCTTCAAATGCGGCTGTCCAGTAGAATTTTGAATTTCTCTTGAGTAGTTGTCGAAGAGGATAGGTGATTGTATAAATATTTGGCAGAAATTTGGAGTAGTAGGTCGTTATACCCTAAAAACGGCGTATGCCTTCTTGATTGGTAGGTCTAGGCATATCACCAAGGGCTCGGACTTTTTCAGGATTCATAGAGATTTTATTTAATTGAACAATCCGAGGTACTCAGTTTTCTCTTGAAACAAGGAGCATTTCTTTTTATTTAGGTGTAAATCGAATTTCTCTAATCGTTGAAGACACAGAAATAAGTTTTTGGAATTTTTGGAACACTATTTTTTTGTTGATCCGTGAACCAATATATCATCAAAATATGATAAGGTAAACCTTGTAGAGCTTGATCAATGATGCGATTGAACTCAGCCAATTTTGTAATCAACACATAATCTCACAGATCCATCTGGTTTTGGAATTTTTTCTAGCGGAGATCCCCAATCACTTGTAGTAGATTTGGTTATGATTCCCTGAGCTTCAAGATCGTTTAGTTCTTTATCAACTTTATCACCAAAAGCATAAGGCAACTCTCTTTCTTTGATGTATTGTGGCCGACAGGGGATTCACCTATATACACGTTGAAATAATGTTTAATATTTCGGAAAAAGAACAGTTTGACATCTCACTTATTAATTGACATTAACTGAGAAAACTCAAAACTAAGACTACCACTTGAATGAATAGAACAAAAAAGGCAAAAGGCCATAAGTTACAACAGGCAGCCTATCAAGGTTGACGTAATGTTAGTCAGAAATTTACCGAGAAAATCTCTGGTATAAACTGTAGATACACATATAATCGGTGCAATATTCAAATGGCAGTATTACCCAGATTGCCTGAAGAAGACAGGAGTGATACCCATTCTAAAACTTGATAAACTAGCTAATTGGCTAGGTAGCTACCGCTCCATTTGGTTGATGTTGTCTAAAATGGTTCACCAGATTATCCTTGAGAGAATGATGAAGCAGGCAAAAGAAGCTGAAAGTTTATCCGGCGAAACAATTCAAAATAGGTCATCCAATGACCTAACAGGTAGTCCGAATTGTTTACGGGTTTGAAGAGGCCTTTCAGCTGTAAATAAATACAGTAATAATCTCTCTCGATAAGCAAAAAGCCTTTGATAAGGTTTGGGCAGGAGGATCAGTCACCAAATTGTGGAGTACAATATGTCTCGTCAAATTATTGGATTGCTAACTTCTCGTTGGTAGGGCTATTAGTGTAAGGATTAATGAATAACGTGTTGTCAAGAGATTATCTGGTTAGATAAGGTGGTACGCAAAGGTCGTGCTTGTCTCCACATTTGTATTATATTTATATGTATGACTTTCCAACCTTACCATGAGTGCAAACAGCACATGACATTTGAAATTGGCGATCCATAGGACTTCTAGTGCTAACATCTATCGGAAGGAATTTAAAAATTTCATGTCTATTCGAGAACAATGTGTCATTCTTTTTCTCTATTTGTCGAGCGGCAATCTATCACTTTGCGTTCTAAAACACAAATAGCTATTTCTCAATGATATATAATTGTTACTTAATGTTTTACATTTTAGCTAGGTAAAAAATAATTTTTAATATCTAAAGTGAATTTGATTTGCGTGTTTGACTGATTTTTCAAATGATTTGATTGAAAGATATTGCTGATATCCATTAATTTGAATATCAGTATCTCGAGCTTAACTTCGTTGGAAATTGATAGATTTAGATATTTGTAGACGGATATGTTAGAATATATGTTAAGTCGGTAACTTTAGAAATCACGAATTATGTTCCTTTTATGATGACAAAACTTTTGAAGATGCCCGTTCGAAAGTAGGAACATGAAATAATCGAAGAATTGAAAATTTATACGGGAGAACAAAGAGTACAGTTGAAGAGTATAACATGGCAGTAACATATAAGGAATTAGCCAAATTAGATAAATTAGGGTTATGCACTTCATAGTTTTAGATTTCTGGCTGAAACAAACCAAACAACATTTTTTTTTTTCATTTCTAATAAGTACGTGTCTTCATCTCTCATTGTCTACATTCTTATTAATAAACCATCAAAACTCATAAAAAAGATAGGTACTTATTCATTCCTTATCGTACTTCAAAATTTAATCTTGGATTCTTGAGTAAATATTTGAACAGAGAAAAATAATATCATTTCGGAATTGATTGAATAATATTGTGCAATTATATCATTAATATCTCTTCATCGAATCTGATTAGAGTTCTTCAAATCGCAAAGGACCCCACACCGCGTCAATGGATTTCTCCATATTGTAGAGCTTGAAATGTCTTTATTATTTACTTTATGATCTGATTCTCATGAAAAGAAAAATGTTCAGAAAACATCGTCGCCAAAGTCTTCCAATTTTAGAAAATACATGGTGTTCTTCATTTCAAATGGCCATTGTGAACAAACTCTTTTGTAATGTGTGAACAAAATCCACTGTGTATCGATTGTTCATTTAACTATAACAAATCCACTGTAGAGTATTATAATTTCTGCATGTATCTACGAAACACATAGTGAGTCCAATGATAACGAATTCTTTACACGTGACGTGAAATTTCATCCATTTTTAGGGGTGGCGGAAATTTCATCGAAACACAAATGATAGAAATTTTTTTGATACCTAGAAGTATTTTGATCGAAGAACGAAAGATAGAAAGAAAAAAGAAATTTTTATGATAGAAAATACATTTGATCGAAACAATTTTTGATTGTTGATACATTTTGAATTTTGCTTTGGTTGTCAAGGTCTTAAACGTCAACTTTGAAAAATAACTGAGTTGTCAATACAAGTTTTTTGTAAAATGAGAATCAAAGATTTTGAATTTATTGATATCATAATGGATATTTTTACATTAAGGATAATTGCGATTTTCCTGTCGCATTGTCGGAGAGGGAGAAATATTGTTTATTAGAAAGGAAAACAATAACGGCTTTCGGTATTTACGTCGAACTGATCGGATTAGTCTGTATCGTTCGTTTATTGCAACCGATTGTAGTGGTGGTAAATCTTTGTTTTTTCAAATCCGTTCTCTCCGAGATGGATTTTTTGCTCGGAGAATTTTGACGAATGAATGCGATTGATTTGAATGTGTGGTTGTTATGTTTATGTTACATCTGTGGTTTTTTATGCAATAGTTTAATGTTGAAAGTTGAAAACAAAATGAAAGAATTACCTTGAAATAGCCATAGTTCAAACTTGAAGCTTGTTTTACAAGAAAAAACAACTCAAATTTAAATATTATAGGTTAATATTATTCTGTCAAAGTCAAGCCCAAGTTGATTTCCTCCGTTTCGTTCGTTCATTACCGACTTTGTCGATTAATTTGTGGCCACGTGACTAAAATCTACTCTAATCTGTGATCATAATATCGAACTCGACTAATCACGAAGGATCCACAGTAAAACTTGAGGTGAGAAAGTGTATCAATAGGATAAAAAAGGACGCAAGAATGCTCCTAGAGCTATAATTTCGAGACATAGTGCTGGCTTAGTGAATCTGCGTCATTTGGAATGCCATCCGTTCCATTAAATATTGAGGATTTTGTCTTGCCAGAACAATACAGAAAAACTGAGAGAATGAAAACTTTGTTGTTATTCAATCAGAATGAACTGTAGATAAGTTCATTATATTCGGAACAAAACGAAACCTGGAACTTCTTGAAAATTGCACTGCTTGGCATATGGAGGGTACGTTTTCAAATGTGCCTGAACTGTTTTACCAGTTATACACAGTACCTGGATCTGTAAGTGGAACAACCTATCCATTAGCATATGCATCGCATAACTCCAAGACGGAAAACATCTACACTAAGGTTTTTGATCAATTGCGAATGAAAATGGAAACAGTTACAGTTACAGTAGCAACAATTACAACTGATTTTTAATTGGCAGTAATGAAGGCCTGTCAGTTACTTTTTCCAAGGGATGAAAATCAAGGATGTTTTTTCCATTTCAAACAAATTATAAATTATGAACAAATTCAAAGACATGGGCTCAATTAGCAGTATGACTCCAATACAGATTCTCAGATAGAAATCAAACTCTTAGCAGCAATAGCTTTTGTACCTCTAGAATTTGTTATCCGAGTATTTGAAGTAATTTCCAATATAAACATCATTCGTGAAGATGCTAAGGGTTTTGTTAACTATACTTCGAGGATACGTGGATAGGAAAATTCGAGGGAAGAAATAGAAAGCGGCCTAGTTTCGATCACTAACTTTGGAATTTTCACCAAAAAACCCTTGAAAATCGCTATAAACCTAACAATGCATGTCGTTGAAGGATGCCATAGAAGTTTGAAGGGACAATTTCATGCGAAAAAACCATCTATCTGAAAATTTATAGAAGGGCTACTTCGAGGACAGAGCACTATGGAGCTGAAACTTCAACAACAAATTTGTGGGGGTACTAAAGTACAAAAAAGAACGAACAAGTCATATAAAAAAAAAAATAAAAGACTATGTGTAGTTGTCAGACGATTCCATGAAGAATTTGAAGACAATGAAGCCTTTTTCTTACAATATTTAAAAGCTGTTGCCTAACATTTAGTTTCTAGAATTAATTTTGTCGCTTTGTTGGAATATTGAAGGTTAATTGTTATTTCGATATATGCTTAGATTTTCTTATTATGCTTTATTTAGTCTTTGCTGTCTTTATGTGTGCATTTTGAAGTCGTTTCATGGATTCGGAAAAAATGGAAAAACTGATTGATCGTATTATATAAAAAAAAATGTCATTGTAGGATTCTTATATTTGTTTGAATAATAATTTATTTATACCCACCCAAAAATTTCCCAATATTGCATCATTTGAAGTTATATGGTAGATTAAGGTTATTATTGGAAAATATAAATGAAAATGTTTAATCACAAAAAATATTGAGAAATAAAGGGGAAAAAAGAAAATTATATTTTGGAGACATGAATATATTTATGATATAAGTTCGTAAGGTAGGATTATCTTGTATGAGCGTGAAGTTTGTTGAACAAAAAACACGAAAGTGTGTCACACAAATTTTTTTCTACGACAGTTTGTATTGTCAAATTGTACCAACTGTATCATCAATTGGAATGTTATAAGCAGTTGTCGTCGTATTATCAAATTATATTGTATTTTTCAGGAATGCATAAATGTATGAGCAGTATACATATAAAAAATTACATTAAGCACAGTTGATGTCTTAACGCACTGTTGATTTTCTACTAACTGTTGATTTTTTTATGCACTTGTGCGAAAAAGAATCACTTTATGCACTGTAAGCAGTAGGTGAATATTTAGTTACGTATTGGCGTAGAAAAAATATTTTGATAACAGACTATTTGTATTTATACGAGCTTCACTCGTTTTGTAATCTAATATGAACAGCAGTCATTTAAATAGCGAACGTAAAGCAGCAAAACCGAAAAAACCTGTGAATATCTAAGAGATTCTTCCACGATTATTGAAATACTGTTAAGAAATAAAATCGGCTTCGTTATTAAATGATTGCAACTCCCGAAGCTGTTATTAGATTTTGCGAAAAAATTCATAACTATAACGGGCAAATGAACTTTAAAACAAACAATTACAGTGTGAATCTAATTTCAGTCACTTAAAACGCAAACTCACATGGTTGCACA